>CM051268.1:2331432-2656432 GCA_027921565.1 Artemia sinica | reverse complement strand
AAGAATTAGAAGAAAGAAATATTCTCAAAAGTAAGTGATAAAATTATTTTTTTATGCATGTAATTTTTGAACGGCGTTTTCTTTTAGAAATCTCGCTTAAAATGATTAAAACTGTGTTTCTCAACCTCTTTATACCCATTTGGAGCCCCATTAAATGTATAGAACCTAGGAAAATAAATTAATCCAACATAATTTAATACTTCCTACCTTCTTTTCGGTAACCTCACGGGCTTTTAGAGGGCGATGATGATCATAAGGCAGTAACTGGGACTTTTGTGGTTCATCTGCCTGTGCTCTAATTGCCTCTTGGCAGTCACATTTTGTCATATTTTTAGATTGTGACATAACTAAAGTCACTTTTTTCGGGAGCATCGTTGCGGCCGATTCCTCTTTGAAATTTCTCCATTCATCGCACATTTTCAACTTTTTCTTCTTTAGTTTTTTCGGACATTGACATTTTTTTTATCGTTATCGATACTATCGTTTATAAAAGAAAAGTTAAATACAAACCCTTCCTGACGAATGCTATCAAATGCGCCCCCTACCTGGCTGGGGATGCCTAGAGCATATTTTTCTAGCAAGAAAAAGATCGTCTACATATATCCATCGATCCGGATATCCTACTACCGATTCGTGTACCCTAAAAAAAAGTTACCTAAGGCACCTTGTAGTACGCCACATTTAATCTACATTTAATTCACATTTAATCTTGTATGTGTTATCAGAAAATTTGCCCCAGCACTTAAATGTTATTCTTACTATTAATGAGGAAGCTAGCAACAATTCTTACGAGGAAAGATGCAACATCAAATTCATCAGATAGTTTCTTTAAAGGGATATGGTGTCTAATCAAGTTAAAGACTTAACGCAAGTCAATTACAATAAGGTTTACCCTTGTTCCCGAAAATTCTAGTCTTTTTAGAATCTTATCAAGGACACCCATCGGATAATGCGATGGAGAGGTGTGAGGGATGTTTGGAAATTATGTGTCATCTTTGAGCGAGAGAATTCTTGCTTTTAGCTATAGATAAGATTCAGTAATCAAAGAGAGAACTGATAGAAATAAATATTGAATTGTGGGAATCACTTTTAAGAGTGATATATTGAATTGTGAGAGCCAATTTAAACACTTTTAAATCACTGTGAGAATCACTTCGTGATCACTCAAAATATGTATAAACACCTAACAGAAATGTCATTTTGAACTAGGAGAAGGGGAGAAGATCTGTCATTATTTACTAGGGGATATAACTAGGAGTTATTACTATAACTTTACTAGGATTATAAAGTAGGAGAAGATCTGTCATTATTTACTAAGAGTTTTAACTATAACTTTACTATTATTATAAACTAGGAGAAGATCTGTCATTATTTACTAGGAGATATAACTAGGAGTTATTACTATAACTTTACCAGGATTATAAACTAGGAGAAGATCTGTCATTATTTACTAGGAGATATAACTAGGAGTTTTATCTATAACTTTACTAGGATTATAAACTAGGAGAAGATCTGTCATTATTTACTAGGAGATATAACTCGAAGTTATAACTATAACTTTACTAGTATTATAAACTAGGAGAAGATCTGTCATTATTTACTAGGAGCTATAGCTATAACTTTACTAGGGTTATAAACTAGGAGAAGATCTGTCATTATTTACTAGGAGTTATAACTATAACTTTACTAGGATTTAAACTAGGAGAAGATCTGTCATTATTTGCTAGAAGATATAACTAGGAGTTTTATCTATAAATTTACTAGGATTATAAACTAGGAGAAGATCTGTCATTATTTACTAGGAAACATAACTAGGAGTTATAACTGTAACTTTACTAGAATTATAAACTAGGAGAAGATCTGTCATTGTTTACTAGGAGTTATAGCTAGGAGTTTAATCTATAACTTTACTAGGATTATAAACTAAAAGAAGATCTGTCATTATTTACTAGGAGACATAACTAGGAGTTATAACTATAACTTTACTAGGATTATAAAGTAGGAGAAGATCTGTCATTATTTACTAGGAGATATAACTAGGAGTTATAACTATAACTTTACTAGGATTATAAACTAGGTGAAGATCTGTCATTATTTACTAGAAGATATAACTAGGAGTTATAACTATAACTTTACTAGGATTATAAACTAGGAGAAGATCTGTCATTATTTACTAGGAGATATAACTAGGATTTTTATCCATAACTTTACTAGGATTATAAACTAGGAGAAGATCTGTCATTATTTACTAGGAGACATAACTAGGAGTTATAACTATAACTTTACTAGGATTATAAACTAGGAGAAGATCTGTCATTATTTACTAGGAGATATAACTAGGAGTTTTATCTATAACTTTACTAGGATTATAAACTAGGAGAAGATCTGTCATTATTTACTAGGAGACATAACTAGGAGCTATAACTATAACGTTACTAGGATTATAAACTAGGAGAAGATCTGTCATTATTTACTAGGAGTTATAGCTATAACTTTACTAGGATTATAAACTAGGAGAAGATCTATCATTGTTTACTAGGAGATATAACTAGGAGTTTTATCTATAACTTTACTAGGATTATAAACTAGGAGAAGATCTGTCATTATTTACTAGGAGTTATAACTATAACTTTACTAGGATTATAAACTAGGTGAAGATCTTTCATTATTTACTAGAAGATATAACTTGGAGTTATAACTATAGCTTTACTAGGATTAAAAACTAGGAGAAGATCTGTCATTATTTACTAGGAGATAAAACTAGGCATAGATGCATAGATGTTTAAGTCAATATTTTGATCTACGGTACCTTAGGCTTCCAAATATAGATAGTATTTTGTTGAAAATGGTTGAGTTTTTGTGGTTATGCTAGCATTCAGTAAGATTTATCATTCTAATAACGTATTACGAATGCTTTGGATGCGTATTCTTCTAGCAAAGTGAGTTATCTCAAATTTTGAGGCGTAAGACGATTATCACAGGGATATAAATTATAAAAGTGTCAGAATATAGAAACTTATAGAAGAAGGTCCATATAGAAGATAGTACGGAAGACCCGTATAGGTATCAAGCTGAGCGATCAGTATTAAAAAGATCCTAAGTGCTTTATTTTGTGAAATTTTTATCGGTTTAAGGTAACACCAGATAAATGTTGCATTAACAAGAAAAGCGAGGTGCTCCTAAAGCCCTTTTTTATTTTAAAGAAATAACGCCATCTGAAGAAAGGAAATTGAAGGAAGAAAAAAAGAAAACCCTTCTTCGTAAACTAAGCTTCCGTCCAACAATAGAAGAGCTGAGGGAGAGAAAGATTATCCGATTCAACGATTACATAGAAGTGACTGAGGCCCAGGATTACGATAGACGAGCTGATAAGCCTTGGACTCGATTGACACCTAAAGATAAAGCAGCTATTAGGAAGGAACTGAATGACTTTAAAAGTGCGGAGATGGAGGTTCATGAAGATAGTCGACATCTTACCAGGTAAGCCACTTATCACTTGCTCAATTGCTTACAATAGTTATAAACTAATGGGAATTTAATTTTTGTGTATTCCTAGTGTAATACCTGGGACCAAAAGGTGGGTGAGGTGCACTTATAGGACAACGACTATCATGTTGCAAAAAAGCACGGTACTTCAGTATTAGCTAGTACACACGCTATATACTGTATAGGGAAATGCTAAAGGAAAACAGTCAAACGGGTATCTATCATTAGATAAATGGGTCGCAAAGCGTGGTTTGTCACTACGTATACAATATTTAAACTATTGTTTTTTGGGGTTTACGGGGGGGGGGGAAGGTACCTAGGTCAGGTTAGGTTACGTGTTTATCACTTATCACTTGCTCAATTGCTTACAAACTAGCCTTGAAATTATTCAAAATGCTCAATATAGTTCTGGAAGTTGCCCAAATTCGGAAAAGTTATAAGTATGTAAATCAAGGGGCCTTGAAGTTCGAGCACTCCATGCGAGGTTATTTGCACACCTGGTATTATAGTGATTCAAAACAGTACGGGAAGAAAGGTTGTCTCTAGGGCCACTATTGCTCTTTGAGTATCAAGATTTTTATGGTTTCTTATGATTTCTCTGCATTTAAAATAATTGGCATTTTTTCCCTTTTTGTTCTTTTCAAGATGTCCTTCCGTGGATTCTAAAGATAAGATGACATTTTTATTCCCAATATGGCTCTTACTAGGAAAGATTACTAAACTTGTGCTTATCTTTAGAAAAATTGAAATAAATGTTAAATTAAAAAAGGGAGGAGACGCAGCCCCCTCCTCAATACCTCGCTCTTTTCGCTAAAGGTTTTTTTTAACTTTTAAAAAAACTTATTATTCTAATTAATCGACCTTTGTGTTTCAGTATTCATTCTTAAATAAAAGGAACGAAAAGTCAAACTTTAGCCTAAAGAGTGAGGTATTGAGGAACGAAAAAACCCCCTCATATACGTAAAATTTTCTGTTCGTTTTAAGTTTAATGTTGCTCCTTACTTTTAGTTGAAAAAACTTGTTTGTTCTTTTTATTTTAGAAGACGAGCTTTATCTAGACCAGGGCTTCTGAAAATTTTTCATTCACGATCCGATTTATGATTTTGAGTTTCCTGACGACCCATATAAATTTAAAAGAAAGATGTATAAAAGTTTTATATTTATATGGGCGACCCCATATAAATATCAAAGAAAGATGAATAAGTATTTTTATATTTAATAAACTATTTGTAAATAGTTTTGTAACTATTTGTAAACTATTTATTAATAGATAGTTTATTGCATAACAGCTTAAAGCTTGATGTAATGTTTGACACTGCTGGACGTAAGACCTCTTCAACATTTTTTTGCGTTGAATGATATTGGGATTTAGTGTGTGTTAAAGCGGAGAAATTAAATTCACATAAATATGTGGTGTTGAGTGGCAGAACATTTAACGCCAAATCAGCGATTGTAGAAAATTCAGTTCTAGTTCCGATCCAGAATCGGTCATGGGATTTTTTAAAGATTGTAGTTTTAAGTTAGTTACTAGAAATCTCAGGAAATTCCTCTTGAGCTTTAAGTGGCAAGTGATCAATCTCGCTTAAGCCAATCCAAAACGGCTTTTGAATCCAAGCTACCTTTTCTAAATCAATATTTAATATGAAATATGTACGGAATTGTTTTTACAATGATTTTTCTCCATAAAAAAATTGTCAACACCGGAAAACATTTCGAAAGAATTGTTTTCTACCCTACTCTTCCAAGTGTTGATCTTTTTAGTAAATTGTATCATTGTAATTGATACATTGTAAATTGTATCATTGTAATTGATACATTGTAAATTGTATCATTGTAATTGATACATTGTAAATTGTATCATTGTAATTGATACATTGTAAATTGTATCAAGTGTTGATCTGATGTAATTGTATCATTTGAAGTAAATATATCGCAATTTTTTCCTTGAAGAGACAAGTTGAGATCGTTTAATTTCGCAAAGATATCTGACAAACAACACAGCTTGGATAGCCGTAAGTCATTTTGAAAAAAAATCAGCAAGTTCACCTGTTCGTTCGGTCAAAAAAATATTTCGATTTTGTCTTTTATTAACAACAATAATCATCTTAAACTTTGCCCTCTTGACAGCCATCTTACTTCCGCGTGCAATAATAAAGTTGTGTAGTTCGAATCTGTATTCTTACAGAGAATTGAAAATAAGCTGCTGTTAAGAGCATGGCTCTTAATAAGATAAGTTGACAAATCAGATTTTTTGTTGTAACCCCCAAAAAATTACTGCATTTTACATAACTATATCTAAATGCTTTTTATAATGGTAAAAATCCTATTTTGATTATCGTATGCAGGAAGATGTTAATAACATTTCTACTACAGAGCTATAGGAAAATGCAGTTTTAGGTAAAAATTGGTTTTGTTTTTAAAATTATTTTTGTTAATTATGAAAGGTTTTTAAATACACCAATTTCCTTTCAAGTGAGCCATTAAGCATCTCTCTATGATTTTCCAGTGCCCAGCCAGCTGCACTGAAAAAAACGGAAGAAAAGATGCCGTCGCTGCAGAATATCGTGCTTGGATCCACTTTTCTTGTTTTTCAAGCTAATGAATTTTCCTTATTATTCAAGCCAAGAGACACTTAGTTTCCTATACTGAACAAGGCGGTTCTAATAGTGTACTTTTTTTTTATCTGACTCTAGTTTTAGGAGTTAGGGGAAATTCTGGTGCTAATTTATCTGCTGCAAGAACCTCTCGGTGATTAAGGCAGTGAGTAAAAGTTATATGATCAATATGACCAAAAGTTATAAAATATGACCAAAGTTATATGACCAAAGTTATATTACCAATATTTTTGCCCGTAAATGGTCCTACTCCATCTGTGCATGTTCAACAGCATTTTTTTCGTTCCAAACCATCAGTATTAAAAATTTGTCAACTTTACAGTATGGTAAAAAAACACTTTTCCAACTTTAAAAGTGACCAACTTTTAAATAAAATAAAAAAATATATATAATAAATGTTGTCTTGCGTAGGAGACCACAAGAGAATCCTTGGCACTGAAGGTGCTTACGTAAAGACAAAAGACTGTCGAGGATAACGAAATATCATAATTTTATTTATTGTTTACGCAATAGCTACAGTTATTTTCATTTATTTACCGTTGAAAAATATTATAAAAATAGGTCAAAATATTATAAAATAAAATTTTCAGATGGCCCTCCGAAAAGACATATCAAAAAGATATCAATAAAACTTTCCAGTTTTAAGGGGGCCATAATGCCCTTAAATAATAGCAAAAGTTTCAAAGAGCCCTCTTGATTAAGTTAAAATATTGATCCTAAGATTCATTTTGAAAATTGAGCCCAAATGGAAATAAAAGTTATATTCAAATAAGCGAAAATTATAAAAAAAATAATTTGAAAAATTTAATTTTGACGTTACACTTCGATTTAGACAATCTTCCGGGGACAGTCATTAAAAGTTTCTCAGTCGACTCCTTCTAAAGAAGATTTGACAGTCATCGAAAACCTCGTGATGGAAAAAAAACGTGGCAAATCAAAAAGTTGGTCACTTTTCCCTGTTATATGGTCTTTTATAATAACATTTCCTCCTCCATGTTTTCCTTATAAACGCACCTGACATATACTTTTAACTGAGCCAATCTAGTAATATCAGTTGTTTCGCCCAACTGAATTGAAAAATTTGGGCTTTCTTTAATTCTTGTAATAAGGTGCACTAATTGGTCCTTGTTAATATCAGAAATTCTCTTCGAGATAGTGTCGTTCGACAAAGGAATTTTTCAAATATCATCGCCATATTTACTGCATGTAGTATTTCTAATTTTTTCTTTATTTCAATATTTATACAGTATTTCAAAATGTTCTTTTGGTTAATTGACATACGAAACATGCTTTGGTTCAAAATGTCTGTTTAATTTTGATGGTTTCGTACTCTAGTCGAATTGAAGAAAAGACTCATCATTTTTTTTTTTTTTTTTCGCACATTAGATGCACATTAAAATCTCTCGCGACCTCAGAATTTTGCTACGCGACCTCATTTGGTGTTGCGAAACATAGTTTAAGAAGGCCTAATCTAGGCTATACTCCAGCTTTTGTGACCATTCTCTTCTATTTTTATGCCGATGCTAGCATTATTTTTAAAAATAGGGATTTGCTACGAATTAAGAACGATCATTACTTAAATTAAAAAAAAAAATAATTTAAAAAATTTAAATTTAATTTTGACGTTACACTTCGATTTAGACAATCTCCGGGGACAATCATTAAAAGTTTCTCAGTCAACTCCTTCTAAAGAAGATTTGACATTCATCAAAAATCTCGTGATGGGGAGAAAAAAAAGAAAAAAAGAAAAAAAAAGTGGCAAATCAAAAATTTAAGTGTACCTGGCGCAAACTAATTATTTGGCACTCAGCAATAGGTATCATTGAAATGCTTAGTTGTAACTTTTGAAATGATGCACTGTTAAGTCTTGGTCAAATTTTTGTCTGGTTTGCCATTTCTCGTAATTAGGCTCATTTTCTCGGGTTTTTGTGTCTTTTGATATTTTTGTATCTTGGATGATTTTGTGTTTTGAATGATTTTTTTTTTTGTTTCTCAGGCATTTTTTCTTTCTTTTTATTACTCCGCTTTTGTAAAATAGTCGGTAAAAATAATTATTACTAATATTTTTCTATGGTATCTTTCTGTTGCCAAAGTGAAATTGTCACGAAGAAAAGCAATAAAATTATTAAAGGAGTAAAACAAAAAAAAAATGTAAAAAAGGAATAAAAAAAATCATAAGGAGTAAATGGCCACTTTTTGTTAATCAGTACATAGTTGTTTTAAACAATTTGTTAGTGTATATTATACACATGTAATTCTGGTTAGTGCTTACCGCTATTTTAGATATCTTTGGTGTATCAATTTGTTAGTGTATATTATACACATGTAATTCTGGTTAGTGCTTACCGCTATTTTAGATATCTTTGGTGTATCAATTTGTTAGTGTATATTATACACATGTAATTCTGGTTAGTGCTTACCGCTATTTTAGATATCTTTGGTGTATCAATTTGTTAGTGTATATTATACACATGTAATTCTGGTTAGTGCTTACCGCTATTTTAGATATCTTTGGTGTATCAATTTGTTAGTGTATATTATACACATGTAATTCTGGTTAGTGCTTACCGCTATTTTAGATATCTTTGGTGTATCAATTTGTTAGTGTATATTATACACATGTAATTCTGGTTAGTGCTTACCGCTATTTTAGATATCTTTGGTGTATCAATTTGTTAGTGTATATTATACACATGTAATTCTGGTTAGTGCTTACCGCTATTTTAGATATCTTTGGTGTATCAATTTGTTAGTGTATATTATACACATGTAATTCTGGTTAGTGCTTACCGCTATTTTAGATATCTTTGGTGTATCAATTTCTAACTTATGTTTTGGATCAAGATTGTCCAATACGTCAAACGAACATCAACATCATCATCTAAAAGTTTTAAGACTGATGAATGTGAGACAAAAATATTCTGAAAAAAAAACACTTTTACCTCCAAATGTACTAAAACACATTTTGCTTTCTTGTCTTCAGGAACATCTGAAATTTGTTAGGACTAAAACTGAAAGCATTAGGCAATCAAAAAATATTTTTTATTTCTTCAAGGATAACTTTTTAGGTCATGACTGCCTGCACTCTCGTTTAAAGGCTTAAAAAGTTAAATTTTTTCTGGTAGCAAGAATTTTCTTTTAACACATTTGAGAAAAAAAACAGGGTTTTTGTTACTCTTTGGTAAATGCTGTTATAAATTTTTACCTTCAACTGGGGAAGAAAAACTTTCCTAGACTTAGATTACGCTGATGATTTAAGCATCCTAGATGAAAGAGTGAGCAAAATAAATGTACTTTTAGAGGTTTTGAAAGTTCAGGGTATTAGAATAGGTTTGAAAATTGATGTGAAGAAGACTAAGTCGCTAAGGCTAGGAATAAGTGAAGATGAAAAGGTGATGTCAGGTAACGAAAAGATTGATTAGGTGGACAGCTTTGCCAAAGATTGTTCTTTTCGGTCAACCGTCCAGTGCTAAACGGAAAGCAGGTCTTCCGCTGTCGGGGTGGGAGGATGTAAAGAGGGAGGCTTTGAATAGATTGGGAGGGAGGAGGTGTGTGCTTAGCTCTGATGGTCTCAGGTAGTTTGGTGCAGCGCTGAGTTGTTAGTAGTAGTAGTAGCATGTTGGTAATAGAAACAGACCTAAATAACTGTTCTGCGTTCTTCAAACACCTTAGGAAAGAGTTGTTGCTATTATGCAAGTAAAACACAAGGAACTCGCTAAAAACATGCTATTTAGTGTCCGCCACTATCCAGGGGAGGGAGGGTGGGGATACCGAACGAATGAAGAAGAAGGGCTTTACGTACCATGGACTTTGTCTAATGGCCTTTTTTTATCTTCATTGCTTAGACCAATTTATGAGTCGGACGAAATATTTGTTTGTTTTCTAGTAGAAATAGTTCGTTTTTTAATTGCATTCTAAGGACTAACTCACGCGTTAGAGTAATATTGGAGGGGGAGGAGGGTTGTTCTAACAGGGTAACTGCCTCCTCTCCCTCTGTGCCCCTGTCTGCTGTCTATTATAGATTAATATTTGTATGTTATCATCATATATCCCTCAATGGTTTATCATTTTGAATTATAATTTTTTGATTTTCATTTTTAGGTTTCATCGGCCATGACGAAAGGCTCATTAACTCTTAGTGTTGTTGGAGTTTAATCATTTGAACTATGTTGAGTAAAGTGCCTAATTACTTTTCAATCGACTGGTGAGACCGTTGTGATAAGATTTAGAATTGTGCGCTAAGGCTGAAAAAACAGACATTGGGATCTTTTTTTTTTCTGTTGATTTTTCTTGAACCGAGCAACAGCCAGTGTTTTAATTTTGTGCTAATTTAGTTGAGGTTCTAAAATATATTTTGACGGGATTTATCATTATCATTATGCAACTATTTCCTTATTTCCAAGTGACCATGTGCTTTGTTACGTCTATATGTTTGTTATTTTAAATTCAGTGCCTTTTGTTTATAATTCTATAGTAAGCTTGACAATAATTTGTCTCTGAGAAAAGGGTAACACACGCATCCATGGGGGAGGGGGGAGGGTTATTTACACCCATCTCCAGCATAAATTTGAAATTGACTTAACTAAAAGATATTTCATCTTTTTTTTTTTTTTTACATCTTTATATGAATAAAACTTGGGATACCAAAAACCACGTAATAGGTCAAAATATGTTTATCTCTGAATGTATGCGCCAGACCCACCAACGATAACAGATTGTTTTTGTTAAATTATCCCAGATTTGAACTATTGCTAACTCTGACATAATACTATATATTAATAATATATTTATTCTGAACCAGTATTCCTTGTCGGCTTGGTGTAGACTTGTGTGCTACTTAATTTTAAATTATTACTGTTTTTAGATAATTCTATTTTGTAATTTTTATTATTTTTTTTATTAGAACTTAAAATTAACAGAATTTTATATCCCCAGTGCTTCAAAAGTGAATGCTTGAAAATAAGGGGAATTGGGGTGAAAAAAATGTAAATCAAATGCCTCAAGAACGAAAGACATTTTTAATGCACGCTTACTTTAAGCAATAACATTTTCCGTTCGAATACCGTAAGAAAGTATTGGTAAAATACAAGCGGAAAATTACTATATTGGTAACTTAAAATATAAGATTTATTAAGAATTGCAAGGAAAAAAAAGTATTCACAGCATTGTAAATAACTTTTAAGTAACTGTGTTTATGTTGGATGTGCATCATAGATGGTGCCTCTTTTCTGAACTTTTAAAATTTGGGGAAAGTCTGGCGAAATTCGGGGTTTTTGAGGAAACGAGACAAAATTTTTGGAAAGGGACAATAACACCACCCCGTTCTCACCCTTCAAATATTTTCGTTCGCACATTCAAGGTTTATGATATGTAGCCTCAGTTGTTATAATAATTAGCTTCAGAAATAACAGTTGTAACTTTGAAGAAAGAAGCATTATTTGCATGTTGCAGTATAAGCAACAGTCGCAGCTAGGTTAGGTCAAAATACCTAGAGGAGAAGTCTCTTTTGGGTGGTTTCCAGTTTGGCTCAGATGGGAAAAAACTTATAGGTAGTCCTGGTATAAATTAAAACTATTTTTATATTTTTTTTTGCCAATTTACCAGGCGCTACCTTTGTAATGTTTAAATGTGGCTGGGCTAGCTGTTCAGTTTCTCCTACAAAATCTGCTATGCCTAAGTTCAGATGATTTAGACTTTAAGTAGCTTCAGCAGTGCTTTGAATTTTAGACTGTAGAAACGGGAATTTCCCTTGTTTCCTATTCCAATTATTTTTCAACATTTGACCGGCCTAGGCAGAACAGCTTTGGGCCGTATTTCTGATAACTACCTTAGACGGTTCTAAGGTAGTTTTCCTTACTGAACACTGAATTGTGTTCTCAACAAAGAATTGTCATTTATTTACAAGACTAATGTCTTACTTTTTCGTAAAGCAAGATCTTAGAGGGGGGGGGGGAGGATTTGTGAAGGTTATTTACATTGGCAGTTTTACTGATAAAAATCAGGTTTTAGTGTAATTTGTGTAAGTTTCTGAAAACGTGTTAAGGTAAATGCGAAAACTGATTTTGTTTGTTTTTTTCTCTATATCATCCATCCTTATCAGCTCCCGCTCCTTCCGTCTTCCTCATATCTACAATTAGTTACTTCAAAAACTCTTGAATACCAACTTTGGTGAAAATCTTGCAAAATTTGTTAGATATTTTAATACCGTCTTTCTACATTGTAATGTTGGCTTTGGACGAATTTCCTTGCTAGTGAATACCTCAGAACCAACTTCTGTGGTAAATATAAAAATTGTACAACGCGTTTGGCTTAAAATTCCCTAAAGAACACCCCCCCCCCCTAGAAAAATATATGACTTGGTGTCTTAATATAACGAGCTCTATTGGCTTATGATAATGTAAATATTAGAACCACATGTATCCTATTCATATGTCGTGACTTCTCGTATTGGTGCCAACTCGAGGGGGGGGGGGCAATTGAATTGACTTAAAAGTATATCTTGCCTTTTGACTGCCTAAAATGTAGCTTTTATGTAAGAATGTTCTCCAGAGCTCAATTGTCATTAGTGATGGTTATTTTGTGTATTTTAGAATGAACCTTGTCAAATTATCTATTTCAAAAATTAACAAATGATCGTCAAAAAAAGTCATTTTTTGGGTATAATTCTATACTTTTACGGAACTAAACTTGTCACAAAGTAAACTGTAGGTCAACTCATCTGATGCTAAATTAAAAAAAATTATATATATATATATATATAAAGTGGATTTCGGCTAAGCCACTTCTATGACACCAAAATTAAGGATCACTTATACTAATTTACCACTGGAACAAATCTGTAGATTATATTTTTTTTTTTTTTTTTTTTTTTTTTTTTTTTTTTTTTTTTTTTTTTTTTTTTTTTTTTTTTTTTTTTTGCATTGGTGAATTAAATACGAAAGCGTGGGTTCTTAGTTTTCCGTTAAATATTTCTTTCCTAACGGAGGTAAATGGTCTTTTATTAGGACTGCCTCTAAACTATCTTGCTTTGTTTTTGTATGCCTAGCAAGTTTTACTGAGTCACCTCTGGGGCTGCTCGGGTTGTTCCGAAACTTTTCCGGGGTTGCTCATCCCGCTGTAGGCTAGTGAATGGTTTTGAGGTTTTTCCCTTATAGTCTTTAATTAATTTTTTTCTGTTTTCAATTTATCAGTATTTAGAGCTCGCAATGTTTTATAAATATGAAATAAGGTTTGCGATATAGTCCTCTAATTAGGCGATAAAACTACCCTATTAAGTTAAAAATTGCTGGCTGTGCAATTTGTCACTCCCTTATTTCTGTAGCGTTAGGAAAAAACCACGTGTATGTGATATTTATAGTACATTTGAATAATTGATATCAACTTGTTAAAGTTTTATATGAATCAATTTGTGTAAGCAGAATACTCTGTGGAATATTGGATTTTTACTCGACAAATCAGCAAAAACTGCATGGAAGTAAATAAAGCCATCCCACTCCCCATTAAGTAAATTATTTACGTTGTAAAACTGTAACTTTTGTAGTACTTTGGTTTTTGTTTACAAATTTGTTTTCCTGTTTCCATCTCCTTTTTGTGTCTTGTGCTTCAACGACCCCGGTTCGTTTTGCTTCAACAAATTTGTTTTCCTTTGTCCATCTCCTTTTTGTCTCTTGTGCTTCAACGATCAAACGTTGTGCTTCAAAGTTTTTGTCTGGACATAACACCTTAGCTTTTATTATTGCCTTTAGAATAAATTACTCTGAAGACTAATTGCCTAATTTTAAATTATTATTTTTAAAATTAATTATAGCTAACTAATTATGAAAACAGTCAATTTGAAGGTTTTTGGTTAAAGTTCAATGAGCGTCCTGGGTTCCTAAATAATTTTCGTTTTTGTTGGCCTTTTGCTTGTAACTAGATTTTTTCTGGTCACGATGCGATCAAATATTTTTGAATTCTGTATATCCATTACTTTTTTTGGAGGGGGGTCCTAGCTAATATCTTGGAAGACAGCCATAAGAATTTATTCTTGTTTTTAGTTTCAAACCTGTCTTCAGATACGTTTTCAGGATTTTTGTTCGGGGGAGGTGGGTATAAAAAAAAAACTTTTAAAAACGCGTCAGAAATGTGTTTTTATGCTTACTTATTACGTTTTTACGAATCGGATAAACATTTTTGGAGGTGGGGGGGGGGGTCAATCCTCCTAATCCCTCCCCTAAATACGGCCTTGCCTCTTTGACTCAAAATTTTTTTAGTTTTGTCTTCGTGGTTTTCACTTAACGTTACAGTTTGGGTATTTTAGGTTTTTTCCTTTTTTCTTCATTTATTAGCTTACAAAGAATTGTATATTTGCCTCTTTATACATAATTATATATATACTGCATTTTGTTTTTTATATTGTTAAGATTTTTGTCGTACTCTATATTCCTATAATATGTAAATAATCTCGTTTTAAACATAAAATTAAAACAGATTTCATCATTTTCATTGTATTTATAATTTCCAGTTTTAGGGATCGAAGTAAATCGAATCGAAGTGGAAACTTTCTATTGCTGTTTAAAACAAGTTGAAATGCTTAGCAGATCAGAAAATTAAGTGATTTTTAGATTTTTAAGTGATTAAGTGATGTTCACTGGTCACACTGACTTTTTCGACTTTTGTCCCGGGCATCCTCATGGGTCGCATTGGGACAATCTCCTTTACACGTTCATGGATCAGTGCCCTATATGATACTCGGCCGTTAACTTGTTTGAGAAGGGACAGGAGATCACCTCCAAAGTTGTCTTGCCATCCATTCCTGGGTCATTCAGGTGGTTGGCTTTAGTGGACCCTCCCAACAAACGTAAACTTTTGGCGGTCGTGATTTTTTCCATTTGGTGTATGTTACCCAGCCACCTGAGCTGCTTTAATCTAACTTCCCGGAGAATTGTAGTTTCCTGTTTCAGTTAGCTTCGAAGATCTCTGTTGGAGATTCTGTCTTGATACGTTATACTAACTATAAATTAGGGACGCTTTGTCTCGAAGGTCGAAATTCTGTTCGTCCTTGACCTTTAGTGTCTACGTTTTGCTGGTATACATGGTAACAGGGCTGATTAGCGAGTCGGAGCTTCAGTTGCATTTGTAAGTGCTTGCTTTAAAGAGGGGGAGCATCCTCTTGAAGCTCACACTTCCGAAGGCGAGTCTTTGTTTTATGTTATCAGAACAGTTGTAGTCTGATGATAGCAGGGTCTCCAGATTTACAAGCCTGGTTACCAGTAGTGATGCCACTCTGCTTTCTGGAAGTCAGATAGGAAATTAACATGGGACTTCTGGAAGTCAAATAGGGAAATTGAAATGGGATTTCTGCAGGTCAGATAGGGAAATTAATTTGGGATTTCTGCGGGTCAGATAGGAAATTAGCATAGGCTTCTAAATGGCAAGATAAGGGAATGGCATAAGCTTTTAAATGGTCAGATAGGGGAATAGAATAGGCTTTTAAATACGCCCATAGGAAATTAGAATGGGATTTAAAATACGCCACACTTCCCATGCCGAGTCTTAGTTTTATGTTATCAGAACAGTCGTTGTCTGATGATAGTAGGGTCTCTAGGTGTACAAACCTGGTTACCGATTGAAGTTCTTCGCCACTTACTACAGCTTCAACGGGTATTAGTTTGGGTATTCTCAGGTCATACATGTCATATTGAAGACCTTTAAATAGGAGATATTTTACAAAGCTCTAGGGTGAAACCTGACATTACTGTATTGTTGGCCATCTACCCGTTTTATTTCTTATATTAATTAATATGTTAAATTAATAATTTTTAATTAATTAATAGTTTAACAGGGATTTTATTGCCAAACTGACTTCTACAGTAAAAAAAAAATGTGATTTATCTCATTAATGAGTTTACGAAAAACAAAACTACTAAAGAAATAAAACAAAGTTGTAATGAGCAATTACATACATCAGAGATGTTAAAATTAATATCGTGTACCAAGTATTAAATTAATTTCATAAAAAAACGCGCTGAAATAATAAAAACTAAATTAAAGAGAAGATGAAAAAAAAGAACTAATAAAAAGAAAGTTAAAACTCAGCCAAACGGTAAAAGGGCCTCGGGATCTTCATCAAACAATGGGGAGCGATAACAAAAGGATGGAGGGCATGTGATCGTTAGGTTCTCCTTAGTTAATACCCGACTAGATAACCGACTAGTTTATATCGTGTTTCGACACACGATAGCACAAAGCTTTTATTTGCCAAAACGTAAGGGAATCTTGTAAATAAATCATGTATTTTGAGTACAGACACTTTTTATTAACATATAAAACTGAACGACATAATACAAAACTTGTATAGATAGTTTAAATAATGTAAATGATCAAAATAACGCATAATTTGGAACTAAAAAAATAAAATAAACCTATGTTCTTTTTTTAAGCTAATAGTGATGATCTTCTCAACATAATATGCTGTGACCTACACGTAAGCTTTCTGCAGATGCATTTTGTAAAATTGGCCCTGACCATGGTCTTTAATACAAAGTTTTTTTAAGCTAATAGTGATGATCTTCTCAACATAATATGCTCGGTGACCTACACGAAAAGCTTTCTGCAGATGCATTTTGTAAAATTGGCCCTGACCATGGTCTTACGTTTTAACTAAGTTTTTTTAAGCTAATAGTGATGATCTTCTCAACATAATATGCTCGGTGACCTACACGAAAAGCTTTCTGCAGATGCATTTTGTAAAATTGGCCCTGACCATGGTCTTTTACAGTTTTTTAAGCTAATAGTGGTCTTTTTTTAAGCTAATAGTGATGATCTTCTCAACATAATATGCTCGGTGACCTACACGAAAAGCTTTCTGCAGATGCATTTTGTAAAATTGGCCTGACCATGGTCTTTTACAGTTTTTTTAAGCTAATAGTAGTCTTTTTCTTTTTTTAAGCTAATAGTGATGATCTTCTCAACATAATATGCTCGGTGACCTACACGAAAAGCTTTCTGCAGATGCATTTTGTAAAATTGGCCCTGACCATGGTCTTTTACAGTTTTTTTAAGCTAATAGTAGTCTTTTTCTTTTTTTAAGCTAATAGTGATGATCTTCTCAACATAATATGCTCGGTGACCTACACGAAAAGCTTTCTGCAGATGCATTTTGTAAAATTGGCCCTGACCATGGTCTTTTACAGTTTTTTTAAGCTAATAGTAATCTTTTTCTTTTTTAAGCTAATAGTGATGATCTTCTCAACATAATATGCTCGGTGACCTACACGAAAAGCTTTCTGCAGATGCATTTTGTAAAATTGGCCCTGACCATGGTCTTTTACAGTTTTTTAAGCTAATAGTAATCTTTTTCTTTTTTTAAGCTAATAGTGATGATCTTCTCAACATAATATGCTCGGTGACCTACACGAAAAGCTTTCTGCAGATGCATTTTGTAAAATTGGCCCTGACCATGGTCTTTTACAGTTTTTTAAGCTAATAGTGGTCTTTTTCTTTTTTTAAGCTAATAGTGATGATCTTCTCAACATAATATGCTCGGTGACCTACACGAAAAGCTTTCTGCAGATGCATTTTGTAAAATTGGCCCTGACCATGGTCTTTTACAGTTTTTTTAAGCTAATAGTAATCTTTTTCTTTTTTTAAGCTAATAGTGATGATCTTCTCAACATAATATGCTCGGTGACCTACACGAAAAGCTTTCTGCAGATGCATTTTGTAAAATTGGCCCTGACCATGGTCTTTTACAGTTTTTTAAGCTAATAGTGGTCTTTTTCTTTTTTAAGCTAATAGTGATGATCTTCTCAACATAATATGCTCGGTGACCTACACGAAAAGCTTTCTGCAGATGCATTTTGTAAAATTGGCCCTGACCATGGTCTTTTACAGTTTTTTTAAGCTAATAGTAATCTTTTTCTTTTTTTAAGCTAATAGTGATGATCTTCTCAACATAATATGCTCGGTGACCTACACGAAAAGCTTTCTGCAGATGCATTTTGTAAAATTGGCCCTGACCATGGTCTTTACAGTTTTTTTAAGCTAATAGTAATCTTTTCTTTTTTAAGCTAATAGTGATGATCTTCTCAACATAATATGCTCGGTGACCTACACGAAAAGCTTTCTGCAGATGCATTTTGTAAAATTGGCCCTGACCATGGTCTTTTACAGTTTTTTTAAGCTAATAGTGGTCTTTTTTTAATCTAATAGTGATGATCTTCTCAACATAATATGCTCGGTGACCTACACGAAAAGCTTTCTGCAGATGCATTTTGTAAAATTGGCCCTGACCATGGTCTTTTACAGTTTTTTTAAGCTAATAGTGGTCTTTTCTTTTTTAAGCTAATAGTGATGATCTTCTCAACATAATATGCTCGGTGACCTACACGAAAAGCTTTCTGCAGATGCATTTTGTAAAATTGGCCCTGACCATGGTCTTTTACAGTTTTTTTAAGCTAATAGTGATGATCTTCTCAACATAATATGCTCGGTGACCTACACGAAAAGCTTTCTGCAGATGCATTTGTAAAATTGGCCCTGACCATGGTCTTTTACAGTTTTTTAAGCTAATAGTGTCTTTTTTTAATCTAATAGTGATGATCTTCTCAACATAATATGCTCGGTGACCTACACGAAAAGCTTTCTGCAGATGCATTTTGTAAAATTGGCCCTGACCATGGTCTTTTACAGTTTTTTTTAAGCTAATAGTGATGATCTTCTCAACATAATATGCTCGGTGACCTACACGAAAAGCTTTCTGCAGATGCATTTTGTAAAATTGGCCCTGACCATGGTCTTTTACAGTTTTTTTAAGCAATAGTGGTCTTTTTTTAATAATAGTGATGATCTTCTCAACATAATATGCTCGGTGACCTACACGAAAAGCTTTCTGCAGATGCATTTTGTAAAATTGGCCCTGACCATGGTCTTTTACAGTTCTTTTTAAGCTAATAGTGATGATCTTCTCAACATAATATGCTCGGTGACCTACACGAAAAGCTTTCTGCAGATGCATTTTGTAAAATTGGCCCTGACCATGGTCTTTTACAGTTTTTTTAAGCTAATAGTAGTCTTTTTCTTTTTTAAGCTAATAGTGATGATCTTCTCAACATAATATGCTCGGTGACCTACACGAAAAGCTTTCTGCAGATGCATTTTGTAAAATTGGCCCTGACCATGGTCTTTTACAGTTTTTTTAAGCTAATAGTGTCTTTTTCTTTTTTAAGCTAATAGTGATGATCTTCTCAACATAATATGCTCGGTGACCTACACGAAAAGCTTTCTGCAGATGCATTTTGTAAAATTGGCCCTGACCATGGTCTTTTACAGTTTTTTAAGCTAATAGTGTCTTTTTCTTTTTTTAAGCTAATAGTGATGATCTTCTCAACATAATATGCTCGGTGACCTACACGAAAAGCTTTCTGCAGATGCATTTTGTAAAATTGGCCCTGACCATGGTCTTTTACAGTTTTTTTAAGCTAATAGTAGTCTTTTCTTTTTTAAGCTAATAGTGATGATCTTCTCAACATAATATGCTCGGTGACCTACACGAAAAGCTTTCTGCAGATGCATTTTGTAAAATTGGCCCTGACCATGGTCTTTTACAGTTTTTTTAAGCTAATAGTAGTCTTTTTCTTTTTTAAGCTAATAGTGATGATCTTCTCAACATAATATGCTCGGTGACCTACACGAAAAGCTTTCTGCAGATGCATTTTGTAAAATTGGCCCTGACCATGGTCTTTTACAGTTTTTTTAAGCTAATAGTAATCTTTTTCTTTTTTAAGCTAATAGTGATGATCTTCTCAACATAATATGCTCGGTGACCTACACGAAAAGCTTTCTGCAGATGCATTTTGTAAAATTGGCCCTGACCATGGTCTTTTACAGTTTTTTTAAGCTAATAGTAGTCTTTTTCTTTTTTAAGCTAATAGTGATGATCTTCTCAACATAATATGCTCGGTGACCTACACGAAAAGCTTTCTGCAGATGCATTTTGTAAAATTGGCCCTGACCATGGTCTTTTACAGTTTTTTTAAGCTAATAGTGATCTTTTTCTTTTTTAAGCTAATAGTGATGATCTTCTCAACATAATATGCTCGGTGACCTACACGAAAAGCTTTCTGCAGATGCATTTTGTAAAATTGGCCCTGACCATGGTCTTTTACAGTTTTTTAAGCTAATAGTAATCTTTTTCTTTTTTAATCTAATAGTGATGATCTTCTCAACATAATATGCTCGGTGACCTACACGAAAAGCTTTCTGCAGATGCATTTTGTAAAATTGGCCCTGACCATGGTCTTTTACAGTTTTTTTAAGCTAATAGTGGTCTTTTTCTTTTTTAATCTAATAGTGATGATCTTCTCAACATAATATGCTCGGTGACCTACACGAAAAGCTTTCTGCAGATGCATTTTGTAAAATTGGCCCTGACCATGGTCTTTTACAGTTTTTTTAAGCTAATAGTGATCTTTTTCTTTTTTAAGCTAATAGTGATGATCTTCTCAACATAATATGCTCGGTGACCTACACGAAAAGCTTTCTGCAGATGCATTTTGTAAAATTGGCCCTGACCATGGTCTTTTACAGTTTTTTTAAGCTAATAGTAATCTTTTTCTTTTTTAAGCTAATAGTGATGATCTTCTCAACATAATATGCTCGGTGACCTACACGAAAAGCTTTCTGCAGATGCATTTTGTAAAATTGGCCCTGACCATGGTCTTTTACAGTTTTTTTAAGCTAATAGTGGTCTTTTTCTTTTTTTAATCTAATAGTGATGATCTTCTCAACATAATATGCTCGGTGACCTACACGAAAAGCTTTCTGCAGATGCATTTGTAAAATTGGCCCTGACCATGGTCTTTTACAGTTTTTTTAAGCTAATAGTAATCTTTTTCTTTTTTTAAGCTAATAGTGATGATCTTCTCAACATAATATGCTCGGTGACCTACACGAAAAGCTTTCTGCAGATGCATTTTGTAAAATTGGCCCTGACCATGGTCTTTTACAGTTTTTTTAAGCTAATAGTGGTCTTTTCTTTTTTTAAGCTAATAGTGATGATCTTCTCAACATAATATGCTCGGTGACCTACACGAAAAGCTTTCTGCAGATGCATTTTGTAAAATTGGCCCTGACCATGGTCTTTTACAGTTTTTTTAAGCTAATAGTAATCTTTTTCTTTTTTTAAGCTAATAGTGATGATCTTCTCAACATAATATGCTCGGTGACCTACACGAAAAGCTTTCTGCAGATGCATTTTGTAAAATTGGCCCTGACCATGGTCTTTTACAGTTTTTTTAAGCTAATAGTGGTCTTTTTCTTTTTTTAAGCTAATAGTGATGATCTTCTCAACATAATATGCTCGGTGACCTACACGAAAAGCTTTCTGCAGATGCATTTTGTAAAATTGGCCCTGACCATGGTCTTTTACAGTTTTTTTAAGCTAATAGTGATCTTTTTCTTTTTTAAGCTAATAGTGATGATCTTCTCAACATAATATGCTCGGTGACCTACACGAAAAGCTTTCTGCAGATGCATTTTGTAAAATTGGCCCTGACCATGGTCTTTTACAGTTTTTTTAAGCTAATAGTGGTCTTTTTCTTTTTTTAAGCTAATAGTGATGATCTTCTCAACATAATATGCTCGGTGACCTACACGAAAAGCTTTCTGCAGATGCATTTTGTAAAATTGGCCCTGACCATGGTCTTTTACAGTTTTTTTAAGCTAATAGTAATCTTTTTCTTTTTTAAGCTAATAGTGATGATCTTCTCAACATAATATGCTCGGTGACCTACACGAAAAGCTTTCTGCAGATGCATTTTGTAAAATTGGCCCTGACCATGGTCTTTACAGTTTTTTAAGCTAATAGTAATCTTTTCTTTTTTAAGCTAATAGTGATGATCTTCTCAACATAATATGCTCGGTGACCTACACGAAAAGCTTTCTGCAGATGCATTTTGTAAAATTGGCCCTGACCATGGTCTTTTACAGTTTTTTTAAGCTAATAGTAATCTTTTTCTTTTTTTAAGCTAATAGTGATGATCTTCTCAACATAATATGCTCGGTGACCTACACGAAAAGCTTTCTGCAGATGCATTTTGTAAAATTGGCCCTGACCATGGTCTTTTACAGTTTTTTTAAGCTAATAGTGGTCTTTTTCTTTTTTTAAGCTAATAGTGATGATCTTCTCAACATAATATGCTCGGTGACCTACACGAAAAGCTTTCTGCAGATGCATTTTGTAAAATTGGCCCTGACCATGGTCTTTTACAGTTTTTTTAAGCTAATAGTAATCTTTTTCTTTTTTAATCTAATAGTGATGATCTTCTCAACATAATATGCTCGGTGACCTACACGAAAAGCTTTCTGCAGATGCATTTTGTAAAATTGGCCCTGACCATGGTCTTTTACAGTTTTTTTAAGCTAATAGTAGTCTTTTTCTTTTTTAAGCTAATAGTGATGATCTTCTCAACATAATATGCTCGGTGACCTACACGAAAAGCTTTCTGCAGATGCATTTTGTAAAATTGGCCCTGACCATGGTCTTTTACAGTTTTTTTAAGCTAATAGTAATCTTTTTCTTTTTTTAAGCTAATAGTGATGATCTTCTCAACATAATATGCTCGGTGACCTACACGAAAAGCTTTCTGCAGATGCATTTTGTAAAATTGGCCCTGACCATGGTCTTTTACAGTTTTTTTAAGCTAATAGTGGTCTTTTTCTTTTTTAAGCTAATAGTGATGATCTTCTCAACATAATATGCTCGGTGACCTACACGAAAAGCTTTCTGCAGATGCATTTTGTAAAATTGGCCCTGACCATGGTCTTTTACAGTTTTTTTAAGCTAATAGTAGTCTTTTCTTTTTTAAGCTAATAGTGATGATCTTCTCAACATAATATGCTCGGTGACCTACACGAAAAGCTTTCTGCAGATGCATTTTGTAAAATTGGCCCTGACCATGGTCTTTTACAGTTTTTTTAAGCTAATAGTGGTCTTTTTCTTTTTTTAAGCTAATAGTGATGATCTTCTCAACATAATATGCTCGGTGACCTACACGAAAAGCTTTCTGCAGATGCATTTTGTAAAATTGGCCCTGACCATGGTCTTTTACAGTTTTTTTAAGCTAATAGTGATCTTTTTCTTTTTTTAAGCTAATAGTGATGATCTTCTCAACATAATATGCTCGGTGACCTACACGAAAAGCTTTCTGCAGATGCATTTTGTAAAATTGGCCCTGACCATGGTCTTTTACAGTTTTTTTAAGCTAATAGTGGTCTTTTCTTTTTTTAAGCTAATAGTGATGATCTTCTCAACATAATATGCTCGGTGACCTACACGAAAAGCTTTCTGCAGATGCATTTTGTAAAATTGGCCCTGACCATGGTCTTTTACAGTTTTTTTAAGCTAATAGTGGTCTTTTTCTTTTTTAAGCTAATAGTGATGATCTTCTCAACATAATATGCTCGGTGACCTACACGAAAAGCTTTCTGCAGATGCATTTTGTAAAATTGGCCCTGACCATGGTCTTTTACAGTTTTTTTAAGCTAATAGTGGTCTTTTTCTTTTTTTAAGCTAATAGTGATGATCTTCTCAACATAATATGCTCGGTGACCTACACGAAAAGCTTTCTGCAGATGCATTTTGTAAAATTGGCCCTGACCATGGTCTTTTACAGTTTTTTTAAGCTAATAGTGGTCTTTTTCTTTTTTAAGCTAATAGTGATGATCTTCTCAACATAATATGCTCGGTGACCTACACGAAAAGCTTTCTGCAGATGCATTTGTAAAATTGGCCCTGACCATGGTCTTTTACAGTTTTTTTAAGCTAATAGTGGTCTTTTTCTTTTTTAAGCTAATAGTGATGATCTTCTCAACATAATATGCTCGGTGACCTACACGAAAAGCTTTCTGCAGATGCATTTTGTAAAATTGGCCCTGACCATGGTCTTTTACAGTTTTTTTAAGCTAATAGTGGTCTTTTCTTTTTTAAGCTAATAGTGATGATCTTCTCAACATAATATGCTCGGTGACCTACACGAAAAGCTTTCTGCAGATGCATTTTGTAAAATTGGCCCTGACCATGGTCTTTTACAGTTTTTTTTAAGCTAATAGTGATGATCTTCTCAACATAATATGCTCGGTGACCTACACGAAAAGCTTCTGCAGATGCATTTTGTAAAATTGGCCCTGACCATGGTCTTTACAGTTTTTTTAAGCTAATAGTGGTCTTTTTTTAAGCTAATAGTGATGATCTTCTCAACATAATATGCTCGGTGACCTACACGAAAAGCTTTCTGCAGATGCATTTTGTAAAATTGGCCCTGACCATGGTCTTTTACAGTTTTTTAAGCTAATAGTAATCTTTTTCTTTTTTAAGCTAATAGTGATGATCTTCTCAACATAATATGCTCGGTGACCTACACGAAAAGCTTTCTGCAGATGCATTTTGTAAAATTGGCCCTGACCATGGTCTTTTACAGTTTTTTTAAGCTAATAGTAGTCTTTTTCTTTTTTTAAGCTAATAGTGATGATCTTCTCAACATAATATGCTCGGTGACCTACACGAAAAGCTTTCTGCAGATGCATTTTGTGAAATTGGCCCTGACCATGGTCTTTTACAGTTTTTTTAAGCTAATAGTAATCTTTTCTTTTTTAAGCTAATAGTGATGATCTTCTCAACATAATATGCTCGGTGACCTACACGAAAAGCTTTCTGCAGATGCATTTTGTAAAATTGGCCCTGACCATGGTCTTTTACAGTTTTTTTAAGCTAATAGTAATCTTTTTCTTTTTTTAATCTAATAGTGATGATCTTCTCAACATAATATGCTCGGTGACCTACACGAAAAGCTTTCTGCAGATGCATTTTGTAAAATTGGCCCTGACCATGGTCTTTTACAGTTTTTTTAAGCTAATAGTGATGATCTTCTCAACATAATATGCTCGGTGACCTACACGAAAGCTTTCTGCAGATGCATTTTGTAAAATTGGCCCTGACCATGGTCTTTTACAGTTTTTTAAGCTAATAGTGGTCTTTTTTTAATCTAATAGTGATGATCTTCTCAACATAATATGCTCGGTGACCTACACGAAAAGCTTTCTGCAGATGCATTTTGTAAAATTGGCCCTGACCATGGTCTTTTACAGTTTTTTTAAGCTAATAGTGATGATCTTCTCAACATAATATGCTCGGTGACCTACACGAAAAGCTTTCTGCAGATGCATTTTGTAAAATTGGCCCTGACCATGGTCTTTTACAGTTTTTTTAAGCTAATAGTGGTCTTTTTTTAATCTAATAGTGATGATCTTCTCAACATAATATGCTCGGTGACCTACACGAAAAGCTTTCTGCAGATGCATTTTGTAAAATTGGCCCTGACCATGGTCTTTTACAGTTTTTTTAAGCTAATAGTAATCTTTTCTTTTTTAAGCTAATAGTGATGATCTTCTCAACATAATATGCTCGGTGACCTACACGAAAAGCTTTCTGCAGATGCATTTTGTAAAATTGGCCCTGACCATGGTCTTTTACAGTTTTTTTAAGCTAATAGTAATCTTTTTCTTTTTTTAAGCTAATAGTGATGATCTTCTCAACATAATATGCTCGGTGACCTACACGAAAAGCTTTCTGCAGATGCATTTTGTAAAATTGGCCCTGACCATGGTCTTTTACAGTTTTTTTAAGCTAATAGTAATCTTTTTCTTTTTTAAGCTAATAGTGATGATCTTCTCAACATAATATGCTCGGTGACCTACACGAAAAGCTTTCTGCAGATGCATTTTGTAAAATTGGCCCTGACCATGGTCTTTTACAGTTTTTTTAAGCTAATAGTAATCTTTTTCTTTTTTAAGCTAATAGTGATGATCTTCTCAACATAATATGCTCGGTGACCTACACGAAAAGCTTTCTGCAGATGCATTTTGTAAAATTGGCCCTGACCATGGTCTTTTACAGTTTTTTTAAGCTAATAGTAATCTTTTTCTTTTTTAAGCTAATAGTGATGATCTTCTCAACATAATATGCTCGGTGACCTACACGAAAAGCTTTCTGCAGATGCATTTTGTAAAATTGGCCTGACCATGGTCTTTTACAGTTTTTTTAAGCTAATAGTAATCTTTTTCTTTTTTTAAGCTAATAGTGATGATCTTCTCAACATAATATGCTCGGTGACCTACACGAAAAGCTTTCTGCAGATGCATTTTGTAAAATTGGCCCTGACCATGGTCTTTTACAGTTTTTTAAGCTAATAGTAATCTTTTCTTTTTTAATCTAATAGTGATGATCTTCTCAACATAATATGCTCGGTGACCTACACGAAAAGCTTTCTGCAGATGCATTTTGTAAAATTGGCCCTGACCATGGTCTTTTACAGTTTTTTTAAGCTAATAGTAATCTTTTTCTTTTTTAAGCTAATAGTGATGATCTTCTCAACATAATATGCTCGGTGACCTACACGAAAAGCTTTCTGCAGATGCATTTTGTAAAATTGGCCCTTGACCATGGTCTTTTACAGTTTTTTAAGCTAATAGTAATCTTTTTCTTTTTTTAAGCTAATAGTGATGATCTTCTCAACATAATATGCTCGGTGACCTACACGAAAAGCTTTCTGCAGATGCATTTTGTAAAATTGGCCCTGACCATGGTCTTTTACAGTTTTTTTAAGCTAATAGTAATCTTTTTCTTTTTTTAATCTAATAGTGATGATCTTCTCAACATAATATGCTCGGTGACCTACACGAAAAGCTTTCTGCAGATGCATTTTGTAAAATTGGCCCTGACCATGGTCTTTTACAGTTTTTTTAAGCTAATAGTGATGATCTTCTCAACATAATATGCTCGGTGACCTACACGAAAAGCTTTCTGCAGATGCATTTTGTAAAATTGGCCCTGACCATGGTCTTTTACAGTTTTTTAAGCTAATAGTGGTCTTTTTTTAATCTAATAGTGATGATCTTCTCAACATAATATGCTCGGTGACCTACACGAAAAGCTTTCTGCAGATGCATTTTGTAAAATTGGCCCTGACCATGGTCTTTTACAGTTTTTTTAAGCTAATAGTGATGATCTTCTCAACATAATATGCTCGGTGACCTACACGAAAAGCTTTCTGCAGATGCATTTTGTAAAATTGGCCCTGACCATGGTCTTTTACAGTTTTTTTAAGCTAATAGTGGTCTTTTTTTAATCTAATAGTGATGATCTTCTCAACATAATATGCTCGGTGACCTACACGAAAAGCTTTCTGCAGATGCATTTTGTAAAATTGGCCCTGACCATGGTCTTTTACAGTTTTTTTAAGCTAATAGTGATGATCTTCTCAACATAATATGCTCGGTGACCTACACGAAAAGCTTTCTGCAGATGCATTTTGTAAAATTGGCCCTGACCATGGTCTTTTACAGTTTTTTTAAGCTAATAGTAATCTTTTTCTTTTTTTAAGCTAATAGTGATGATCTTCTCAACATAATATGCTCGGTGACCTACACGAAAAGCTTTCTGCAGATGCATTTTGTAAAATTGGCCCTGACCATGGTCTTTTACAGTTTTTTTAAGCTAATAGTGGTCTTTTCTTTTTAAGCTAATAGTGATGATCTTCTCAACATAATATGCTCGGTGACCTACACGAAAAGCTTTCTGCAGATGCATTTTGTAAAATTGGCCTGACCATGGTCTTTTACAGTTTTTTTAAGCTAATAGTAATCTTTTCCTTTTTTTTAAGCTAATAGTGATGATCTTCTCAACATAATATGCTCGGTGACCTACACGAAAAGCTTTCTGCAGATGCATTTTGTAAAATTGGCCCTGACCATGGTCTTTTACAGTTTTTTAAGCTATAGTGGTCTTTTTTAATCTAATAGTGATGATCTTCTCAACATAATATGCTCGGTGACCTACACGAAAAGCTTTCTGCAGATGCATTTTGTAAAATTGGCCCTGACCATGGTCTTTTACAGTTTTTTTAAGCTAATAGTGATGATCTTCTCAACATAATATGCTCGGTGACCTACACGAAAAGCTTTCTGCAGATGCATTTTGTAAAATTGGCCCTGATCATGGTCTTTTACAGTTTTTTTAAGCTAATAGTGGTCTTTTTTTAATCTAATAGTGATGATCTTCTCAACATAATATGCTCGGTGACCTACACGAAAAGCTTTCTGCAGATGCATTTTGTAAAATTGGCCCTGACCATGGTCTTTTACAGTTTTTTTAAGCTAATAGTGGTCTTTTTTTAATCTAATAGTGATGATCTTCTCAACATAATATGCTCGGTGACCTACACGAAAAGCTTTCTGCAGATGCATTTTGTAAAATTGGCCCTGACCATGGTCTTTTACAGTTTTTTTAAGCTAATAGTGATGATCTTCTCAACATAATATGCTCGGTGACCTACACGAAAAGCTTTCTGCAGATGCATTTTGTAAAATTGGCCCTGATCATGGTCTTTTACAGTTTTTTTTTAGTAGAAATTAATTGCTAGTGTTTTGTTGATGCTCTTTTTCTCTTTTTTTTTCTTTTTATTATTATGTTTATGCTCCACTTGTACTACTTGTTCTCTTGTAGTTGTGGATAATAAATGATTGAATTGAATATGTTAAGCCTTCATTATTCTCTTAAAATAGAACAAAAAGGCGAGAAAAAATCCCTTTGGATAGTTTTACCCGACTAGCCCACCCACCGACCATCCGATTCAGCAAAAATTTGTTCATGGTGCTTTAAAAAATTTTACATAAGGAAAACATTAATTTGGCTTTTTTTAATTAAGATTAATTTGGCTTTTTTTAAAATTAAGGAAAACATTAATTTGGCTGGATTTTCATTTTCTGATCAATTTTTTGAAGACGTTTCAAAATGGCTGCTCTGGTTTTCCTCTCTTAACCAATTTTTGGAAATAATTATTTGTTCAAAGGCATTTGTATTTATCAAAAAGCATTAAAAATTATAAATAAATATAATTATAAACATTTATGAAAATACTCATTACAACCAGTCAAAGACATTTGAAATAAAGTTTAAATACTGATCCGCATAAAAATTACTGCTCTTCTAGAAATATGTGGTATTATTGGATTTACTGACATTGAAGGCATGCTTGTGCTGATCGCAGATGGGCTGAAAGGCAGATATACTCCAATAGGAACCACAGATGAGTAAAAAGAATTCCACAATAATATCAAAAAGCAAAAATAATTGTTTGGGATATTACTTTGATTAGCTATTCAATTTTTAATTACAATTCCATCTTAATTAAAATATTTTTTAAGTTTTTCATTATGACAAGCTCAAAATCCTTCCTATAGGTTAAATAACCAGATATGTGTTATATTTCCATGAGATTAGCAAGGAGAGAAAAGTATCCCCGTAGAAAACTTACTGCCAGCCTTTAGACAAAAAAAATCTCCAAAACAGTGTTACAGGCGATTTAATACAGTTTTCAATTATATTCATACACATTTTTGGATGAGAAATTGAAATAAAGATGTAATGATTACTCTAGTTTTTCAAAGAATTGAATCTTTTTTAAAACTCAAACAGTATGTACTGATTTTCCACACGATTCTTCCAAAGCCCCCCCCCCCTCCCTCACTAAAGGATTTCTTATGTTTGGAAATGTGTTTTCAAGAAAGGGGTTTTCTGAGGATCTTGGCTACATTATTACAGTTCTATACATGGGCATAATTTGCTATGGGGCCAGGAACAGAGTTGCCACTGTTGGGGATTTATCAACAAATCGTGTGATTTTTCTTTTCGGTTTGGTTATTTTACCCAGAAAACTGATTTTTACCTAGAAAAGTGGTTTTACTATGTTTGTGCCACAACTATTTAAGTTTGAGCAGTATTGATTCCCTTCCCCACTCTAGTGCCTCACCAAAGAGAGAATGTTCTCTATTCGAGCAAAAAAGAGCCCTCTAGGAAACGAGTTGGATCCCTGCATTCTTTTTTTCACTTACGCATGTGTATAGGTCGTGATGGATTTACCATAGGATACACGCTTCACGATGCTTCGATCATGGCACGACGCTTCATAGAGGGTTGCCAGTCCAACGGAAGTAATGGTACTGCTCAGAATTTTTAAAAAGTTCTACTACGATATAAAAAGGAATTCCCAAATTATTTGGCTTATCAGTTTCTTTGAAGACATTTATAGTAGGGCTAAAGATGAATAAGGAAGCGGCTAAAAAAATAAGGAGCTGCTGAAACCTGGGAGCGAACCAACGACCTTTAGATTTTCAGTCTAACGCTCTCCCAACTGAGCTGTTTCGTTCGTTACTTATATTTGACTTCAATGGCAAGTTACGTTTATTAATAATTGACCATTGAATTTGTTTCACGTTTGAAAATAGAGGGTACTGCTACCTATTTTTCTCAATGGTGTACGAGCCATTTTCATAGGCAGCGCAATCGTGCTGCCTAAGTAAAGAACGATGTTGGCACAATGTATGATTTTTTTTCATACCAGGGCATTTTGTATCAAGGAGTTGTCGAAGAAACTTTGAAATGGGCTCATTCGATTGGAAATTGGACGGCAACTAGCCCCCTTCCCACGCCCATCATTCCCCCAAACACATCCAATCAAAATTTTGAGATAGCCATTTTGTTCAGCGTAGTTGATTCCCAAACAGAAAATATGTTTTTGAGGAGGACACTCGCCCACAACCCACAGGGCAAGGGCTTTAAGGTATGCCCTGGGGGCATATGCGAACGGTGTTGGCACAATGTATTATTTATTATTTTTTCCTTTACAGCAGGGCACTTCGTATCGAAGAAGTTGTCATAGAAACTTCGAAAAGGGCTCATTCAATTGCAAATTGGAGTGGCTTGTGTCCTTTTTAATAGTCGAAAGTGAATGGAAGGCAACTAACACCCCTTCCACGCCCACCATTTCCCGAAACACATCCAATCAAAATTTTGAGATAGCCATTTTGTTCTGCGTAGTTGATTTCCAGATAGAGATTATGTTTTTGAGGAGGACACTTCCCATCAGCCTTCAGTGCAAGGGTTGTAAGTTATACCCTGGGGGTATATAAGGTTTTTGTAGAAAGCGTTGTCGTAGAAACTTCAAAAAAGTCTCATTCGATTGGAAATTGGAGTGGCTAGTGCCCTTTTTAATATTCGGAAGTGATTGGAGGGCAACTAGCCCCCCCCCCCCCACGCCCATTATTCCCAAACACATCTAATCAAAGTTTTGAGATAGCCATTTTGTTCAGCGTAGTTGATTTTCAGATAGAAAATATGTTTTGAGCAGGACACTCCCCCACAACCCTCAGGGCAAGGGTTTTAAGTTATGCCCTGGGGGCATATAAGAACGATGTTGGCACAATGTATTATTATTTTTTTTCCTTTAAAACAGGGCACTTCGTATCGAAGAAGTTGTCGTAGAAACTTCGAAAAGGGCTCATTCAATTGCAGATTGGAGTGTCTTGTACCCTTTTTAATAGTCGAAAAGGATTAGAAGGCAACTAACACCCCTTCCACGCTCACCATTTCCTGAAACACATCCAATCAAAATTTTGAGATAGACATTTTGTTCAGCGTAGGTGATTTCCAGATAGAAATTATGTTTTTGAGGAGGAAACTCCCCCACAGCCTTCAGTGCAAGGGTTGTAAGTTATGCCCTGGGGGCATATAAGGTTTTTATAGAAGGTATTGTCGTAGAAACTTCAAAAAAGGCTCATTCGACTGGAAATTCAATGGACTAGTGCCCTTTTTAATAGTCGAAAGTGGTTGGAGGGCAACTAACCCCCCTCTCACGCCCACTTTTTCCCCAAACACATCCAATCAATATTTTGAGATAGCCATTTTATTCAACGTAGCTTTAAGTTCTGGAAATTAGGTCTTTGAGGATGACAACCCCCCCCCCCCCGCAGCCCTCAGGGCAAGGGTTGTAAGTTATGTCCCGGGGGCATATAAAGTTTTATAGAACGCGTTGTCGTAGAAACTTCAAAAACGGCTCATTCGATTGGAAATTGAAATGGCTAGTGCCCTTTTTAATAGTCGAAAATGATTAGAGGGTAACTAACCCCCTCTCACGCCAACCATTCCTCCAAACACATCCAATCAAGATTTTGAGATAGCCATTTTGCTCCACGCAGTTTAAAGTTCAGGAAATTATATCTATGATCAGGAAACTCCCCCCACAGTCTTCAGGGCAAGGGTTATAAGTTATGCCCTGGGGGCATATAAGTTTTTATTGAAATCTTTGTCGTAGAAACTTGAAAAAGGGCTCATTCGATTCGAAATTCAAAGGTCTAGTGCCCTTTTTAATTGTCGAAAGTGATTTGAGGGCAACTAACCCCCCTCCCACGCCCACCTTTCCCCAAACACATCCAATCAAAATTTTAGATAGCTATTTTGTTCAGCGTAGGTGATTTCCAGATAAAATTATGTTTTTGAGGAGGACACTCCCCCACAGCCTTCAGGGCAAAAGTTGTAAGTTATGCCCTGGGGGCATATAAGGTCTTTTTAGAAGGCGTTGTCGTAGAAAACTTCAAATAAGGCTCATTCGATTGAAAATTCAATGGGCTAGTGCCCTTTTTAATAGTCGAAAGTGATTGGAGGGAAACTAACCCCCCCCCTCTTACGCCCACCTTTCCCCCAAATACATCCAATCAAAATTTTGAGATAGCCATTTTATTCAACGTAGTTTTAAGTTCGGGAAATTAGGTCTTTTAGGGTGACACCCCCCCCCCACAGCCCTCAGGGCAAGGGTTGTAAGTTATGCCCTGGGGGCATATAAAGTTTTTTATAGAGCCTTTTGTCGTAGAAACTTCGTACATAGTAATTGTCGAAAATGATTTGAGGGCAACTAACCCCCCTCTCGCGCCCACCTTTTCCCCAAACACATCCAATCAAAATTTTGAGATAGCCATTTTGTTCAGCGTAGTTGATTTCCATATAGAAATTATGTTTTTGAGGAGGACACTCCCGCACACCCCTCAGGGCAAGGGTTGTAAGTTATGCCCCGGGGGCATATAAGGTTTTTATAGAGCGCATTGTCGTAGAAACTTCAAAAAGGGTTCATTTGATTGGAAATTGAAATGGCCAGTGCCCTTTTTAATAGTCGAAAGTGATTGGAAGGCTACTAACACCCCTTCCACGCCCACCATTTCCCCAAACACATACAATCAAAATTTTGAGGTAGCCATTTTGTTCTACGCAGTTTAAAGTTCAGGAAATTATACTTTTGAGCAGGACACTCCCCCACAGTCTTCAGGGCATGGGTTATAAGTTGTGCCCTGGGGGCACATAAGGTTTTTATTGAAATCTTTGTCGTAGAAACTTGAAAAAGGGCTCATTCGATTGGAAATTCAAAGGGCAACTGCCCTTTCATTGTCGAAAGTGATTTGAGGGTAATTAACCCCCCTTTTACCCCCACCTTTTCCCCAAACACATCCAATCAAAATTTTTAGATAGCCATTTTATTCAGCGTAGTTGAAAGTTTTGGAAATTATGTCTTTAAGGATGACAACCCCTTCACCTCATAGCTTTCAGGGCAAAGGTTGTAAGTTATGCCCTGGGGGCATATAAGGTTTTTATTGAAAGTGTTGTCATAGAAACTTCAAAAGGCTTAATTCAATTGGAGATTGAAAGGGCTAGTACCTTTTTTAATTGTTGGAAGTGATTGGAGAGCGACTAACGCCCCTCTCACGCCGACCATTTTCCAAACAAATCCAATAAAAATGTTGAGATATCCATTTTGTTCAAAGTAGTTGAAAGTTCTGGAAATTAGGTCTTTTAGGATGATAACCCCCCTCAGAGCCCTCAGTGCAAGGGTTGTAAGTTATGCCCTTTGGGCATATAAGGTTTATATAGAAAGTTGTTGTAAAAATTTCAAAAAGGGGCTCATTTGATTGGAAATTGAAATTTCCTTTTTAATAGTCGAAAGTGAGTGGAGAGCAATAAATCCCCCTCTCACGCCCACCATTTCCCCAAAAACATTCAACCAAAGTTTAGAGATAGTCATTTTGTTCAATGTAATTGAAAGTTCTGGAAATTATGTATTTAAGGATGACAACCCCCCAGAGCCCCCAGGGCAAAGGTTTCAAGTTATGCCCTGGGGGCATAAAAGGTTTTTATAGATAGAGTTGTCGTAAAACTTCAAAAAGGGATCATTCAATTGGAAATTGAAAGGGCTAGAGCCCTTTTTAATAGTCGAAAATGATTAGAGGGTAACTAACCCCCCTCTCACGCCCACCATTCCTCCAAACACATCCAATCAAAATTTTCAGATAGCCGTTTTGTTCAAGATAGTAGAAAGTTCTGAAAATTAAGTTTTTGAGAATGACAACCCCCCCCCCCCCCCAAGCCCTCAGGGCAAGGGTTGTAAGTTTTGCCCTGGGGGCATATAAGGTTTTTATTGAAAGTGTTGTCGTAGAAACTTCAAAAGGGCTCATTTGATTGAAAACTGAAAGGGCAAGTGCCATTTTTAATAGTTGAAACTGATTGGAGAGCGACTAACGCCCCTTTCACGCCAACCATTTACCCAAACACATCCAATCAAAATTTTGAAATAGCCATTTTTTTAACGTAGTTGAAAGTTCTGGAAATTAGGTCTTAGAGGATGACAACCACCCTAACAGCCCTTAGGGTAAGGTTTGTAGTTTATGCCCTGGGGGCATATAAGGTGTTTATTGAAAGCGTTGTCGTTTCAAAAAGGGCTCATTCGATTGGAAATCGAAAGGCCTAGTGCCCTTTTTAATAGTCGAAAGTGATTGGAAGGCTTGACATTTTCATAGTAAAGATAGATGTCGGTATAAAGTGTTATTTTTTCTTGTTGTTGTTGTTGTTTAGACCAGGGCACTTCGTATCAAAGGAGTTGTCGTGGGAACGTCGAAAAGGGCTCATTCGATTGAAAATAGAAAGGTCTGATGCCCTTTTTAATAGTTGAAAGTGATTGGAGGGCAACTAATCCTCCTCCCATGCCCACCCTCCCATTTGCCCATTATGTTTAAAAACTAAATGTTGCCTTAAGATTAAATCAAAATGCACTGTGTTAATACTAATTCCCAATAAAGCATCTCAGCAGTATCCCAAGAACGACTGAGGGTATTATGTTCGAGTTTTTGGGGCTACTTCTGCTCTTAGAATTTAACCAAATCAAAATAGCGTAAGTGCATCCAAGCTATCAAAAAAGTAAACATATTTTTTGGCGAATGATATCAAATTTCCATTTCAGGTCAACTAGAGGAGGTATGAAACTAAATTTAACACTACTATTTGTGTCCAGATTTTTAAAAAGGTGTATGTTGTTAAAAATTGCTGAAAATTATTCTCCAGCATACAAACAGCAGGCAAAACTATAAAGTCTTAAGAAAACGAAAAGATTTAAAGTATTATTTTCTTTTTCCCTGAAAAAACTATGTCAATATAAAACGAACAGAAATCAATTTTAATAAACTTTTTCCACAAAATAAGTTTTTCAAAGAAAAGTAAAGAGCTCCATGAAACAAAAAATGAGCAAAAATAAAATCAAATAATCTATCAAGCGTGAAACTATCACAAATCAGCATCGAAAAATAAATGAAACCCAAAACGAACAGAAATGACAATAAATAACCGAGTCAAACTCAAAACGAGCAGAGATTAACATAAGTTGGGCTCAAAACCCCTATGCCTTCCCAAGGCCAGAACAAAATTTGCACTTTACTGAAAAAAATACAAATGAATGTGCATTGTCAATTTAATATACATATACTTATGTTTAGTAATAAAGTTATAATAGTAAAAACATTTATATTTTTTCAGTAAAGTGCAAATTTTGTTCCAATTTTATTCCAATTTGTTCCAATTTTAGACTTTTAGTTTAATATTCAACTCTTCCTGGAAAATTTCTCTAGAAAACTCATCATGGAGTCTACCAACGTCAAAGACACTACTGAATCGCGATCTTTACTTTTAACATCAATAACTGCACTCCTGTAAACCCTAGCATCCTGTAACCTAGTAACGATAGTAACCCTATCCATCTCCCAATTGGTATCCTCCAAACCAGATAGTATCTTAGGCTTGAATACTTACTATCCCTATCTCTCTAGACCTGGGCGTTAAAATCTCGAAATGGAAACACCATTATTCTACCTTCAGTCCTGTCTATTTGTTCCTGTAGGTGTAAGTAAAATTCATCTGAGTCACTACTATCTCTAGCAGTCAGTTCTACAGGGGCATATACTACTACGACTCATACCCAGCATTGTTTAGTCTTAAAATATGCGACTAGCATTCTATTATAAATACCTTCCAAACGAAAACAAGACTTAGCAGATTCCTCAAAAGGAATTTATAGTAGGGCTCATGATGAATAAGGAACCGGCTAAAAAAATAGGAAGCTGCTGAAACCCGGGAATGAATTAGGGCCCTTCAGGTCTTCAGTATAACGCACTTCTAACTGAGCTGTTTCGTTCAATCTTCATATTTTATTTCCATGACACGTTATGTTAATTAAGAATAAGCCGTTGAATTTGAACATCTAAATTTGAAAATGGAAGGTACTGCTACTCATTTTTCCTAATGGCCTGCGATTTATTTTCTCAATGTATGAGCCTCTCCTCTTCTTTACTAGACTTAAAACATTTAAAAAATATATTCCATGCCATGTTTCTAACTTTAATTCCTAAGACACAATCTGCTACTAGACTTAAAGCATTTAAAACATATATTCCATGCCACGTTGACAATAGAAGGCATTGTTACTCATTTTTCACAATGGCCTACGATCCATTTTCTCAATGCACGAGCCCATCCTCTTCTCTACTAGGCCTAAAACATTTTCGATGACACAAATGTTTTAAGTCTATTAGACTTAAAATATTTAAAATATATACCATGCTACGTTTCTAGCTTTAATCCCTAAGACACAATCTGCTACTTCAAAAACTGTATCGCTTAACTAATTCCATCCATCTTCTAAATTATCCAATTTTAGACTTATTAGTTTAATATTCAACTCTTTCTCAAACAATTATCTCAAAACTGATCCTGGAGTGTACCAACGTCATAGCTTTCCGGAAAATATTTACCCTTCGGAAATTTCAGCTTTAAATTAATGAGCAGCAGTGAGCAGCTGGCTCACTGCTAGACAATGAGCTTTGCTTTTAACAGCAATAACAGCACTCCTATATACCCTAGTATCTTCCATTGATTAAATTAAAAAAAAAAAAAGAAAGAAAAAGCTGGGAAATTTCCTGAAGGTTGCACCGGATTCCCAGCATTTAAAAAAAAAGATCAGAAATTAAATAAAAAAAAAACACTCAACGCCAAGACGATCACGGGAAGTTTCCCCCGCATTTTTTTCTACGGATATTTCCCCAAAACTGAATCAAAATAGACCACCAACCCCCCAGAGGCAGACAACTGTACGTTTCGTACCTACAAACATGACAAATTACGTAAACAGTTCACCACCAACTAAATACTATACGTGTAACCACCCCGGCCATATCGCTAGGGAGTGCCTTTCTCAAAACAGTTATAGCCCAACAGCCCCCAATTATAATAACTGTTTGTTCGGGAGAACAAACTTAAATCCCAATGGGACAAGACGTTATAGAGAATTACTCCACAACCCCTACCAACCCTTGTATACACCAAGCCCTCCCCCCAACAGACAAAATAATTACCGTTTCCCCAACCCAAATATTCAGCAAAGCACATACCACTATAGTGAGAGGACAGTATATCCTACTACATTTAATAGGAATACAAGGAATAATAGTGGACAATTTTTAGTCGGTGCGAAATGAATAAATACCAAGAGCCGTCGAGACAAGAAATCCCAACCCGTGTACCAATACTTGGCAATCTCAACAGTCAAATGTCAATCAGTTAGCTAGGGAAGTGACAACGGAATCTCTATTGCTAAAAGCGACATTCCAAATTAATCCATAGGGAAACGAGTCCCCCAAGACAATCAATTGGAATCTTGGGAGCCAGAATTGTTTATAGGTCCCGCACAAAAATGGTACCTTTCCTAAGTGATGATAATAATTCGTTACCTATATTTGATAATTTTGGCATCGCAAATGTATATTTTAAAGCAGTGGGGGATTCCAGAGCAACTGTAAATATAATAAGCTCTCATGTGTTCAATAAGTTACCGGTAGATGTTAAGCGACGGTGTCATAAAGCTTTCTAACTAAGTCAATTATGAATTTAGTAAAAATATGAAGACGCAAATACAAAGTTTCGAAATACCACTTTTTATTAAGATAAAGATACACATCCCGGAATGTGTAAGCTTGGAGGGAACTTGCTCAATAACCAATTTCCTGGCTAAATACGTCAATGAGCCGGATGGACGTGGTTGGTTTTTCATATATGTACTCAGATTTTTGAGACTGAACACACACTCTTTGACTTGCAGGGCGAACCTCTGCCCGTTTAATATCTTATTAGAAATACCTCGGAATACGGTCGGATTATTGTAAGTGTCTAAGTATCTTATTATATGTTATTATAGTATTCTGAGCCTTGTGGTCTACTTGGCACAACCAGTCCCAGTAGAATATATATGTATTATCACACCTTGTATTAGTATACGTTAACTGAATAAAAGTATTGTGTTATAGCCAACCTCTCTTCAATCTACATTTAGTCCCTTGAAAATACCCAGCTAGTACGCCTCATTAGTCCGGTCATAGCCTAAGGCACGCTACCAAATTTTAATTACCTTAGGGCCAGAGTTTATCTCCCCTATAAAGGGAGAATAAAGGTATCTACTATTACATCACTTAAATACCATGAGAACCACCTTACCACAACTGGTGGCCGTTGGAAAAACTGGGTCGAGATGGCTAGATAAAAATAGTATATTGAAATAAAATGGCTTTACCAGAGGAAAAAATTACTTCCCTATCAACGGCACTTGAAATTGCAAAAATTATACCCGAATACGCGGGAATTTCAGATGTAGATGAGTTTATCGAAAAATTGAAAATTTTCGACGAACTAACTGAATCGTTTGAGGATAAGGTCAAAGAGCAATGTGTTGCAGCCAGATTAAAGGGAAGTGCCCTTAAACATTTTGAGGCAATTAAGGAAAAAGAGCCCAAGGACATCAGTACTCTAATTGAATCTTTTAAAACAAGGTTCATAGAGACAAGCATCTCCTAGAGGCTAAGAACAGAGAGTGACATTCAATACCTCAACTAGTATCAGGGAATATGGAGACAAAATTTGTAGATCTGTATGCCTACAGTTAGAGAAAGGCAGAAATGACGAGACAGTACAGAAAGTACAATTACATACTTTTACCCAAGGGGGTTACCAAAAAAGCTATTAAGACTAATATTGAATGAATGAATGAATGAATGATTTTTATTACCCATCTTTAACAATACAAAAAAAGTAAAAATGGAGTAGAGAGAAAATGAAAAGAAAACAACAACACATTAAACAAACGAGCTTGACTTACTTGACTTAAGGCTCCTGCCGAGGGTTCGGCGTAGAGAACGACGAGACTAGGCGCCTCCAGGTTGACCTATCGCTTGCCAGGATCGCAGCTTCTTCCACCGGGATGTGGACTTGGGTGAGGAATTCATTGGCTTTGTCTTTCCACCTAGTGGGTGGGCGTCCTCTGGGTCGTTTCCATCCGTGTAGGGTGGGGTCGAAGTCAAATGCGACCCGTGCTGGGGCGTCGCGTGGCATTCGAAGGAGGTGGCCGTACCACCGAACAGTGCGCTGGGCGAGCTGCGTCGAGAAAGGAGTTTGAGCCGTACGTGACAGGAGAGTCTGGTTGCTAACGAAGTCAGTCCAGTGAAGTCTTTCGATTCTTCGGAGATGTTTTGTCTGAGCGACATCGACGGCGCTGAGGATAGATTTGGCAGCTGGCTATGTCTCCGCTCCATACAGCAGGACAGTGCTGACTAACGCATTGTAGATGCGCATTTTGGTAAAGCGGCTTATGTTTGGCTTTCGCCAGATGCTGCTAAGCCTCCCAACAAGTGCTGAAGCTTTGGAAATTCGAGATGTAAGCTCTTTTGTGATCAAGCCATCATTTGACAGAATAGATCCCAGGTAAGTGAAGTCTTCAACCACATCTACTCGGTTGCTTCCGATGTTGACTTCCTTTACAGTAGAACGGGACGTGGGGGGCTCAAGGAGCATAACTTTGGTTTTCTGCCAGTTGATCTTCAGTCCAACTTTCGAGGCTTCTTCTGAAAGCACCTGGAGAGCTTTGGTCATCTTATCGACGGTGCTCGCAACTAGCGCTATGTCGTCGGCGAAGTCAGCATCAGAGAGTACCCGGTCTCCAAACTGAAGACCGAATTGAAGGCGATTCATCGTGCTGGCCATAATATGGTCTATGACGCAGTTGAAAAGCTCGGGAGCGGCGGTGCAACCTTGACGGACGCCAGTCTTCACCGGGAATGTGGGACTACGTCTTCCATTTACTTGCACGCAGCTTTCCGTATCCTCATACAGCTTTTCAAAGAGTGAGCAATATTTCTTGGGTAGACCCGTAGTTCTTAGTATCAGCCAAAGTGAACGGCGATCAACAGAATCGAAGGCAGCCTTAAAGTCCACGAACGCGATGTACGCTTTTTGGTGGAACTCCCGCGTCTTCTCGATCAACTGGCGCATAGTAAACATTTGCTCCGTCGTCGACCTGCCGGGCATGAATCCGGCTTGCTGGACTCTTCTCTTTCTACGCAAAAAGGTGGAACACCTGTCCAGGAGTGACATGGCGAAGAGTTTACCAGGAACGGAGAGAAGCGTGATCCCACGATAGTTGGAGCAGATTTGACGGCTGCCCTTACGTTTCCAGAGCGGCAATATGATGCCAGAACGCCAGTCATTCGGTATGCTTTCCGTCGTCCATACAGCTGAGAAGATTATCCGGAGCCACAGAATCATCGCTACACCCCCGTACTTGAGGAGTTCTGCAGAAATACCACAGACGCCGGGGGCTCGATTATTATGTAACCGTTTTACAGCATTTCGGATCTCCAAGGTGGTAAACGGTTGCGATACGAGGTAGGAAGTAGCCTCGGGTGTGGTCATTGCTGCTTGAATCAGATCAGGGTCGGGATGAGCAACTGCCTCGGCATTCAGAAGCGTTGAGAAGTGACTGCTCCAGGTAGAGAGTTCGCCTGCATCGTCATCCGGCATGCTTCCGTCAGCAGAAAAAACACGGCTCACGGTGGAAGTCCTCCCTTCCGTCAGCTCGCGGAGGTGTTTGTAGAGGGAGCAGATGTCTCCTTTTCTCGAGGCATCTTCAAGATCGCTGGCTTTCTTGTCGACGAAGGTCTTCCTGTCACTGTGCAGTAGGCTATTGCGCAGGCCATTGAGTCGTCTGTACTCTGGCATATTCTTTGCTAAACGGGCCTTCCGGCGCAGCTCGATTACAGACAGAGTCTCCTGGGATATCCAGGATTTATTCTTGTGTCTGCTGCGGCCAATGGTACTGCCAGCAGAATCGAGTATGTTATCTTTGAAAGACTTCCAGGCTACTTCAGGGTCGTCTAGAACTTGGAGGCAGCTAAACCGGTTAGAGATATCGAGAGCATACTTCTGTTGCATCCAAGATGTAGCCAGACTACTCAGATCAAGCTTGGGAGGCCGTCTTTCTTGTCCTTGTGCTCTCAGGCGTAGCCTGAGTGTGGCGACTACCATCCTATGGTCTGTGTTTCCAAGCTCGGCCGACCTATAAGTCCGGCAATTTGTTATCGACGAGCGCCAGCGACCCGAGATCATAACATAATCGATCATCTTCTTTGTCTGGCCGTCGTTACTATACCAAGTGTATTTGTGTATATCTCGTCTCTGAAAGAGCGTGTTTGAAATAACGAGATTATGCATATTGCAGAGCTGGAGGAGCCTTTGTCCGTTGTCATTCAGTGAATCTGGAGTCACAGGGCCGAGAACACTTCTCCACACGCCCTCCCTGTCATTTACCGTCGCGTTAAGGTCTCCCAGAAGAGTGACGATGTCATGGGGTGGGACTCTTGACAGGGTTGCTGAGAGCTCCGCATAGAACTGATCCTTCACTTCCGCAGAACTAGGATTGGTGGGAGCATAGCATACAATAATTGTCCACTTTCCATGCTTGTGCTGGAGCTGAGCCATCAGTATTCTATCTGAAATTTGTTTATAGGAGAGAAGGTATCTCTTGTCTCTAGCGTTCAGCGCAAGGCCTACACCATTTGTCTTGCTTTTTGGGTCACCAGACCAGATCAGGTGATATCCTTCACCAATATCCTCGGACTCTCTTCCGACAAGGCGGGTTTCCGTAAGGCCAGCCACAGCTATATTGAAGCGTTTTAGCTCATAGGCAAGCATTGATTTAGCTCCAGGAAAGTTGAGTGTGAGTACGTTCCAGGTGGCGAGTCGTATTCCACCCTCGTCAATAAGGTTCATTCGATGGTCTAAAATCGGTCCAGGGACGTGCTGGGGTCGTGGAAGGTAAAGGGGGGGTAGGTCATCCGAGGCAGTATCATCGTTTTTCGTTGCGGTAAAATTTTCGGGTGGAGGGTTGCAGGCCCAACCGACCCTAGGCCTGGGATCTAATTAGAGCTAGGACTTGCCTAGATACTGAAAGTCCCTGGGGTGGGCTCCACCCACCTCATAAGGTTGAGGCTGCCCATTAACATGGAGCGTTCAGTTAGGGAAAACCCCATATCCAGAGGCACGTGGTCAGCAGACATAGTCTGCCTCAAAAACAAACGAGCAACTTAAATTAATACTTCAAAAATCAATGGCGAAACTATTTACATAAAAAGACAACCATTACACAGTACTAACTATAGCTTCAAACATACTATGCGTTGGGTCTAAAGATTTCAGGAACTTTTCCCTCCTGGTCACGATCACGACGAAGGGGTCATCGAGTCCGTAACGTGATGAAATCTGGCGGTTTCTTTGCCAGGGGGGAAGGCTAAGCAGATATTTTGCAAACTTATTGAACACTGTACGGATTGTTTTTTTAACATCAACAGTGAGCAAAGACCAGAAAGGTGACAAAGCTAAGACATGAGGGGTGGCAAAGGAATTGAAGATCCGTGCTAGAATGCGGCGGTTATATAGGCGTTTGCATGATAAAATCATCCCATACGTTTTTTGGACTTTCTGTTTGAGATCATTTATCAGACAGGACCGGGTAGCTTTAAGATTAGACCCAATTGGCAAACCAAGGTAAGTCATTGATGCTGCTGCAGTAACAGTATTACTACCTAGTGCAAATATGACAGGTGCCAACTCTTTCTTACGACAATTAAAGACGACCACCTCGCTTTTGCTGGAGTTGAATTCTAGGCCTATGTTAGCATATTCATTAGACAAAACTCTGAAATTACTCTCTATGCCACTGACGGATCTACTCAGATTTGAAATGTCATCGGCATAATTAACAAGAGACAAATCAATTCCACGAAAAATAAAGCACGTTTTCACTGTCTTCTGAGCCTCGATGATACTGTTATTATAAAGAGGGGTGATGATAAAGTTCCTTGGCGAATGCCTTTTCGTACTGGTATGAGGAAATCGGACACAGTAGGGCTCTGTTTTTTTTAGTACCCTTACTCTAACCTTCAACTTAAAATACATGTTCCTATAAGTAGCAATTATAGATCTGTCAAGACCTCTCTTAAACACAGAGACAAGCAGTTGTGCATGGATACCCGAATCCAAAGCCCCGTGGACGTCGTGGCCTGCAAGTACCACGGTTTCACCTTTAGCATCTGCATCCAACAAAACATTAGACAATAGGCTATGCACGTGCTCGCGGCTAATATTTCTCTTGAAACCGAACTGCGAGTCTGGCGTACTACAAACATACTTTATCTCCTCAATAACTAATAACTAACAGTTTGCAAAAAATGGGAGCAACGGTGAAAATTTAGAGCAGGTTATAATCCTAGTAGAAACAGAGGTAAAAATTGACGAGGCTATGAAAAAGTTTGATCAGATGTCAATAAATAACACAGGAGCCCAAGAAAGTATAAAATATGAAAGGTCACAAAAGCGGGTGAGCTTTGGGGAGCCAAGTCGTGAAACAAAAAGGCACGAGGAAGGCCAAACTCTCCCACCATGGACTGACCCCTCCCCATTTGACGACCAATCCCATGGTATTAGATCCTTAATGACTTGGAATACCAAGTATTATGGACACCCACCTCCTCCTCCCGAGGAAAATTATAGAGCAAATGGTGGCAAGTCAAGAATATATAGAAATAGGTATAGACCCCATGAGGAAGGGCAAAGCACCAAGCACTATAGGAAAAAATTCAATTGTTATTATTGTGGCAAACCAAACCACTATGCGGCAGATTGCTGGTATAGAATACCCAAAGAAGGCCAGACGTACAAGACAGGACACCAGTTCAGAAAGCAGGGGGGCAGAAATTTAGGAGGCCAGGGAACAGATAATACTTGGCAGACACCTAATAATATTGCCGAATTTAGGCCTAGAAGGCAAACGGTTAACAACACCCAGGGTCAAAATAGCAACGCTGAAGAAAACTGGGATAACCCCAGAAACTTTTGGTCAAACAGTGGGCATTTAAACGGAGAAACCAGCCTGTAAGGGTCGACAGAGCTGTTTCCTTACAAAGACCCCTATATAGTTTAGAATGTTGTGATACCAATGCAGATAATAATAGTCTACCGATTTTGCGTTGTTTTAAAATTGAATGTTTTCAAAATTTACCATGCTTACTAGATACGGGTGCATCAAAATCATTAATTCAAGAGGAAATTTTTTAGAGGTTTCCTCCTAGTGTCGAAAATCGCGTAAGCAGATGCCAGAATACCCTGAAATCAGTAGCAGGACGCAAGCTGACAATTTTGGGGGAATGTCCATTAAAATTTAGCACAGGGGATAAAGAAATAACAGTAACGGTGATAATATGTAAGCAGCTACCATTTCCTTGTATTCTAGGAGTAGATGTTATCAGGAAATATGGGATCGTTTGGGAACCCAAAACTGATACAATAACCATAAGCCAGGCAAATGAAACTAATAGGCAAATTTGCGTAACTACAGATAAAGAGAGTGACGATTCGAATTATAACCTAAAAATAAACGGAAAAATCCCAATACAAGGGGGAACAACAGCTTAAGTTCTAGCGACATTAAACACAAAAGAAGGAAAGGTTAAAACAATGGATGCAATGATATGAGGATAAACCCTAAAGGAATACCGCACGATTTTCGTAGAAAATCAAGTTATTAAAATTGAAAATGGTATCACATACTTAAAACTATCACATCTAAGTCATAATAAAGTAAAGCTGAACCAAATAGAACTTGGGTCAGTGGAAAATATTTCAAATTCAGAAATAAAATCTCTAAACAGTCCAGATTTAAGCGTAAATTTCACTAGCCATGAACAAATATCCTCATTAAAACCGCAACTACAAGAAAAGTATGGAATGTCGAAAACTGATTTTTTGCAACAATTTGATTTAAAGCATTTACCGGAAAACGTAAAAACCCGGGTGGAAAATATTCTTTGGAATGAATATTTTCCACCCGGACATTTGTTAGATGGACATTTGCAAGACACAAAGCTGCAAGACACAAAGCAGATTATGAATTAACTCACTTAATCACGCACAAAATATAAACACAGGGCCCTCCAATTAAAAAGTCACCGTATAAAACACCTTATCATTTAAAGCCATGGCTGGACGACCAAATGAAGGAATTGGAAGAACAGGGTATAATTAAAGAAAGAGTTAGCGATTGGTGTTTTCCACTAGTAACAGTCAGAAAAAAGATAACACCTGGAGGTTGTGTATAGATTTTAGAGCGCTAAATGCCGTCACGGTAAAAGACCTCATGAAATTACCAAGAATTGATACGATTTTAGATTCGCTGGGAGGTAAAAAATATTACACTAGTTTTGACTTAATAGCAGGATATTGGCAAATAGCTCTAGATCCAGAAACAAAGCATAAAGCAACAGTAATCTTAGACGATGGAAGAATGTTTACATTTGAACGTATGCCTTTTGGCTTATCATTTAGTCCAAGACTCCAAATTGTTTTAGTCGACTAATGAATTTAGTGTTAGAAGATAACGAACCAGGAAGAAAAAAGATACCTTGGCTTATTTAGATGATGTAATTTTGTTTAGTGAAAACCTCGAAGACCACCTAGTCGGACTTAGAAAAATAATGGAAAAATTCGAAAAAGCGGGCTTAAAATTAAAACCAGAAAGGTTAAAAATAGTAGTGCCAAAACTAGTTTTTGTTGGACAATTGATAAACCAAGGTACTATTTCACCAAATCCAGAAAAATTTACAGTCATAGAAAATTTACAGCCTCCTAAAGATAAAAAAGCTGCAGATAAGTTTGTGGTTTATTAAGCTATGTCAGACGATATATTAAAAATTATGCAACAATAGCGTAACCTTTGACAAACCTTTTGAAAAACTCAGGTAAATTCGAATGTCCAGCGGACGCAAAACAAGCGCTGGATGAAATAAAAAGGCAATTATTACAGGCACCAATACTTAAACTACCAGATTTGTCACAAGACTTCTGTTTACATACAGATGCATCGGGGTACGGAATTGGAGCCATATTATTAAACATAAATTTGGAAGGAGTTGAATCAATAGTCCAATACGCCAGAAGGTCACTGACGGAGGCAGAAAAAAAATATTCGACGGTTGAAAGAGAATGCCTAGCAGTTGTAGTTTTTACAGAATATTTTCGACAATTTTTACTTTGAAAAAAATTTATTTTGCGCGTAGACCAAAAATCACTAATTTGGCTACATACGATGCAAAATACTTCAGCACGACTGACACGGTGGATACTACGTCTCCAAGCATATTCATATACCCCAATATATATAAAGGGCCGTACAAACATTTTACCAGACTATTTGTCACGAAATCTTGATACGGAAGGAAATTTGATAATAACCATCCAGAACGAACTGAAATGGGTAGAAATACTATCTAATGAAAATATTTCGAATCATCAGGATAAAGATGATTTTTGTCTAGCGATGAAATCCTTTTTATCAAAAGGAACAGAACTGCCAGAGCATTTTAAACATTTTTTGAAGGACATGGATAATTTTGATTGGATGAAAGTAAAAATCTTTTGGTAAGATACTACAGACCATCGCAAGAATATAGAAAAAATGACTTAATACCCCAATATATATAAAGGGCCGTACAAACATTTTACCAGACTACTTGTCACGAAATCCTGATACGGAAGAAAATTTGATAACAACCATCAAAAACAAACTGAAAGGGGTAGAAATACTATCTAATGGAAATATTTCAAATCATCAGGATAAAGATGATTTTTGTGTAGCGATGAAATCATTTTTATCAAAAGGAACAGAACTGCGAGAGCATTTTCAACATTTTTGCAGGACTTAGATTATTTTGATCTGGATGAAAGTAAAAATATTTTGGTAAGATACTACAGACCGTCGCAAGAATATATAAATTCATGTTAGAAATTCATATGTAAATAACATCAAAGTATATTATAAAGAACAGAAACAAAAATTTGGAGTCCAAAATTCAGACCAGGAAACGGAGAAAGGGAGAATAAGCGTAGCTCCCAGCCGGATAATATTTGAATAAAATAATGCTAACGGAAACAAAATAAAAAGAAAACGAGTAAAGAGCCTCTAAAGAAATTCTATGTTTTTTCTTCGTTTAATCGGTATGTAAATAACGTCAAAGTTTCCTTCATAATATATCTCACCAGTAAAAATTATTACTGTCACGTAGAAAATAAACTCAAAAAAATTATAGCCTAGAGACTCGTAAGTTCCCAGAAAAAAAACTCAGATCTAAAGTGACATCATAGCCTCCTGCATAAATTTTGTCTCCGGGACGAAATAAAACTTCGCGAATCGTGTTCTGACAAGACTCGTCAAAAAGAATTACGTTTCATAAAAGAAATTACTTGCTGCCTCGTATCTTTTAAATAGGTGTAGTGAAACTAATTAAATTACACATATTTAGAATCAGCATTAAAAGGCAATTCTTTTGATATGTATATTGAAAAAAATTATTTTTGGGGATAATTAAAAAAAAAAAACGAGGGAGGGTAGTCTACTGAATTAGGGTCATTGGAAGCTAGAAAATTTGGGGTGAGCTCAATCACTGCTGGTCTCTCGTTGTTAAGTAAACGCGAAGCATCTACTGACCTTTGACTCTCTGAGGTGGCACTTCCAGTCGAATTTGAAAATAAAAATTGTTTTTGAAGAATTTTAAAATAAATATAATGGGAAAAACAGCAAGAGTTTACATTAATTGCGCAATACATGTACAAGCCAGCTGTAATCTTATTATAAATAATAGGAGATACATGGTACCTAACATGGCATGAAAAATTAAAAGAAGGCACATAATAGCCTAAAGAACCTAATTTAAAGTTGAAACTTAAGACAAGACGACTAAAAGTTGGGAAGTTAAAGTGAAAATAGTCATTGTCACTTGTATGTCAAAAAATAAATTACTCTGTGCCACGAAGGCAAGGTATATTTTCTACAGAAGGGCCACTTTGGTTGATAACAGAATAGCCCAAGAGAAAACGTTGGCCACAAATCAAAAAAAGTGTGGCAATACTATACGATATAATTAATTATTGTGTGTGTGTTACTTACTTAGACTTAGGTCCTCCTACGCCTGGGGGCGCATAAGGCAGCAACAGTGGTTCGCCACGACGACTTTTCCTGAGCCTTCAACCATAGCTCATCCAACGAGGACCTCGCCAGCTTCGCCTCCTTCTTTACCGACCTGCCAAGGGTCATTTTCGGTCTCCCTGATTTGCGGAGACCGGGGGTGTCCAGCACCGTGCGTCATGCGGCAACCTTCCATCCCCCATTCGCACCATATGCCCCCAATACATCCATCGCCGCTTTCTAATGAGATCAAGGATGGGGGTATGATTTGTCATACGATAGATTTCATCATTTTGTATTCTTTCCGTCCAATGTATATTTAGGATAGACCTTAGTTCATAATAGTCCTTTTAGCTGTAGCTGATGACAAGAAAACTTAGAAACGTTGTAAGGAGCTACCAGAAAGGCAGCCCTGGTAAGCAAACCTTCAGGGTGCAGAAGCGAGTCTATTGATAGTGCCAAAACATGTAAAAAGACGAATAGCTAACTTTTTAGCTTATCAAATCAAGCTGTAAACGGATTCTTGTCCCAAAACGACATTAAGGCTGGAAAAAAAGACGTTACAGACTAATACATTTTTTTAACTGTCTCAATCACCTGAAAATTCGAAAAGAATTAAAAAGATCAAAAGGTTGAATAAACAAACAGGCATATAGTAAGCAAAAAACATTTAATAACACAAATTTGTTCAAAATAGAACCAAAGTTGTAAAACAAAGATAAGAAAATGTATATAGTTGTATATGTAAAATTTATATAGTGGTAGCAAATGTAATTGAGAAAATATATATAGTTATAAAGATATTTTGAAAACCCTTTATAAATATGGAATTGCTATCATAAAAAAAATGTAAGTATGTAAATTTTAATAGAAAATTCATGTTATATGAACTATTGCCAAGCCCTTATATAGAGGCTAATCTCAGTTATCAGTTATAGTGCATAAATCTAATTGTTGGAGTTGATTTTTTTTGTAAATATTTTAATTGTAGTTAAGACTTATCACATAAAAGTCTTGATGGACTTATTTAAAAGTCGTAAAAAGAACAAATATTATAGTGACTAAATAAATTGTTAGGGTACATAATTATCGTTTGTTTTTAACAATTAAGTTATGTATCAACATAACTTCTGTTAATATATATATAACCTAAACTATCCATGTAAATATAGTGAATTAATATGTTGAGTATTTTTTTTATTTTGCTTTTTGTAGCATTCAAGAAGTATTCTACATTAAGCAATTAACAAAACACTAATTGGAAATAATTCCAATGATAGTATACACCGTGTTTTATTTTTTAAAATGCTTTAAGTATTAACCAGTAGTTAAATATCCTATCTAGTTTTGTTACTTAAAAAAATACTTGTGTAAGTTATTACACAATGCTTGTATATATATATATATATATATATATATATATATATATATATATATATATATATATATATATATATATGTATATATATATATATATATATATATATATATATATATATATATATATATATATATATATATACTATATTTTTATTTTCTTTAAGTTTTAACTAGTGATTTAATGTTACATATAAATTTTTGACTACGAGTCAACGTATAAATTTTTTTTTGAAACAATCTGTTAAGTGATTAATAATTCTATATTAAGTTGAAGAGGATAATGAAACAAGTCGCCAGCAAGAAACATAATGTTTCTATTTAAGCAGCGTTATGTGTAGACTAATTAAAAGAAAGAAAAGTAATTAAAAGTAATTAAACTTTACAAAATTGAGTGTTTCTTTCTACTATATATGTAAAACTTTATGCTTTATGTGTATTCTAATGTGAATATTTATTTTCGACAAAGCCTTAGCTTTTTTTAGAAATCAAATATTTCGTAACATCCTTTCGGATCCATTTTTTCAATCATTTTTTTTACGTATTTTTGAAAAGTAACAAATTTCGAAGCCAGTTCAAATGTATCCTGATACTAACATCTCAACCCATCAGAAACCAAACCATACCTGATCAACTGATATTTAGAAAACTGTATGCAGTATTACAGACTTTACTACAAGTTCATCAGGAAGTGAGATAAAATCAGAACTTAATTTAGGCCTAGAGAATGTGCTACATAGCCTCAAAGGCTTTATATTATTGAAATATGTGAAAATGCTTTGTGCTGGAAAAATATGTGAAAATTTAAAAACCAAAAATGTTATGTGTAATTTATCCAAGGCATTTCTAAACCAAGAAAAAAATAAACGGTATATCAACCACATAACCCAGATAAATGAAATTATTAATGGGAATTAAATTTAAACTCAAATAATTTATTAACGTTTCTAATATAACTTGGAATCTATTTTAAGCAGAACCACTAATATAATGCTTAAGCCACTGGGGGTCAAGCTAAAACAGAATATGCATATGAAAAGGGTAAAAAGAGTATTTTCCAGTCCTAGAGACAGAGAAAAAGAGAAACAAGGATGAATTTCAAAATTCAAATCCTTGGACAAAAAAATGACCTGGCCTATATTTGACCATAAACATGACCCTAAGGGAACCTATTGAGGGTATATGCACATAATGACCCAAAGATGGCAGCATAATAGCTGTAAACAAAGTTAAGTTGTTTTAAAAGTAAAATATTGAGAGTTGGGACAACTCTTCTTTAAATAGAGAGTATTGTGGTAAAGCTTTCTAACTAAGTCAATTTGGAATTTAGTAAAAATATTAAGACGCAAATACAAAGTTTCGAAATACCACTTTTTATTAAGATAATGATACACATCCTGGAATGTGTAAGCTTGGAGGGAACTTACTCAATAACTAATTTCCTGGTTAAATACGTCAATGAGCCGGATGGAAGTGGTTGGCTTTTCATATATATACTCAAATTTTTGAGACTGAACACACACTCTTTGACTTGCAGGGTGAACTTCTGCCCGTTTATTATCTTATTAGAAATACCTTGGTATACTGTCGGATTATTATAAGTGTCTAAGTATCTTATTATATATTATTATAGTTTTCTGAGACTTGTGGTCTACTTGGGACAACCAGTCCCAGTAGAATATATATGTATTATAAAACCTTGTATCAGTATATGTTAACTGAATAAAAGTATTGTGTTATAGCCAACCTCTCTTCAATCTACATTTAGTCCCTCGAAAATACCCAGCTCGTACGCCTCATTAGTCGGGTCATAGCCTAAGGCATGCTACTAAAGTTCAAATACCTTAGGATCAGAGGTTATCTCCCCTATAAAGGGAGAATAAAGGTATCTACTATTACATCACTTAAATACCATAAGAACCACCTTACCAAAACGGAAGTGCTTTAGTATCCCCAATTTAACTACTGTCACGGAACATAAATTGGAAGCAGAAGGCTCCATTTGCCTAAATGTGACAAAAGACAATAGAATTTTCCCGAATAATTTTATAATGTGTAAAAATTTCCCTTACGAGGCAATAATTGGTTCTAATTTTTAAAATCTGATAAAGTGCTATTAGATATGGCTAATGATAGACTAATATATCCAGCCGATCCTTCCCCCCAACGGGGAGAGAAGGGGTACACAACAGTGAATGGAGTAAGGACTTTTGTACTTCATTTCTCGTCTCGTCGGAGAGCAAATTCAAGTGACAAGTGGATTAAGTCTATAAAGACAAAAATAGGAGAAATTCATCAGTATAGGCAAAAGGAAATTAAGAAAAAATCCGAATTATGGAAGGAGGTAATAAACCTCAAAGTGATTTGGTCGCGACCAACATTACTAGCGGAAGAATTGACGCAACAAAGCGCCAATCTTAATCTAATAGAAAAAAAGTTTAAAAAGAAATATTATGGGTTTACCATACGCAAAACAAAATCCCATTCCAAAACAATGCAAAGAGTTCAGATTTCACAAATGATTGGACCAATAAATGATGAATCTGAAATTTGGTTTGCATCTCCGTCAGAAGAAATCTCTGAGGACCTGTCATATGAAGAACAGATCATATCCTATGAAAAAGGGGGAGGTTTTATTTGGTTAACAAATACCCACGAAAATGATATGATTACAATAAAAAAGGGAACATGTCTTGTTGATATACAAGTTATTTCAGAGCGCGAGTTAGATAGGTGGAAAATTTCCAAAAGGACATTAGTTAATAATATTAATGCTCCAAGCAACAGGTAACCCCTAACAAAATCCTAATTTTTGGAAAAATTTAATCTAGACCAAGTCCATGATGCAGAATTAAAACAAAAATTATGTGAATTGTTGTGGAATTTTAAAGATGTATTTTCCACTTCTGAAGAAGATATTAGATTGATACCGTTCTATGACAACTCTATTCAAACTACAGGGTTGTCTGTGGCAAAACAGCCCTACCGTATTCCCTACAAGCACAAAAATTGGTTAATGAATAAAATCGCTGAATTAGAAAGGAATAACATTATACACTTAAGTACAAGTCCATATTCGGCCCCTGTGATCCTAGTTCCAAAAAATAACAATGAACTTAGACTCGTAGTAGACTATAGAGCCCTAATTAAGCAGGTAGGTAGTGATTAATTTCCCCTGCCGTGAAACGATTAAGTCCTCGATTCCATCTCGAATAAAAATAAAAGCTTTACCTCCCTGGATCTTATGCAAGGAAATCTCCAAGTAAAGATGGCAGATAATGACGTTTATAAAAAGGCATTTTCTACAAATGAATGCGGCTCTTACGAATATCTAAGAGTACCCTTTGGACCTAAAACGAAATTCAAACGCGTTATGCAGATCCTTTTTACACTTGTTACGAGGCTTAAGCAATATCATTCACTTTGTGGACGATGTAATATGCGTAGGAGAAAACGCAGAAGATCATTTAGTAACATTAGCTAAAATTTTTGAGAAATTCAGAGAAGGCAACTTGGAATGCCGATCGGAAAAGTGAATTTATTTTAACAAAAAATTACAATTTTGGGTGTTTTAGTGACCCAGGGTCAAATATCCCCAGATCCTCAGACCGAACCATAAAACAATTACGAGAAATCCTAGGTTTGTGCGGTTACTTCATAAAATTCATACGTAATTACGCCCAAATTGCAAGGCCCCTAACGGAATTAACCAAAGGGAACCCCCAAAATATTAGCTGGTCCTAGGAAGTCCAAACTTCCTTAGATAGCCTCAAAAAGGCGCTTACCTTTGAACCTTGTTATCATTGCCCGACTTCTAGGACGGACAATTTGTAATCACAACAGAAGCATCTGCGAAGGGTATTGGGGTAATTCTTTCTTAAATAATAAATGATCAAGAGAGAGTTATATGCTACCTATGCGAAACCTTGTCGCAATCTGAGAGCAACTGTTCTTCCACACAATTAGAATTACTATCCATAATTTACCGCTTGGTTAAATTTAGGCATTATTTAGTTGGTCGGAAATTTAAAATTCACTCGGACCAAAAAAGCTTACTATGCTTACATTCGTTCAAAAAACCCACAGGAATCATAGCTAGATGGATAATGAAAATCCAAGACCTTGATTATGAACTGAGCGGGTGTGCTGCAATCTATAATCAGTATAACCTAAATTCAAAGTAATGATGCATAAAGTCAAAATTAATAAAACTTTGATTTTATGAATGTTATCTGATGGATCCGATAAAGACGTTGATACTTAGATTTTCTAAATTTTATCTGATGTATCTGACAAAAGATGTTGATAAAAAAATATTGTTCACTCTGACACTTAGATTTTGTCAATTTTATCCTATGTATCAGAGAAAAGGATGTTGATATAGAATTTAATTATTCTGATACTTAGATTTTGATAATGTTATCTGACGTGTCCATCATAGGATGTTCATAAAGAATTTGTTCACTCTGATATTTTGGTTTCGTCAATTTGATGCAACGTATCCGACAAAAGATATTGGTAGAGAAACTATTCATTCTAATACATAGATTTTGTCAATGTTATCCGATGTATCCGACAATTGATGTCGATAAAAAATGTTAATAAAGAATTTATTTACTCTTATACTTAGATTTTGTCAATGTTATTAAACGTATCTGTCAAAAGACATTGATAACGAATTTATTCACTCTGATACTTGGATTTTCTCAATTTTATCAAGCGTATCTGACAAATGACGATGATAATGAATTTATTCGCTCTGATACATAGATTTTGTAAACGTTATCCGATGTATCCAACAAAAGAAGCTGATACAGCATTTATTCACTCTGATACTTAGATTTTGACAATTTTATCTGACATATCTGAAAAAAGATGCTGATAAAGAATTTCATCAATCTGATACTTAGATTTTTTCAATCTTATCCGGATAACTGATGTATCCGGCATAGGATGTTGATAAAGAGTTTATTCACTCTGATACTTAGATTTTGCCAATTTTATCTGACATATCCAATAAACAATATTGATAAAGCATTTATTCAATCTGACACTTAGATTTTTAAATTTAATACGTTGTATTTGACAAAGATGTTGATAAAAAATTTATTCTCTCTGATACTTAGATTTTCTCAATGTTATCCTATGTATCCGTCAATAGATGTTGATAAAGAATTTAATCACTCTGATACACTCTGACACTGATATTCTGTCAATGTTATCCAACGTATCCAACAAAGCATGTCGATAAAGAATTTATTCAATCTGAATCTAAGGTTTTATCAATTTTATCCGATGTATCTGACAAAAAATATGATGATAAAAATTATTCACTCTGATATTTAGGTTTTGTTAATGTTATCCAATGTATCCGAGCAAGGATGCTGATAAAGAATTTATTCAATCTGATACATAGATTTTGTCAATTTTATCCGATGTATCTGATAAAAGATGTTGATAAAGAATATATTCACTCTGATTTTTAGTATTTGTCAATTTTATCCGACGTATCCGACAAATGATGTTGATAAAGAATGTTAATAAATAGTGTATTCACTCTGATACTTATATTTTGTCAATGTTATCAAACGCATCCGCCAAAGGAAATTGATAAAGAATTTGTTCACTCTGATGGTTATATTTTCTCAATTTTATCTGGCGTATCTGACAAAAGACGATGATAAAGAATTTATTCACTCTGATACTTAGATTTTGTGAATGTTATCTGATGTGACCGACAAAGGAAGTTGATAAAAGAATTTATTCACTCTGATACTTAGATTTTGACAATGTTATCCGACGTATCCGACAAAATATGTTGATAATAAAATAAAAGTTCAAAATAGAGATAAAATACTTTTTAATAGACAGTGTATAATAAATTTCATAAGAATACCAGATATTTCGGTCACATATACAGTGACCGTTATCTTTTAGTTTTACTACTGATGACGGTCACTGTATATGTGACCGAAATATCTGGTATTTTTGTGAAATTTATTATATTATGTCTATTAAAAAGGATTTTATCCTTATTTTGAACTTCTATTTTATCGTCATGAAAAGGCAGTGTGGCCTCCGAAGTTATCTAAGATATTTAGAAAGAATTTATTCAATCTGATAGTTCGATTTTGTCAATTTTATCCGATGTAATTGACAGAGATGTTGATAGAGTACATTTAGTCACTCTAATATTTAGATTTTATCGATTTTATACCTATGTATCCGAGAATAGATGTCGATATAGGATTTAATCACTCTGATAGCTCGATTTTGGTAATTTTAACCGATGTATCCAGTAAATGATGCTGATAAAGAATTTATTCATAGATTTTGTGAATGTTAACTTATATATCCGACAAAGGAAGTTGATAGGAGAATTTATTTACTCTCATACTTAGATTTTGACAATGTTATCCAACGTATCCGACAAGAGATGTTGATAAGGAATTTATTCAATCTGATACTTAGATTTTGTCAATTTTATCTGATGTAGCTGTGTGAGATGTTGATAGAAAACATTTATTCACTCTATTACTTAGATTATAACGATGTTATCCTAAGTATTCGAGAATAGATGTTGATTTAGAATTTAATCACCCTGATACTTAGATTTTGATAATGTTAACCGACTTATCCAGCAAATGATGCTGATAAAGAATTTATTCACTATGATACTTAAAATTTCTCTCAATTTTATCGGACGTATTCGACAAAGGGTGATGATAAAGTATTTATTCATTCTAATACATAGATTTTGTCAATGTCATCCGACGTATCCGACAAATTATATCGATAAAGAATGTTAATAAAGAGTTTGTACACTTTGATACTTACATTTTTTAGTGTTATCAAACGTATCTTTCAAAAGAAATTGATAAAGAATTTATTCACTCTGATACTTAGATTTTCTCAATTTTATCAATCATATCTGATAAAGGACGATGATAAAGAATTTTTCACTCTGATACTTAGATTTTGTGAATGTTATCTGAAGTATCTGACAAAAGAAGTTGATAAGGAATTTTTTCGCTATGTTACTTAGATTTCGTCAGTTTTATCATACGTATATGTCAAAAGACATTGATAAAGAATTTATTCACTTTGATGCTTAGATTTTCTCAATTTTATCAATCATATCTGACAAAGGGCGATAATAAAGAATTTATTCACTCTGATACTATCAAACGTATCTGTCAAATGATATTGATAAAAATTTATTCACTCTGATGCTTAGATTTTCTCAATTTTATCAAGCATATCTGACAAAAGACGATTATAAAGAATTTTTCACTCTGATACTTAGATTTTGTGAATGTTATCTGATACAAGAGACGAAATAAGTTTATAAAGAATTCATTCACTCTGATACTTAGATTTTGATAATTTTATCCGAAGTATCGGACGAAAGATGTTGATAAAGAATTTTTTCAATCTGATACTCAGATTTTGTCATTTTTATCCGATATATCTGACAAAGATGCTGATAAAAAAATCTATTCACTCTGATACATAGATTTTGTCAATGTTATCCCATGTATCCGACAATAGATGTTGATAAGGAATTTTTTCAATCTCATACTTATATTTTGTCATTTTTATCCGATATATCTGACAAAGATGCTGATAAAAAAATCTATTCGCTCTGATACTTAGACTTTGTCAATATTAGCCCATGTATCTGACAATAGATGTTGATAAAGAATTTATTCAATCTGATGCTTAGATTTAGTGAATTTTATCCGATGTATCTGACAAAGATGTTGATAGAAAAAATTTATTCACTCTGATGCTTAGGTTTTCTCAATTTTATCAAGCATATCTGATAAAAGACGATTATAAAGAATTTATTCACTCTGATACTTAGATTTTGTGAATGTTATCTGATGCAACAGACACAAGAAGTTGATAAGGAATTCAAACACTCTGATTCTTAGATTTTGATCATTTTATCCGACGTATCCGACAATAGATGTTGATAAAGAATTTATTCAATCTGATACTTACATTTTGTCAATTTTATCCGATGGATCCGACAAAGATGCTGATAGGAAAATTTATTCACTCTGATACTTAGGTTTTGTCAATGTTGTCCCATATACCTGACAATAGATGTTGATACAGAATTTAATCACTCTGAAACTTAGGTTTTGATAATGTTAACTGACATTTCCGGCAAAGGATGTTGATAAAGAATTTATTCATTCTAATACATAGATTTTTTCTATGTTATCCGACTTATCCGACAAATGATATCGATAAAGAATGTCAATAAGGAATTTGTTCACTCTGATACTTAAATTTTATCAGTGTTACCAAAAGTATCTGTAAAAAGACATTGATACAGAATTTATTTACTCTGATACTTAGATTTTCTCAATTTTATCAGGCATATCTGACAAAGGACGATGATAAAGAAATTATTCACTCTGATACTTAGATTTCGTGAATGTTATCTGATGTATCCGACAAAAGAAGTTGATAAAGAATTTATTCACTATGATACTTATATTTGGTCAGTGTTATCAAACGTATCTATCAAAAGACATTGATAAAGAATTTATTCACTCTGATACTTAGATTTAGTCAATTTTATCCAATGTATCTGACAAAGATGTTGATAGAAAAAATTTATTCACTCTGATACTTAGATTTTGTCAATGTTATCCCATGTATCTGACAATAGATGTTGATACAGAATTTAATCACTCTGACACTTAGGTTTTGACAATGTTAACTGACATATCCGGCAAAGGATGGATAAAGAATCTATTCACTCTGATACTTAGATTTTATCAATTTTATACTGACCTATCCAATAAAAGATGTTTATAAAGAATTTATTGACTCTGATACTTAAATTGTCTTTATGTTAACCTATCTATCTGACATATGGTGTATGCAAATTCCTTTTCTTACATCTTCGATGTTTTAATAGACATTCTAAACGTTTGATATGCTAGCATACTCTAAAAATAATTAACACATAACAATGCATAATATATTTTTAATGAAATAATGACATGTAGAATATTAATACAAAAAACATATTATTATACATTATTAATATCAATGAACAACTTAGGACATTTTGAATCTGTTCCATAAAATAGTTCACCATGTTCTCTCTTGATACTGTAGCTATTGTCTTATCTTAGTTCGTAATCAGTAGAATAATCATTATTTCTTTTTGAGCTATACACAATTTTTACTGGTGTGTCACCGACAGGTTCAATATGCGTTTCGTCTTTGGTATTATTTGGTTCATTGCCTGTTTGATCAATGATGGTAGTAACGTTTGCTGGCACTTTTTTTCATCGATTCATCTTTTTATTCTTTAGTGATATTTTCTACGAGTGCCCTTTAAATTTTTCCGGCAATTTCACTGTCTATTACCACATTGTTTTTCACAGGGAACAGTTCCGGCACGTAGACAAGATATGGTTTATGATATTAGTAGAAGAGCACACCTGTCTTTTTTTGACCTTCCGTTGAATGCTAATATCCGAAAGCTGACGATAGGATATATTAGTAGGTAATGTGTTACCAGCAACAGTACCAAGGAGTTGTCTTCTATCATAAACGATTATTTTTATGTTGCCATTCTCTTTAAGTGCAATCATCTCCGGAAATCTCAATCTGGCATATCCACCAACATAAGAGTTGAATTTTTTGGTACTCCAAAGGAATTTAATTCCTTACTGTCATGACAATGCAAGCACACGTTTCCGATAGTGCTACCAATTCTACTTGTTTCACAGTTCAAGTACTTCTCCTTGTCAGCATTCAATGCTACAATAACACTATCATGTGAACACGCTTTCTTAAAATACTTCATCTTCACTTTTTTAAAGATATGACTTATTTGTTTATCCTTCCATTGCGTAAAAATTACTGATTTAATACATATAATAAACTAGGTAGTGTCTATAGCCTACCATAGACTACCAGTGGGAAAGCCACGTCGCGTCTATGGGCAGGCATAGAGTATGACTGATACAGCCGCAAGCATATTTCATGTCATTTTAAGATACGTAAAAAAGTTGTATAATTTCTAAGTCCAAAAAATTCAGTCCATAAAAAAAGTGCTACTACAATCATTATTTTTTTAATAGTAAAAGTCATGACTAACATTTATGTATTATTCTCATTTTGAATTTGGAAAATATTAAACGTGAATTTTTTTATAATTTAAGTGTGTTTTATGTCATTCTAAGACATGTAAAAAAGAGTTGAAAAAATATCATGTTAAAAAAACGTAAAAAAAGTAAAAAAAACTAAAAAAAAGTGCAAAAATGGGGGTAGGGGCCCAAAAATGTAGAGGGAGGGGGCCCCTTGGAGATTTGGGATAGGAGACCCTTTGAGGTTGAGGTCCTTGGTGGTTAGGGTCATTGAGGTTGCGATCCTTGATGGTTCAAACCCATAATCATCTCACTAGTTGATTTCTAAGGAATTCTAAAGATTGTTCTGAATTTCTTTATTAAAATTCTTTTCTTAGCATCCACATCTCTATCATTCTCAACTTTTTAGCATACTTCAATGCTAAGGCATATTTTATATTGATAACACTACACAAATGGTACTTGTGTATTATTAAGAACATACCCGAGAAGTAAAGCTAGGTCAACTCACAAGGTCATCTTGGCGCCTACGACTCTATTACTTTCAACTTTTTAGCATATCCCAATAATAAAGCATATTTGATATTGGCAACACTACTCAAATAGAAGTTATGTATTATAGAGAACACAGCCAAGGAGTAAAGCTAAGTCAAGTCCCATGACCACCTTGTCAACAGTAATCACTTCCGTAGATTGATATCAATGATGTTATTCCAAATTTATGTTAAATTGCGTAAGAGTTAGCACCCCTTCAGACTTACCTTAACTGGTAAGTAAAGCTAAGTCAAGTCCCATGATCACCTTGTCAGCAGTAATTGTTTCCAAAGACTGATACCATTGATGTTATTCCAAATTTATGTTAAGTTGCGTAAGAGTTACCATCCCCTCGGACTTACCTTAACTGGTAAGCAGTTTAACCCTTTTATACAATCCAATTAAAATAAATCTCGACCTCTGTCTCACCCCTATTATTCAATCACCAATTAAGATCATTCAGGGCAGAGTTATGCAAATAGAATCGCTTTTCGCAAATTGGGTTAGCATTACGCAAATAATACAACTTTTTGATGTCTATAATAATGTATGCAATAATTAAACGTAGCTATGAGTCTATTATACGCTCAGCTTGGCTGTTAACCTCAGAACACTGTCTGGTATGTGAATCTGTCTTTGTAAGTGCAGACAGTGGTCTGATGTGTTTTTTACAGTTGATAGTAATTAATAGTGGTCCAGTAAAATGGGTGTTGACACAGAAACCTGTCTGGTCGCTTTATACGATCTTGTCCCTAAATATCTACTTCCAAAATATAACGTATTTGCTCGCTTTATAGGTCCATAATATAGAGTATATGGTCGTATTATGCAACCTGTCTTAGGACTGTGTATATTAATACTGCTAACATGGTTTTCAGCACTTGACGATGCTCTTCTATCAACAAGAGTCAAAATTCTGCACAGACAGTCCCAAGCCCATTACCTCCGACTCATTATATATTCTTGCCTACAAATATTTTGCTACTACGGGGAGGCAACCCATAATAGACAGATTAGCTAGGAAGAGGTTTTACAGTCCGAAAATGCCCTTCAAAACAGACCAAGCCCAAAAGAATTATCCCTTAATCAGAATCCCGTGTGAATGCTGTGTCGTTTACTAGGCTATAATTTACTCGAGGGCCGCCACTCCTCAAGTTGGGATAGAGTTGACCGCAAGATCCCCAGTCTTGCAGGTACCCCGAAAGGTTCGAGGCAGCCCTTTGCAGAGGCTGTTGTCCATAGATATGGATCTTACGCCATGCTGCAGTGGTCCTCCTATAAAGGATCCTCCCATGATGGTGTTCTGCGTCACCATATAAGTTAACCCATTACTGGGAGAAGGTTTGTAACTAATTGGGCGTTTGAACACGCCGATGGGTCCTGTTGAGTGTGCATTTGAGGGGCCTTCTTCCTCCTCCACCTGTATTTATGTCCCCGGGCGAGGGTGCCCCAGTTTCTATTATGGATCCCTTGGTCCCCCTTGGTCCGTGCCTCCTATGGAGGTACGCTACATATTTGTAGGGCATTCCCTTATCGCCACCTGGGAACACGCTGAGTGGCCTGGGGGAGGTCCCTAAAGAGCAGTAGACTCATAAAGCTTTTTTTTTAAATTGTTATTAGTTTTTCCCAGAGGCACTCCATATAGAAGGGGTCGTCGTAAAAGCCTCAAAGGGACATCATTCGATTGGAAATTGAGATGTATTAATTGATGGATATTAATTTTGTTGTGTTTAATTCTCATTTCTTTTAGTCTCAATTTACAGTTTTTGCAGTTGTAGATTTGAGATACCGAAATGTTTAGTTCAGTCACTACTAAAGTATCTAATGTATCTATTCATCTATCTATACATTCTCATGGTTCCAATGGTGGGTCTGTCCTCTCTTGCAACCGGGGCAAAATATTGATTTTGCAACCCTCCTCCCTCATTCTCGCAAAAAAATTCGGGCCAAATATTAACAAAAATTTCATTTATTGGCAAAATTTTCATTTATTAACAAAATTTGTCATTAATTTAAATCTGACTTTCCTTACTTTATTTGGGAATAGACATGGGAAGAATGAAAATCTCGGATTCAATTTGCCCATATTTACTGCCAACTGTACCCTCTACTTTATTTTAATAAAAATCAAATTTGAAAAATTACAAAAATTGCATGTCCATGGCTTAATTAGCTTAGCTTCTTTTTTTTGAGTGCATACGAATAAGTACACAACAACATTTTGGTACTTTTCTGTTATAGCGACCCCAATCAAGAATTACGCTGTGTAAAACTCGAAAACAAACCTAGAAACGGGTTTTTCAACTTTCTGTATTAAGAGACAATTAGCTTACGCTAAGTGAAAAACTAGTGGCGGGTGACAAAATACATTAGATTTATATAATTTGAGCTATATATTTGCACATTAGGGGGTGGGGGTAAAGTATTTGGGGAGCATGAAGTTATAAAACAGTTCTTACTTCATAATATGCAGAATAATTGTAGCTAACACATTTTTTGTGCAGACCCGCTATACTTTACCTCCCCCCCCCCCCCCCTAATGCGCAAATATATAGCCAAATTTGTTTCTAAAGCATTATATTTTCATCACGATTTGGTAATTTCATTAGGATTAGCCTGAGTTCACTTCTTGAGTGGGGTCGCTATAACAGAAAAGTACCAAGACTTTTTCAATATTTTTAGGTATGTAGATGACGTTTCTACAGCTAGAGGTATTGCAACTTGTGAATCATTTTCCCTTAATAATTGATCGTCTTTTTGCTGAGCGGCTCTTCTATGACATCACATACAATTAAGTGTTATAAAGAGATCATTGTATTTAATAACTAAAATGACTAAACAACTTCCTTTGAAGAGCTATTGAAGCTGAATAATCAAACCAGAGGCCATTTTGGCAAACATTTGGTGTTGGCGGAACGGAGCATGACAAACAACACTATTTTTCCTAGTTTCTTTAGTTTCCTATAAGCTTTCGTGATTGAAGCTGACTAAAGGTAAAGTTTTAAAGCATCATTTACTTCATTATTGTACTTATTCACGTCACATTATTGCCTAATATGATAATGTTATCTGACAATTGCCTTGTTGACAAAGAAGCGAACTTTAAACACTTGAAATTCGTCAGAACTACAGTTGGTTTGACGATGCTCGTCAATCATGCCGACCACACCCAAGTTCTTGATCTGAGTAAAACCGGTTTCTCTGTCTGCATTCGGTTATAATTAGCTTAGCATGAATGAGATTAATTACTATGTAGGTATGTTTAATTAAATATTTAATATATAGAGTTGGTTAGAGATCCAAACGCACTCTTTATTTGATCTTCTTTGACTTAAGCTAAGGTAGCCTAAACTTTTATTAAATTTTTTATTATGAGAGTTGTTTTTCTACTTTATTTAACATAACAAGCAAAAATATAGACAATTACAAATATAAATCACTACGCTAGGGAAAAAAATAATCATAAATCATTTGCTCCATTGAAAACAAATTGTGAAGGAATTTTAATATAGTTCCAAGCCCAGGAACTTGACTCTATTGATGAGAATATGTAAAAACGTTTCCATAATAATCCAAACAAAAATGGGAAAAAGATAGCAGTAGAGTGACTAGCCTATTAAAGTTGCTGCCAGATCTGGAATATGTGACATCAAGTTATTCTCTGTAAATCCTGGCTACCCATTGTTGCATTAAAATCTTATATGAAGGTTCCTATTTTGATTGACCTGAACAAACCAATCAGACAAACTACAGAGAAACAGAGAGATTACCTGTAAAAAACTTGCGACAATGAAAGTTGTCGGTCTTTATACTGGTCTACAATTTCCATTGGAGGTTTCGATGTACTAAGAACAGTAAAAAGGATACTTTATTGTTTAAATTAGCTAAGTGGATATTTGAACAACCATGTGTATCCTAAAAAATTAGGAAAAAATAGGAAGTCTAATGAAATGATGAAAATGATGAAATTTAATGAAAATGACCTCCGTATGCAGGGGCGTTAGTTTTTGGTGGCAGCAGGCACCAAATTGAAAAAAAACAAATGCGGGTGTTGCCCACGCAAAATATGAATGAAACAAGCGGTGCCCAACAAACCGAAAAGGTATAGCTTTCCTTCGTAGGTGTGGTTATCTTTTGAAAACAGCTGATTGTTTTTTTTTTATTTATTCATCAATTATTTATTTTGCTTATTCAAGTGGCTACAAGGACAGTGGGTCTAAAAACTTCCTTATTTTGAAAGAACCAAATGAAAAGCAATTGAAAATAAATTTCATGTATGAGTTAAACTAAGACGGGCCCAGAGGGGAATGTTCTTATCTAGATTTCCTTAATACTTTAAGATCTATCACGCACTGAAAAAGACAATTATGTTTGCTCCAGAAATAAGGAATAGTGTGATTCTAAAAGATGTATTATACGCAACTCACTCAAGTTTGCGCTGTGTAAAACTCGACAACAAACCGGTTTCTTCGTTAGTTTCTTTCAGCTTAGCGTGAGACAACACCAGTGACAGAATAGATGGGGAATATCTAATTTGGGCTATATATGTGCACATTAGGGGGTGGGGGTAAATTATTTGGACAGTTTGAAATTACAAAACAATTATTACTTCATAATATGCAGAATAATTATGCCTAACACATTTTGCACGCAGACCCGCTATACTCAACCTCCCCCCCCTAATGCGCAAATATATAGCCCAAATTTGTTTCAAAAATAACAAAGAAACTAACAGAGACTCCGGTTTGTTCTCGAGTTTTACTACTATTTTATTAGCAGACAATGGGTGATTTGCTAGATAAATTGATGGCAATGCGTGGTGTCTCAATATTTTAACGATCGTTTTATGGGGTCTAGGAGGGAGAAAGGTACCCAAGTTAGGTTACGTATTTGATGTATGCTATGCTTTACCCCCCACCACCCTAATGTGTAAATATATAGCCCAAATTTGTTTATAAACCATTAAAGGCGGATGAAGATTTGCTGGATGTTTTCCAGAGAAATTGCTTAAGGATTGTTCTGGGTACCCGGCTGACTGACCGTATTTCGTATTTCAAACAATAGGCTTTACGAAAAATGTGGTTCAATACCGCTCTCTAGGGCTATAATGAAAGAAAGGTTGAGGTGGCTAGGGCACGTTGTGCGGATGAAGGATGATAGATTGCCGAAGATTGTTCTTTCGGCCAACCATCTAGGGCTAAACGGAAAGCAGGTCGTCCCCGTCTGGGGTGGGAGGACGTTATAAAGAAAGATTTAAAGGAAGTGGGAACTTTGTGGGCGGGTGTAAAAAGGGAGGCTTTGAATGGATTGGGGTGGAGGAGGAGCGTGCGTAGCTGTGTTGGCCTCAGGCGGCTTGGTGCTGCGGTGAGTTGTTAGTAGTAGTAGTAGTATATATTCATCCTATTTTATTTTATTTCATTAGCATTAACCAAACTTGACTTCTTCGCGGTGCCCGCATAATGCATCAGTGCCCCTGATTCTTTGCCTTCGGCTGGGAGGGCTAAGTGTGGTTGGAGGAAAATCCTGTGCTTTCCCCCCAAACTTATCCAGGTGTCCATTTGGAGCTCGGTTGACTATGGGTTAGCTTCTTGAATCACACTGCCGAACCAGTCAAAAACCAAATGGACTTACCGCGAGCTTTCCGCTTGTCGGCACTGTCCAATGGACTGGTAAGCCGGCTTCGCTAGCCAGTTTGCGAATAACGCCCTTTAATCTAGTTCTGAATGAGTGTTTATTGGTAATTGCGCGTAAGTTTTTCCCGTTGACCAATGCTGTTTTCACAAGCGCGTCTATTTTACTTTATTTTTGTAAATGCAGTTACATTATTCAAACATTTCCGAGAGACAGACAAAATGCTTGAAGCAAACACAATTTTACTGTTACCTTGTGTAATCATCAAGAGATTAATGACATCCTTGTATTTTAGGCATTCATCCCACATTTTTGCAAAACCCGTCCCGGCAAACGGCCAAAGCCATGCTTCACGTAAGTATTTTTCTTTGCCAAATAATTGTTTCTAATTATTGTGATGTAAGTGTGGTCGGATGGGTGGGCGCACTTCTGTACCTTGTTTTGAGGCGACAGCTTAATTGAATTTTTCAAATCATTGCAATGTTACATAGCTTTTTTTGGAAAAAACACCGAATTTCGGTTGAAAAGTGGCGCTTTTGTTTTATGTCGCATTTAGGGCTGCGGAATGTTAGGCTATACCAAGCTTTCAATAACATTGCAATCTCTTTTGAGTAGTTTAAATTAAAGTTTTTTTTTTATTTTGTTTATAGAAAGAAAGAATAATTAATTTTAATTTGACATAATGAGATGCTGTTGTGACATATGATTTACCTGCGAAAAGGGTTTTAGTTATTATTATTATTGATATTTTGTTTTATAACCCACTAATGACAAAAATGTAAATACCGGGGTAAAACATATAAAAAAAGGGTACTTGTCTGTTATCCTGACAACAAGTTGTTAATCTGAGTAGAACCGGTTTCCTTGTTTGCATTAGGAGATAATTAGCTTGGTCTCAGTGAGACAAACTACTGTACAGGTATATTTTAATTAAATATTTAATATACAGAGTTTGTTAGGTTTAATATAATATATTTAATATAATGAGTTCTGGGCGGCCTGCTTTCCATAATCCTCTGCTGTAGTTTCCATAATTTTGTTACTGAAGTATTATATTTTCATCATATTTTGATATATTCCATTATGATTAACCTAACTTCACTTCTTGAGTGTGGTGGGGATAACAGACTAGCACCAAAAAAAGAAGAAAAACACTAACTCGGAAAAATGTATACTTTCAAGACATTGGAACGGCAGAAGTTTATTTTTTCTAATATCCGAAAGCTTACTATTTAGCACAGCAACTTTACTAAATAAATCAATGAAGCTTCGTATACATTGTTATTTTTCAGAAGCTTGTCTAAATTTTCTGGAGGCGGGGGGGGGGGGAGGAATTAGGATGCAACCATTTTTCCAGGGTAAGGCTAAATTTTGAAAAAGTAGTGTTTTATTTGTTGTCAGAAAAGTTTAAAGCCGATATTTAGCCGAGATGCAAATGATACTAAGGTAAACTCCGAAGCTAGCAAGAACCAGCACCAGAGTTCAAATTATTTTAAACTAACTAAGGCCTTGCAATCAGACGGCTTCAGCAAGAACTGTAAAAAACAAGCACTTATACGAATTTAGTCAAATGGCAGTGGCGGATCCAGGAGAGGGGCGAGGGGGGCGCCCCCTAACGTATTCTAAAGTAGTGTAATTTACTTAATTAACACAAGTTTGCGTTAATTAAACTTGCTCCTAACGCAAGTTTATCGGATCAACCTATTTTGCCCCCCCCCCCCTAAATAATCCTGGATCCACCCTTGTCAAATGGCGGACATTTTCTATTCCAGCTAGTAAGAACTAGCCAATCAGATAAATCTTGTCATGGATAGTTCTGGGGCTAGCTAGTTTTAAGTGTTAGCTAAATTGCAAAATATTAGGATCACTAATCTACATATTTAAAAGAAATAACTTTGAATTCTCCCATTGAAACTTTCTTACCCCACAGCACTCGGATTAAAATTTTATCTTCTTCGTAATTGCAAAGATAGCTGCAATATTTTAAAGAGCGAACAATGGTATTAGTAACCAAAAGTTTCAAAATGTTTTTTGAAAGAAAAACTGTCTTCTGAGAATAAAAATTGTCGTTTGTAGATAATTCAGGAATGTTAGCTTTTATTTTTATAAATTTTAAAATTAAAAATTAATTGTGACAACAATTTTATGGAATTTCGAAAAAGAGCGGGAAAACCTCAAAAATGGCGTCGTATTGAAATGAAATGTGCACCTATTGAAATTCCTATTCAGGATTTATGACCGTGGTAAAGTCTTCATAGATTGAAACATGTGTTTCCTTTTTCCATCCTTAATATTTTATACCATTCTCTAATTGAATCATATCTAAATTATTGCCCTGTAAACGGAGAAGGGGGTTAAGTGGGATGATCTTTCCATGGAGGATGTTTCCTTGGGGGAAGGGGCATTTCTATGACGGGGGTGCCGGATTTCCCAGCATTATTTAAAAAAAGATTAGAAATAAAAAAAAAAAAAACAAGTTTCTTCAACAACAGGGAAAATCACTTTTTGCATGGGAAGCACTGGAATGACGCCGCTTTTTTCTTCTTCTTTTGTTTTTCCCAGGGTAAAAGTATCGAACCAGTGCTCTTGGAATGTTGGGTAGCGGCTAATTTGAAAAGGAACTGCAACATCCAATACCCTTTTTAAGTAGTAAAACATATTGTGCCACATAATAGTGACGTTTTCTCTCATTTTGTGCCACAACATCAATTTTCACCTAAAGAGGGCCGAATGTTCGGAATTGAAAATATAAATGAAAGATAGACAGTAAATTTGTCATGGTCTGAAACCCCCAACGAAATGTTTTGTGCCCCCTATCAGAGGCAACGCTGTAGCGTTGCCTATAGTAAAGGCCATACGGGTCCAATGTTATATTATTTATTATTATTTATTTATTTTTCCAGAGGCACTTCATATGGAAGGGGTCGTCGTAGAAGCTTCAAAGGGGGCTCATTCGATTGGAAATCGAGTGTTCTAGTGCCCTTTTTAATAGTTGAAAGTAATTGGAGGGCAACTAGTCCCCCCCCCCCACGCCCATCATTCCCCCAAACACATCCAATCAAAATTTTCAGATGGTCATTTTTTTTCAGCGTAGTTGATTTCCAGATAGAAAATATGCTTTTGAGGAGGACAATCCCCCACAACCCTCAGGGCAAGGGTTTTAAGTTATGCCCTGGGGGCATAAAAGGTTTTTATAGAAGGCGGTGTTGTAGAAACTTCAAAAAAGGCTCATTCAATTGGAAATTCCGAGGGCTAGTGCCCTTTGTAATAGTCGAAAGTGATTGGAGTGCAACTAACCCCCCTCTCACGACCACCTTTTCCCCAAACACATCCAATCAAAATTTTAAGACAGCCATTTTATTAAACGTAGTTTTAAGTTCTGGAAATTAGGTCTTTGAGGATTACAACTCCCCCAAAGCCCTCAGGGCAAGGGTTGTAATTTAAGGATTCTCCGAATCCTTCATATTATTTCTTATGGAAGGGATGCTCGTGTAAACTTTAGAGAGGGCTCATTTGGTTGAAAATTGAAAGTTCTTGTTCATTTTTAAGAGTCAAAAGAGATTGAAGGGCAACTAACCCCTCTCCCTCCTCCACGCCCTAAATACATCAGATAAAAATTTTGAGATAGACATTTTGTTAAAATAGTTCAAAGTTATGATAACAAAAAACTCCGGTGTCGACACAGCCCACCAGGGCCCAGGGGTAGGCGTTGTAAGTTATGCCCTGGGGCATAACTTATTAAGGGGGGTTTATAACTTATGGGAAGGGGTTTTGTATGGGAAGAACACATAGGAAATCTATTATAATTATCCAATTATAAGGTTAAAATACATACTTTGTGATAGATGTAAAATTGCTTTGGCACACAAATTCCTATTAAGGTCAATTTCAAACAGTCGTGATCCCTTTGTGTCAGCAAGTGAAATGGTCTAAACGCCCTTATTGGAGCTATTTTTTTCAATCCATTCATTGTTGTCAATCGCTGTCCACAAGTTATGCAACCTGTCTATTGTTCATATATAAGGTTCTTATCAAAGAGGTAATCGTATAGACTTTGAAAAAAAAGCCTCATTCGATTTAAATTGAAAGTTCTAGATCCGTTTTTTAAAGTCAAGAATAATCGGACAGTAAGCACCCCCTCCCCATGCCATAAAAACTTGAAACTTTTTGCAATCAAAAACGTACAAAAGTTAATTAAAAAAAAAACATTCCGAAAAATAAGTTTTTCAAAGGAAAGTAAAGGCCATTTTAAACCTAAGCTCAGGAGATACAAATACCTGTTAAAATTCAAATTCAAAACGACCAGAAATTACTATTAAAGAATAAATGAAACCCAAAACGAACAGAAATTAAATAAACAATCATAGCAAAAAACATACAACAAGTAATAATATAAATGAATAAATAGATCTTAAAGCGAGTAATGCTTAGATTGAATATGAAAATCAAGCTTAAAACGAAAAAATATTTGAAAACAACGAACAGAAATTAAATAAACAATCATAGCAAAAAACATACAACAAGTAATAATATAAATGAATAAATAGATCTTAAAGCGAGTAATGCTTAGATTGAATATGAAAATCAAGCTTAAAACGAAAACAAATATTTTGCTATTAAAGTATAAATGAAACTTAAAACGAACAGAAATTAAATAAACAATCAATGCGAACAAACATACAATATATATTAATGTAAATGAATAAATAGATCTTAAAACGAGTGAAACTTAAATTGAATATGCAAATCAAGTTTGAATCGAATAAAAATAACTACAAACAAGAGTTTGGGTATCGTCTCACTGCAGAAGCCTAAAACCTACTGCGTCATTGGCGCTTTACTGAAAACGAATTATATTACAAATGTTTTCTTTTGTACTTAGTATTGAAAATAAACATTAAAATTACAGTAAAATTTTGAACTGATGAGCTTTTAGTAATTAATATCATTATGCATCAAATATTCAGTTTAATTTATTAGTTCTTTTCAAGATTGGTCAAGACAAATATAGTTTCACTACAAGCAAAATTTGGATACTGCCCCCTTCTTTAACATTAAAAACCTAAAGCCTTCTGCGTCATTGGTGCTTCTCTGAAAACGAATTACTCGTATATTACAAATTTATTATTTTCCAGTTCTTACAGCATTGAAAATAAAAATAAAATTACAGTGAAAAAAAAATCTTGAACTGATGGATCTTTGAACAATTAATATCATTATATATCTAATATTCAATTTGATTTTGTTTATACTTTCCAAGACTGTTCAAGACTCATATAGTTTTGCCATTTTTTTAACTCTGCCATTTTTTGTAACTAATCGTGTTAGTTTGTTATGAAAACTTTTTATGACTTCTAGGAATTTCTATTTGAGCGGAAAACTGCACCTCAAACTTTGTGGAACATGCATTTTCTTGCATGAAACACCAAAATATAATAAAATGTCAAGTTTCGGAGTGTTCCACCACTCGCAAGCAAGTGCCATTGGTATTTTTGAATCCGCATGGTCAATTTAGGGGGTGGAGGGTAGGCTAATTCTCGTACCAGCCCCATTCTGTCGTGGTTTGGTACACATTTTCAACACCTGGCGTCCGGACTATCATATAATCTACCAAGCATACAACTACCCCAAATCAGTATCAATAAATAAATGAAACCAAAACGAACAAAAATTAAAATAAATATTAGAGTCAAACTCAAAACGAGCATAAATTAATGTGAGTAGGGTTCAAAACCATATGCTTACTAAAAGCCAGAATATAATTTGTACTTTACTGAAATAAAATTCAAATGAGTTTACTGAAAAAAATGTGCATTGTCAATTTAATATACATATGCTGATATTTATTCCCTAAAATCTTAATTAATTTTTGATTTCTTAAAGTTACAAAAGTGAAAATATTTCAAAGAATTGTTTTCAGTAAAGCACCAGTGACGCAGTAGGTTTTAGGCTTCTGCAGTGAGACGATACCCAAACTCTTGTTCGTAGTTATTTTTATTCGATTCAAACTTGATTTGCATATTCAATTTAAGTTTCACTCGTTTTAAGATCTATTTATTCATTTACATTAATATATATTGTATATTTGTTCGCCTTGATTGTTTATTTAATTTCTGTTCATTTTAAGTTTCATTTATACTTTAATAGCAAAATATTTGTTTTCGTTTTAAGCTTGATTTTCATATTCAATCTAAGCATTACTCGCTTTAAGATCTATTTATTCATTTATATTATTACTTGTTGTATGTTTTTTGCTATGATTGTTTATTTAATTTCTGTTCGTTTTGGGTTTCATTTATTCTTTAATAGTAATTTCTGGTCGTTTAGAGTTTGAATTTTAACAGGTATTTGTATCTCCTGAGCTTAAGTTTAAAATGGCCTTTACTTTTCTTTGAAAAACTTATTTTTCGGAAAGTTTTTTTTTAATTAGTTACAGAAAAGGAGGAAGATAGGTTTTTTGCATGGCTAGCATGCATCTCATTATTCATTTCTAATTCTTTTTTCTACCAGGGCTAGCAGGTTACCGCAAGATCACATAGAGATGTGCAATGGCTCATTTAAAAGCTCAAAAGCTCATTTAAAAGGCTCATCTTAATAACTCCATCGCAAAGTACCATATGGTACCTTCTGGAATGGGAAGGCTGGAATGCATAATAATGGTAGCCCTACCTTATGATCTCTATGGTTAAAAATCTGTAACTGGAAGTTTAATACACTTTCTAGTGTTTATCCCCCCTTTAAGCCCCCTTAGATACCCAGCTATGAAAAAAAAACTTCCTAAAGAAAACAAATTTTATTGATTTATTTTAATTTTTATGAGATAACTGAATTTAGTATGCGCGAATTTACAAAGATACCGGAGATAAAATATCTCTAAGACTCTTTAGTTATTTGGCGAAGTTGCATATTTTACCGTGGAAAAGGTTAAGGGAGGTGGGAAGTAAAATCTATATTTAATTTTATATTTTTACAAAAATGGTATTGACTTGTTTAGTTACAGTACCTAAATTAAATTGATTACCATTACCATTACTGCAGAAATTGGTTTTAAAAATAAGCAGTTTTGCTTATGGAAGTAGAGAGCGAGGTTGAAACCTAAAACGAAAAAAAAATAGCCATTGCTTCGCAGATTACTCAAGATAAATTAAAAAAATAGGTTAGATAAACTGACTCGAGATATTTTCCATTACCTTTAGAAGTCTATAATGTAGTGCTTTACTGAAAACTAAGCTTGCTTATGTTTTTTCGAGAATCATAATTGTCTAATAAAAGTTAGGCTATCCATATCATGGCTGGTTAAAGACTTATTTAGTCTTTTTTTTTGCAGGCTACTCATGGAATTTTGTGATCATAACAGTCCATAGTGTTTTTCAAGTCAATTATGTGGCTTTATTAAAGCACAAATTTTAAAAATTTTACAGATATTGGAAATTATCACGATTCAATGTATTGGAGCTAGTTTTGAAGATATATCTTGCATAATCCACGAAGCAATAATTTTGTTCGATTTAAGTTTCAACTTTTATTCTTTAATACCCCGAAAAAAGTTTTTTTTTAAATTAATCCTTTTAAGACTTAGGTTTATTTTGTCATACAAAATTAGTTGTAATTTGGCTAATTTGCTCATAGTGAGTTCAACCTAACACTGTATATAATACTGCTTACTCCTCCGTATATCTGCAAGACTCTGTATTAAAAAAAAAAAAAAAAAAAAAAAAAAAAAAAAAAAAAAAAAAAAAAAAAAAAAAAAAAAAAAAAAATCCAACGCTTGCGTATTGTGGAAAAAGTATGGAGCCGACAGAAAGGGGTGACGGCCCAAGGACTACATCTCCACACATGCCTGGCTTTTTGTACTATTTTCTTAGTGTTCCCTTGAAAATAGTGTGAAAAGGTAGCCACAAAAATTACGATATTTCTTTAATGTGTGTTTAAAATTCTTGTAGAGATCACCTACTGTTGTCCCAGCATCTGATTTCAACCCACAAGCTGACGCCGAAGCCCTTAAAGCAGCTATGAAAGGACTTGGGACCGATGAGGATACTATAGTTGCGATCTTGGCTAAACGATCAAACAAGCAGAGAATAGAAATTATTGAAGCCTACAAAAGCATGTATGGAAAGGTAAGTACTGAAAGTTATTAAATACCTTATAAAGGAACAGAGGAACTGCTTGCAGAAAAATTATTGTGTCCAAATGTGGTAATATGAGGCTTGACCTGAAACTGAAATAAAAATTTTGGTACTTGTATGATATACCCACTACCGCTCTAGTTGTTCATGCATTGACGTGCTATAAACCGTTTTTTTGCTAGTTTCTTTCCACTTGGCGTGAGAAAGCACAAAGAGAAGTGACAGAATAGATGGAAAATATGTAATTTCGGCTATATATTTGCACATTAGGGGGATGGGGGGTAAAGTATTTAGACAGTGTGAAGTCAGAAAACAATTCTTACTTCATAATACCAGAATAGTTATAGCTAACACATTTTGCATGCAGACTCGCCATACTTTATCCCCCCCCCCCACCCCAATGTGTAAATATAAAGTCCAAATTTGTTTCTAAAGTGTTATATCTTTATCATACTTAGGTATATTTTATTAGGATTAACCTAAATTCACTTCTTGAGCGGTAGGGGGTATAATACTTGTACCAAAATTTACACAATTCTGATTAAACATTCATACTGAGATCTCAAAGGACCCTTTTCATGAAAACATTCTCGATTATTTGTAATACTTCCTTAAATTGTAATTAAATGCAACAGCCTCTATTCGTATGTATATGCAATCTAAACACACGATATAGATATTTAGCTCGTTTTAAGTCATCGTAAGTTAGTGTCCTTGATGGTTCCCGAAAGAGAATTATTTTTAGAAAAAAACGAGCAGAAAAGTCCTAGAATTATTCAAACCTAAAACGAAAAGAAATTACTATCAAAGAATTGATAAAACTCAAAACGAACAGAGACAAAATAAACAATGAAATCAAACATAAAGATAACAATACTGATGCAGATTAATAATTGAATTCCTAAACGAGTAAAAATTAAAATCAACATTAAGTGAAACTTAAAACGATCAGAGATTACAAACAGGAGTTTGGTTACTGCTCCTCTCACCTGAACTTAAACCTTCTAAAGTCTATTGCGTTATTTACGTCTTATTGAAAGCTTTCTGCAAATTGTACGATGTGCTTTAATCTTTCAAGGCATAAACGAAAAACAAAATAAAATTACTTTCATAATCAAAATGACTGGAAATAATCGACGAAAATAAAATTAGTATTCAATATTTGAGGATATTAGTTCCTGGATTTTTCACCAATTCAAGATTTTAACTAACAATAATTTCTTTATTTTGGATGCTATAACTAAAGAGAAATCTTTAAAATAAATTTTGTATTCCAATATATTTTCTATTCCGCCTAAAGTTTTAGCTAAATACCCACATGTATTCCTGAAATATTGCAGGTACGCAATTTTGACAACCTGGTTTCACATGGTGTCTTTTGATTTTGTTTAACATCCCAATTACATTCCCTGAAAGTTTCAACTCACTAATCGTATTTTTTCCGAAGATCTTGTAAATACACTCTTTTGACAACCTAGATGCACATAGTATCTTTAAATTCAACATCCTCATTGACATTCTTTGAAAATTTCAACTAAATACATTTAGCTGTTCTTGAGATATTTCTGATGTACCGTTTTGACAACATCGATGCATGTAGCGTCTTTTTATTCGGTTTAACATCTCCCTTAGCACTTTTTGAAAGATTCAGCTTACTACCAGTTGCTGTCCCTGAGATATAGATACGCCCTTTTAACTATCTGGATGTACCTACTTTCTTTCAGTTTAATGCATCATTTTGTGAAAGTTACCCATAGCAGCTCCTGGGATATATCAGACAATCTCTTTTGAACATCTGGATGAACATAGTCTCTTGATTTAGTTAAAAAATTTCAACTAATAACCTCAGCCATTCCTGAGATATTGCAAATATACCCTTTTAACACCTGGATCAGGGCTTCCACTTCTATGGAGATTGCCCTTTTCTAGGGCGAAATCACTTCTTTTAGGGACACTTATTTTGAATCTAGGGACAAAGGGAAATCTGGGGTAAAGTAATGATTTTTAGGGAAATCTGGGGTAAAGTTAGGGTTTTAAGGGAAAATTTCGTTTTTTCAAACAAAAGGCTGAAAAATTCTCAAAGATTACGTATGCTCGGTTTTGAAGAAAGCTTATGTAGCAACACCGGCTTACAGTGCTATAATTCCCGAAATTTCAAAAAGCTGAACCCTGGAATATTATTTAGGTATCCTAGTATATATTTTATTTTTTATTCAATGGCTTTGATTGGTGTAAACTACCGGCATAAGGGACTTTTGGCTAGGCTATGCAGCAATTGTGGGCAAGGTTTTATCCTTGTATGGTATACCAGACAAATACATTAAAGTGATTATTGCTATGTACGAGAATAACACTGCTGCGGTTAAGGTAGGAAATGAGGTTAGCAGCTGGTTTTGTATTAAATCAGGAGCTAAGCAGGGTTGTGTTCTATCCCCCTTTATATGGATTATTTTGATGGACTTTGTTCCAAGGAGTGCAGGAAAGGCAATGGGATACCACGGAATCAAATGGGGAGGAAAAAGTCTCCTGGACTTCGATTATGCTGATGATTTAAGCATCCTAGATGAAAGTGTGAGCAAAATGAATGAAGTTTTAGAGGTTTTACGAGTTCAGGGTGCTAGAATTGGTTTGAAAATTAATGTTAGGAAGACTAAGTCACTAAGGCTAGGAATAAGTGAAGATGAAAAGGTGACGTTGGGTAATGAAAAGATTGATCAGGTTGGCAGCTTCACTTACCTTGGTAGTATTATTAGTAAAGATGGCGGGAGCAGTGAAGATGTTAAAAGTAGAATAGCCAAGGCTCAGTGTGTTTTTTCACAGTTAAAAAAAAGTTTGGAAGAATAGGAAGATAAGTCTGCAAACCAAGATTAGAATATTACAAGCTACAGTGATGACAGTGGTCAAATATGGCTCTGAAGCATGGAGGCTCCGAAAAGCGGATGAAGATTTGCTAGATGTTTTCTAGAGAAATTGCTTAAGGATTGTTTTGGGTACCCGGCTGACTGACCGTATTTCAAACAATAGGCTATAAAAAAAATGTGGTTCAATACCGGTCTCTAGGGCTACAATGAAAGAAAGGTTGAGGTGGCTAGGTCACGTTGTGCGGATAAAGGATGACAGATTGCCGAAGATTGTTCTTTTCAGCCAACCGTTTAGGGCTAAACAGAAAGCAGGTCGTCCATGTCTGGGGTGGGAGGACGTCATAAAGAAAGATTTAAAGGAAATGGGAACTTTGTGGGATGGTGTAAAAAGGGAGGCTTTGAATAGATTGGGATGGAGATGGAGCGTGCGTAGCTCTGTTGGCCTCAGGCAACTTGGTGTTGCGGTGAGTTGTCAGCAATAGTATTAGTAGTATTGGGCAAGGTTTATATTAACAGGTTATTCAGGTAGCTATGAAATAAACTTACCTCTTTAGTCAGAATTGCATCCTAAATCAAAATTTAACATGCATTTGTGTCGGAAATGAATTTTACCCCCTGAACTTGACCATCACTAAAATGAATTTAGTGACGGATTGGCTGATGGTCTTACTAACTGCATCAAACAAGTCATTGAAAAAAAAACTCGATTCCCTAGAAAAATATTGTTGGATTTTGTACCGATACTACTGACGTTAGGTTTGGAGCCAATAGGTCTGCTTCAATGCTAATGAACGCCAAGGTGTCCCATATATTGAATGTGAAATGCTCATGCCATCATATTCACTTATGTTCATCCTATGCATGCTTGTCACTTCCCAAGACACTAGAAGACTTGGCGCGAAATATCTATGCCCACTTTTCCAGAAGCGCTTCCATACGAGGTAATTATGCTGAATTTCAGGAGTTCTGTCAATCCAAAGAACTCATTTTTTGCACCAGAATAAACCTGTTGGTTGTTCCTTCAGGCCTCCATAAAGAGACTTATTGAGCATCGGGTTGCTATTACTCAGTACAATGGCCTTATCTTGTCAACATTACAAATCAAGTTGACAAAGCCATACCTTGAATTCATTGACTACTCTCTTGGCCTCTCCAACAAATTCAACAAAGTTTTTCAATCTGAGCTTCCAGTTCTTCACTCCGTAAAGACAAGTGTCAGCAAACTTAGGAAAAATGTTGCGTCTACCTTCATGAGACTGGACTATATTTACAGTGTTGCTTTGTTTACCGAACTGGATCCTTACCTTTCAAGTGAGTACCTGCCTTTAAACCAGACATATATGGGAATAGCTGCAAGCAATTTAATGCAAGGACTCGTAGATGCTCAAGGGTAAAGTGATGATATTGATCTCTTTTACCAGTCTTGTTGAAAATACGATATAGTCCTAATCAAGCACATCCAATACCCTTCCAAGACGCTTTGGTTGAACCAAGGAATGCAAGAAATTTTAAACCAAAATCTCTAAGGCCACTATTTGTGAGATTTCCTGTTCTAAGAGAAAAGTGTTGCCTCCAGAAAATGGATGCAGAACGGAGGTCACAGGCAGTGACTGATCTCACTGAGCTTCATTTGGGAGACCCCCAAGTTGAAGACCTCTTAGTTGAGCAGTATTGGATAAAGATATTTAATCTGGAGACTCGCAGTGGCGAAATCAAGTATCCTGAATTGCGGGAGCACATATCACTGATCTTCTCTTTACCTTTTAGCATTGTACCAGCTGAGCGTTTGTTTAGTCCCCTGAAATTAATCAAAACAGACATCCGAAATAGTCTCGAGAATGTTACACTAGTCTCAATTGTTCGAGTCAATTAATGGTTGAAAAGCGAAGATAAAACTGTCAGCATACTAAAAGCTGTCACTGGCTTCAAGAGGAAGGCAAACGCCAAGTGCGATGAAGTGCTTGAGATTACACTTAATTAAACTTTCTTATGTGTTTTAGGTAGTGAAAAAGATGTTATATATATCAATATCTGAAGTAAAAAATGACAATTTGATGCTGCGTTATGCAGCATCAAATCATGCAATCATGTAGATTGTGTGGAAATGTAAAGCAAAATATCCCTTCTTTCTAGGGAGAAAAATAGGGAGACATCAGACCTAAACATAGGAAATTTAAGGGAGAATTGATATAAAAATATGGGAAATTGAAATCGAAAAGCGGAAGCACTGACCTGGATGCACTTAAACTCTTTTCGTTTACTTCAATAGTAGTAGCAGTAGTAGTATTATTATTAGTACTAGTAGTGGTAGTAGGAGTAGTAGTGGCAGTAGTAATAGCAGTAGTAGTAGGAATAGCAGTAGTATTAATAGTTGCAGTAGTAGTAGTAGTAGTAGTAGCAGTAGTAGCAGTAGTAGTAGTATCGATAGTAGCAGTAGTAGTAGTAGTAGTAGTAGTACTAGTAGTAGCAGTAATAGTAGTAGTAGTAGCGGTGGTAGTAATAGTAGTAGCAGTAGTAGTAGTGGTGGTAGTAGTAGTAGCACTAGCAGTAGTAGTAGTATTAGTAATAGTGGTACTGCTACTAGTAATGGTTGCAGTAGTTGTAGTAGTAGTAGTAGTAATAATAGTATTAATAGTTGTAGTAGTGGAAGTAGTAGCAATAAAAGTAGCGGTAGCAATCACAGTTGAAGTCACAATCGGAGTAATAGCTGTAGTAGTGTGCTGTGATAGTTACAGTTGCAGCTACGAGTAGTCGGAGTTACAGTCCCAAGTGGTCCCAGTAACAGTCTCAAGTAATCGCAAACGCAAGTGTCACAGACTCAGTCCCAAGTAGTCGTTGTCACAATTAGTCACAATCTCAAGTAGTTTTTGTTACAAATAGTCCCCTTAACAGTCATAAGTAGTTGTAGTAGCAGTCACAAATAATCGCAGTCGAAACTACAAGTAGTCACAGTCGCAATTAGTCGCAGACGCAATCGCAAAAAGTCTTAGTCGCAATAGCAATTATAAGTAGTTGCAGTCACAAGTCGTTATAGTTATATTTACAAGTAGTGAAAGTCGCAATCTGTCGTTGTTGCAAGTAGTCACAGTCACAAGTAGTAACAGTCGCAAGCTGTCGTAACCGCAAGTATTCGCAGCCTCCAGTAGTCAGAGTTGCAATTCCCTGTAGTCCTAATCGCAGTAGCAATCATAAGCAATCACAGTCGCAAGCAGTTGCAGTAATAGTCGCAAGCAGTTGTAGTAAAATTCACAAGTAGTTGCAGTCATAATTAGTTATAGTAGCAAGTAGTCCAAGTCGCAGTCGCAAGTTGTTGTAGCCCCAAGTCTTCGCAGGCACAAGCAGTCATGGTTGCAATCGTAAGCAGTCTTAAGTAGTCGCAATTGTAAGTGGTCTTAATTTTAGTCGCAAGTGGTTAGTTGCAAGTAGTCATAGTTAGATCTAGTCGAGGTGGAAAAAAGTCGTAGTCACCAGTAGGTGCAGCCCCAAGTAGCTGCAATCGCAGTCGTAGTAACAAGTAGTTGCAGTAGCAATTGCAAATAGTCACAGTCAGTGTCACATGTAGTCACAGTCGTAAGTAGTCCTAGTCACAAGCAGTCGCACATAGTCGTAGTCGCAGTAGTAGTAGATGTAGTGGTAGTCGTAGTGTTGTTGTAGTACAAGTAAAAGTTGTTGTAGCCCCAAGTCTTCGCAGGCACAAGCAGTCATAGTTGCAATCGTAAGCAGTCTTAAGTAGTCGCAATTGTAAGTGGTCTTAATTTTAGTCGCAAGTGGTTAGTTGCAAGTAGTCATAGTTAGATCTAGTCGAGGTGGAAAAAAGTCGTAGTCACCAGTAGGTGCAGCCCCAAGTAGCTGCAATCGCAGTCGTAGTAACAAGTAGTTGCAGTAGCAATTGCAAATAGTCACAGTCAGAGTCACATGTAGTCACAGCCGTAAGTAGTCCTAGTCACAAGCAGTCGCACATAGTCGTAGTCGCAGTAGTAGTAGATGTAGTAGTAGTCGTAGTGGCCCTGAAAGTTTCAAGTTATTACCGTTAGCGCTTTTAGGATTTTACAGATACACCGTTTTGATAACCCTGATGTATATAGTGTCGTTGGACTTAGTCCATCAAGCCCCCTCAACATTTCCCTAAATTTCACCTTAATGCCTGTAGCCTCTTCTTGTTCACCCTGGATCAAATATTCCCCCTTTCCCAGTAATAAATCTTATATGTAAACAATGGAATAACTTTAGTTATTCATTGCATAACTTTAGAAGGGGGAGGAAATCTAAAAAAGGTGAGGGAATGGCTGGTTCCCCCTGATCACTTTTTAGCATCCTTATCAACATATCCTGAAAGTTTCAACTTAATACCCTCAGCCGTTCCTGAGATATTGCTGATACGCCCTTTTGACAACCAGCATGCACAAAGGGTGCTTTAATTTTGTTTAACACCCCCTAGGCTTTTTACGACCACCCCTTTCACGCGAAGTGGCTGCAGAAAATCGCTTTGATGGTAACGCTCCTTATTTCAAGCCATGTGTTTTTATTTCTCATAATATCAAAAGAAAAAGAAAAAAAATACCATCATAACGAATACTACTGAAAAAAAGTTTTTACGACCATCCCTTTCACGCAAAGTGGCTGCAGAAAATCGCTTTGATGGTAACACTCCTTATTTCAAGCCATGTGTTTTTATTTCTCATAATATCGAAAAAAAAGAAAAAAAAATACCATCATGACGAATACTACTAAAAACAGAAAGTTTTTACAACCACCCCTTTCACGCGAAGTGGCTGCAGAAAATCGCTTTCATGGTAGCACTCCTTATTTCAAACCATGTGTTTTTATTTCTCATAATATCGAAAGAAAAAGAAAAAAAATACCATCTTAACGAATATTACTAAAAAAAAACCGTATTTACGACCACCATTTCACGCGAAGTGGCTGCAGAAAATGGCTTTGAATACTACTAATATTACTAAAAAAAAAAAAAAAAAAAAAAAAAAAAAAAAAAAAAAAAAAAAAAAAAAAAAAAAAAAAAAAAAAAATGTGGATTGACAGTTTATGTGCATACTGATATTCATTCCTGTAAGTCTTAATTAAAGTTAAAAAAAGATAACATTTAAAATTTGTTTTCTTTTCAGTAAATTACAAATTATATTCTGGTCTTTAGAAGGCACGAAGGGGGAGGGGTATCAGCCCTATTCCTCTTAGTTTCTGTTCGTTTTGAGCTTGAATCGGTTATTTATTGTAATTTCTTTTCGTTTTATGTTTTATTTAATTATTGATGGTGACTTAAAGTAGTTTTACGCTTGAAAAAAATTATTTGAATTTATTTATTCTCATAAATAAAGACATCATAAATATACCAATCATCTTTGGTTAAATAGAGCTTTTTAGTTTTATTTGAAAAACCTCTTCTGCGGAAGAATTTTTTTTTAAATTAATTTCTCTTAGTTTTTAATTGAAATGGTGTTTTTCATTGGTTAAGAAGAGAATATTTTAATTCTTTTCGGTTTTTCTCTGTAAGAATCCAGATTTTGGCTCACTAAGTTTATATTGGGCATAATTTTTCAACAATTTTAAATAATATACGCCCTTTTGAAAATCTTTATACACGTAGTAAATTCTGATTTAGTTTCACGCCTCAAATTTCCCTGGAAAATAAAAACTTAGTACCATATTCTGTTCCTAAGGCATTGTATCTCTGCTATTTGGACAACCTGGATGCACTTCTACCCTTTTGATATGATAATGCTGAGACGTCTTATTAACAACCATCATGAACATAGTGGCTTTTGGATTAGTTTTAAAGCAACATAAATTTTCCCTGAAAGTTTTCTATTTTATACCCTTTCCCAGTTCTAGAATATCCCACCGGGATACCTTGACAACCTGATCTTTTTGACAACCTGGATGCCCTTAAACAGTTTTGATTTAGTAAAATAGTAGCAATAATATTAGAAGTGGTATACAAAAGTGGTAGTAATATTGGTAGCCCTGGAAGTTTCAGCTTAATACTCTAAGGTTCGTCCTCACCATTCCCTGAAAGTTTGACTAATAACCATATCATTAGCAATAGTAGTGGTCATAGTAGCAGAAGTAATAGAAGGGTCATTGAGGGTAGTATTACTTGTGGTAGTAGTAGTAGTATTAGCAGAAGTAGCAGTAATATTATTCACATCATGTCCTTTGGCTAGTTCAATATCCCTCTTAACATATCCTGAAAGTTTAAACTTAATACCCGTGACAATTCCTGGGATATTGCTGATACAGCCTTTGGACAACCTGCACGCACAGAGTGTGTTTTTATTTAGTTCAAAGTCAATCTAAACATTCCCTTAAAAGTTTGATCTTCATATCATATGCCTCAGTAGTAGTAATAGTAGTAGTAGTAGTAGTAGTAGTAGTAGTAGAAGTATAGTAGTAGCAGCATGCACAGGGTGAGTTTTGGTTAGTTCAGTATCCCTCTCAACACGCCCTGAAACTTACAATTTAATACTACAAGGTGGTCCTGAGAAATCACTCATACATCCTTTATGCATCCTGAATCCGCATAATGTGTTTTGAGTTAGTTCAACATCCCCCTAAATATTCCCTGACAATTTCACCTTAATACTCTTAGCCTCAGCAGAAGTAGTTGTCGTAGCAGAAGTAATAGTAGTAATAGTGGTAACATGCACATTGTGCCTTTTGGTTAGTTCAATGTCCGCCTCAACACACCCTTAAAGTTTCAACTTAGTGCTCTAAGTCGTTTGTCCGCCCTTCTGACAATATACATGCCCATAGTGTATTTTGATTCAGTTTACCGTTCCGCTAAGCATTCCCTGAAAGCTTCAACTTAATACCTGAGGTTCAGTAGTAGCAACAGTTATAGTAGTAGTAGTAGCATTAGCAGCAGTATGCACATAGTACATTTGTTTTTTTCAGCATCCCTCTCAACACACGCTGAAAGTTTCAACATAATACCCTAAACAGTTTCTGGAACACTGTTGATGCGTCCTTTTGAGGTCCTGCATGCACATATTATATTTTGATCTAGTTCAACATCCTCCCAATATTTTCTGAAATTTTCACCCTAATATCCTCAGCTTTAGTAGTTGTAATAGTAGCAGTAGTAAATAGTAGAAGAAGCAGAGGTAGTAACATGCAAATATTGCTTTTAGTTAGTTCAACCTACCACACAACAAGCCCTGTAAGTTTCAATTTCCTTCTCTAAGCCGTTTCTAAGATATTAATAATACCCCCTCTTGACAACCTGCATGCGCACAGTGTATTTCCATTTAGTTCAACTTCTCCCTCAATGCTCCCTGAAATTTCACCTTTATACCCTTAGGCTTAGTTGTAGTAGTAGTCACAATAGTAATAGGAGGAGCATTAGTTGTAGTAGCAATAGTAGTAGCAGCAGTAGTAGCATTAGTAGCAGTAGTACTAGTAGCAGTAGTAGTATGCACACATTGCCTTTTCGTCAGTTGAGCTTTCCTCTTATCATGCCCTGGAAGTTCCAAGTTAATATTCTAAGGCGTTCTTAAGTTATTGCTGGTGCACTCTTTAGACAACCTGTATACGCATAGTGTGTTTTGATGTAGTTCAACTTCCCCCTCGACATATCTTGCGCTTTTCACCTTAATATACTCAGCCTTAGTAGTAGACACCTTAAAAATAGCAGTTATAACAGCATTAGCAGTATTGGTTGTGGTATTTAGCAGCAGCAGTAGTAGTAGTAGTAGTATTAGTATTAGTAGTATCTTGTATTAATTGCCTTGTGAAAACCTGCATATACAGAATGCGTTTTGGATTAGCTCGGCTTTCTCCTCAAAATTTCCTGAAATTTTCACATTTATACCCTTAGCTTTATTAGTAGTAGGAGTCATAATAGTTTTGCAGGAGTAGTATCAGTAGCAGTAGTTGCATTATTAGTAGTAGTAACAGTAGTATCAGTAGTAGTATGCACATATTGCCTTTTGTGTCAGATGAACATCTCCCTCATCATGCTCCAGGCGTTTCAGCTTATTACGCTATGCCGTTCATAAGATTTTGCTTATGTGTTCTTTTGACAACCGGTATGCACATAGTTTGTTTTGATTCAGTTTAACTTACCCCTTAGCATTTCCTGCGATATTTTCGGTAATATCCTCAGCCTTAGTAATAGTCATGTTAGAAAATAGCACTAGTAGTAGGGGTTATGGTAAGAGTAGTTGTTAGTAGTAGTAGAAGTAGTAGTCATAGCAGTAAATATAGTACTAGTAGTAGCAGTAGCAACAGCAGCAGTAGCAGTGGTAGTAGTAATAGTAGCAGTAATAGCGTGGCATATTACCTTTTGGTCAATTGATCATCCCCACCATTATTCTCTTAAAGTTCCAACTTAATACTCTTAAGTCATTCCTGAGTTACACCTTTTTGACAATCCGCAATGCAAATAGTAGGTCTTGGTATAGTTCAACACTCCTCTCAACATTCCCTGAAAGCCTCACCTGAATAGCCTTGGCCTTTTTGGACACAGAAGGTCAAACATGTCCCGCTTTCCCAGTAACAAATGCTATTTATTACAATGGGTGAATTATAACTTACGGCCCTTGCCCCAAGGGCTATGTGCGTGTGTGTGTGGTGGGGGGGGGGGGTGTCGTCTCCAGAGACATAGTTTTTGGACTTTTCAACTATGCTGAACAAGATGGCTATCTGAAAATTTTTACCAGATGTCATTTGAGAAAAAAAGGTGCGTGGGAGGGGGCTGATTGCCCTCTCATCACTTTTTATTCTTAAAAAGGGCATTACAAATTTCAATCAGATGAGCCCGGTCCAAAGTTTCTAGGACAGCTTCCTCCATTCAAAGTGCCTTGATGAAAAAAAAAAATGATAAAATCATTGTGCCCACATCGCTCTTTACTTAGGCAGCACAATTGCGCTGCCTATGATTCCAAATTTATAAAATTCATTTAGTTTAATGTTTTCATCATAAGCTTCGATTCTGAGAAAATTTGCCGAATTTTCGAAAAGGATGAAACACTCCCCAAAAGTCAATAGAGCTTAATAAAAATCAAACCATCAGAAACCACACCGTCCGCTATTTTGGAAATGTCGACTGAAGCTCTGAGCAGTCTTCGTATTTTGGTTGTTGAACTTGCAGAGGCTCTTAGATAATTTCTATGAAAAATAAACGAACTCCTGCATAATTTTAAAGTTCAAGTCCGAGACTATTTAGATAGCCTAATGCTCTTCTTGACTAAAAGTTGCGAGGAAGTGTCACAACCTTAAGAAACGATAAGTGGAATCTAAACCCACGTCTTATCTGATATAATAAGAGTACTAAGAATTCTACACCTCGGAAGGCTCATACCAAAATGTGGAAATTATCTTAATTCACTTATGTAGAGATTAAAAGAGATACATCCTTACTTTCCTTCTGAATCAATAGCGAATTTATTAGTAAATGTTGAAAATTAAAAAAGAAGTTATAAACTCGCCGTACGTATACCCATGGGCTTCAACGAGGGTTTTCCCACTCTCCATTACCTGGTGCGCATCTCGCAGTTTCAGTTTTTTCTTCTATGTACGGCATAGTTCCACCAAACTATGGCTCTTCGCTTCAAGTAAGATCGCTCGTTGAAGGTTCTGCCCGTAAGACCGCTTCGAGCGGGACAGTTGCCTCGGGAACTGCGGCTTGGGAAGAGGCGCCGTGACCAGAAAATTGCCCACTTTGAGCCCATTTTCTATTTGGTTCGACTTTCTTGTACCTATATTTGAGTCAGGAGGGAAGCGCTGTAATACTGTCTATGAAAAATAAACGAATTTTGGCATAATGTTATAGTTCAAATCGTAGACTGTATTTAGATGTCATAAGGTTGTTCTTGACTGAAGTTGCGAGGAAGTGTCACAACCTTAAGAAACGATAAGTAGAATCTAGACCCCCCTCTTATCTAGTATAATAAGAGTACTAATATTTCTAAACCTCAGAAGGCCCATGCCAAAATCTGGAAATTGTCTTAATTCGCGCATGTAACTTAAAGAGGCCGAACATTATTCTCCTTCTGAATCAATAGCCAATTTATTAGTAAATATTGATAATAAAACGAAGTGATGAAGTGAGTAATCCCTTGGGATTTACGTATTGCAACTAAATATAGTTTAATTATCATTTAAATTTAAGGACTTGATAAAACACCTGAAAGGAGAACTTGGAGGTGATTTTGAGCGTGCAGTAATCGCTCTCATGACCCCAGCGGAAGATTACTTTGCAACTGAAATTAAAGAGGCCATTGAAGGGATAGGTACCGAGGAAGGAGCTCTTGTTGAAATCCTGGCTGGAAGTACAAACGAGGACATTAACCACTTGAGAGAGGCGTATCAGCGTTGTAAGTGATTTTTTTTTTGCTGATTAAACCCTTTTTTGGCTCGCATTAATAAATAAATGTAAACTTTGAAAAAACTCAGCATAGCCTACTAGATTTGCCAATTACTAAAGATGTTTTTAGGAAATCATCTAGAAAATGGCCTCACTACAAGAAACATTAACAGTCATGGATTCTGTATAAGTGTTTACAGTGTAGTAACTAATAATCCTTCTTTACTGATTTTAAGTTTTCGAATACAGCGCTTCAAATTTCCCCAGCATTTTTCTCCAGCAGCAGTTCGATTTGCTAGAGGAATTCTCTAACAATTTTTTGTTGGTTTATGGAGACGTGATTGCTAGCGCCCAATTTTTTTTTAGGATGACGAAACAATTACTCAAATCGTACAAGATATGGGAACACCTACATTTCAGTGTTGAAATAAATATTGCCTCCTAGTACATCAAGCACTGCTTTCCAAGAACGCAGGATGATAAAGTAAAAATTTAATATACAAAATTTCATTCCCATCAAGGAGTTAATTAAGGGTGATAGCATGAGCCACAAAACCAGATTTGAAATCAAAACCAGCTGTATTGAGTCAAACCATCAAATTGAATAATTCAATTTAAAAACTCTTAGGTCTAAAGCTGGCATAAAGTAGAGCCATAAATGTAACATAAAAGTGGCCATTTTATAATAGCGAAGTCGCCTATACAATAGCGAAGACTGAAAAGAGCGATATCAATCAATCCATCAGTCAATCATTGTATTAATACTAAACTCTATTACAAACGTAAAGAAAAATTATTTGGCCCAAGAAGCTTGGCTTGTTGTGGGCCTTACAACATAATAAAGCACTAAAACAACCATAAATATTACTCTAAATTAAACAATATATATGAAATAAAGATTAAAGAGAATAAACACTACCATACAGTAAAGAAAAAAAGAAAAAAAAATATAATAATAACGATATATAAGGGAAAAACACAAAAAGGAGAAACGCTAGGAAAAGAGAAAACAAGGGAAATAAACGAAGGAGAGAGAAATTACTAAACTGGAAAGAAACGACGAATAACTGCCTTTGCAGACAGAAATAACGGGACATCTGGTGGGATTGAATTCCATAACTGAATTGATTTATAAACAGCAGACCTCTGGGCTGCTGTAGATAACGTTTGGGCAAAATAAGTCTACGGGAAGAACTACGTAAAAAAGTAGAGTACCTACCTGAGCCTGTCCGTGAAAAAAATTGCTGCAGAGGCGGTGGAAGTGTACCTAGAAAAGCAGAATGCGCTAAATAAAGATTACTTTTACCCACAATACGATCCAGCGGAGCTATTCGAGTATCATTATAACGATCAGAGGAAGGGTAAAGCCGAGGGAGAAGAAAAGTAGCCTTCACTGCCCTATTTTGGGCTCTTTGAAGTGAGCAGAGAAGAGATTTATTAGTATTACCCCAGACAGAGCAGCAATAAGAAAGGTAAGGAAAAATAAAAGCATAACATCTGGGAGAAGAAATGAGTTAACCCGGTGCAACATTGAAGACTGGCGGAAGATGAGGGAACGGGTGTGAGTTATATGAGGCTTAAAAGAGAGAAAACAGTCAAGATACACACCAAAAAATTTCACCATAGCAGCTTGCGGTATAACATCATTCCCATAAGTCAGGATGATTGGCTCCCTTACGTCTCTCATACGATAAGGCGTCCTGAAGTGTACAATGGCACTTTTTTGGCTGTTGAGAGTCATACCATTTGACTAGCACCAATCTTTTACTTTATCAAGAAGACCTTGAGCTAGGGAAGTGGCAGATGGCAAGTCCACTGCAGCAATGAAAAAGTTACTGTCATCAGCAAAAAGAATAGGGTGCACAAGGGGATGAAGACCATCAACGAGATCATTAATGTAAATTAAAAACAAAAGCGGTCCAAGCACAGAGCCCTGTGGGACACCCTTCAATATAGGCAAAGTAGTGGAAGAATTACCATTAACTGAAACATACTAAGATCTTCCCGACAGATAAGACCTTAACCATTCTAGTGGGACTCCTTGTACTCCAAATGAAGATAGTTTAGACAAAAGAACAGAGTGGTCAACCATATCAAAGGCCTTTGAAAAGTCAAGAAATAGACCCAAAACACACAAGCCCTTGTCCAGATTAACACGCACAAACTCTGTTGCATCTGAAAGAGCATACGAGGTAGAGAAAGTGGGACGAAAACCATACTGATGGTTAGTTATGAGAGAATTTCCTGCAGTCGTATTAGTACTAAAAACAAATGAAGAGAGTCTACGATACACTACTCTTTCAACAACCTTAGAGATGACAGGAAGAAGAGAAATGGGTCTATAATTTGAAATTAGAGATGAATCACCTTTTTTATGTAAAGGTAAAACATTAGCAACTTTAAATAAATGAGGGAAAACACCAGAAGAAAGAGAGAGGTTAGTTATGTGTGAGATGGGGTTAGAAACAAACTGACCAATTTTTTTAAGAACATTATTACTCAAACCAAAACCATCAACTGAACGGCTACTTGGAAGCTGGAAAATAATACTATAAATTTCAATATCACTGCATGGGGAAAGGAAAAATGACTTTTCTGCTATGGGAAAACTACTTACTCTACCCTTGGGTTGAATGGGAACTGAAGGAAGAGTGGTGAAACACGAATTGAAGGCGTTTGCTGAAGAATTTTTATCCACAATAGATCCATCAGCATTCCTGTAATGACATGGGGGGGGGACTGTCTGAGTTTCTTGCGAGAAATAGCTTCATTAACTACATTCCAAACCTTTCGCAAGTTCCCCTTACCCTCATCAATTCGACGCGAAAAATAGAGCTTTTTGGCTGCACGTACTGAAGTCGTAAGCACATTTTTATAATGTTTATACTTCAAAAGATCATCCTGTGTTTTACTTTTACATGCAACCTTGAACAGAGACGCCTTCATGTGTGTAGCATTGATCAGACCTATGGACATCCATGGGCATTTGGGTATAGAAATCCTTGGTCTCTTCCTAAGAGGAAAATGCTTATCCGACAGAGCTCCCATACGACAAACAAATAAACTTGTTGCACATTCAACATCATTAGCTTCAAGAACACTAGACCAATCATTACTCTGAAGACTAAGAATTAAATTGGAAATTTCTTTAGCCTCCCATTGTTTTGGTGGCCACTTTAAATAACATGCATAATCGTAAAACTTGGAAGAGGCTCATTCTATCCAAAATTTAGAGCTCTAGTGCTCAATTTAAAGGTCAAATTTAACCTGAGGTCACCCAGTCCAGTAGCTCCCTAAGCTGTTGTATGCAAACTTTGAGGTAATTTTTAGCTCAAAATAATCGATGAATCCAGAAAATTCAATTTCAGGGGAAACATAACCACCCCAGCTCCATGGAGAAGGGCCCAAATTATATACTGCTCTGTGCTCTTGCTCCATCGAGCAGGGCCCAAGACAATAATTTGCAGTCACATTTTAGTAGAAAATGTGAGGATGTTGCACTTTCTTGAAAATAAATTACGCAATGAATTTGAATATGTATAATTGTAAGCATTACAATTATAATTTTATAATAAATTATAATTATATAATTTATTATAATAAATTATAATATTGGTTAAGAGAGCCTCCTCTCTCAACCCTCTCTCCATCAACAGCCAACTATCAAGCAGGAAGATAGGAATGTTGCGTCTTCTTTAAACCAGACTCCTGCAAGAATTCTCTCTCTCAATTCAAAACATTAGCTAAGTTCAGGCTGCAGACTGACTAAGCCCTGATTCAGTTTAAAATGAGCTGTCATAAATCAGTCCAAAAACCATCCCCATATATAAGTTTTGACTTAATACATCAAATATTTGGTTTTTAAAATTGAAGCAAACTTTTGTCATAGTTTTATTATGTGTTTATTGTAGGAATATTTTTAGTTTTTGTGAAACCTTTCTGCTTAAGAACTAAAATGTTCGATTACAATTATAATTCTAGTCAAATTTGAATTTTCAGTAAAACTTTTTGTTCAGTGATGGTGTTTTACAATACATTTTGAAGTATTTTTACTAAGGAAATTGAGAGGTCTTTTCCTGAATACAATCTTTGGTAATTCTTAACAATAACATTTACTTTTGCTGAAGATATGGAAATCTTATTACAAAGATGGGAATTCAATCCTGTTTCTAACAAGGTCTTCTACGTCCTCCTTGCTCTTAGCAACTTGTCGATGGGAGAAAGGATTGGTAGTGCGGGGGCGTACCGATCTCACTTTGGCTCTCTAAACAAACAGATTGTAAATCCTTGCACGATTCTAGTAAAACAAGGTTCAGCCCCTGAAACTTTATTCTAAAAGGTTGACAGGCCGCAGGAGGTGCTGGAACACTGACTCACTTAAACATCTTTACACGATTCCTGTTCATGAAATTGTAAGCCCCAGATTGAATTAACTCAAACATTAAAACAGTTAAATTGATTTCAGTGCAGAAATGATTATATTACAAACTATCACTTGTAAATTATTGTTACACAAAACTAAGAGTATCAACTATGCAGCAATGCCTGCTTCACCAACTGTGACAGCTCTGCACGCTCTTTGCTGACTTGACTCTAACCAGGTCTTCACTTTTTTCTTCCAAAGAAGCTCTCCATTTTTGAAATCCTTCTTGCAGTCTCTTCTCATCTCCTTCAAAAAAGTATTCCTTTCATTTAGCCTAGGATCGATTGCCAAAAGTCCAAGTTTTGGCATCGTGTCATCCTTCTTGGCACATTTTTCGCACAACTGATTTTTTAATCTCCGGTCACCACGTGGATTGAAATACACTTTTAATATGTTTTTTAATAGCGTGTTCAATTATAATGTATAAGTCAATAAATGGTGGTATTCGTAATTAATTAACGAATATATAATATTTAAATATTATTATGTTAAATTGTTGTTTTCAATTTCGAGAAATACATTTTATCCCATATATTTCACTAAATTGACATTCCTGTGTCAAATGCTTTTTGATTATAATAAGTATTCTCGCTACTAAAATTTATTTGCAGTGACAAGCTGCCTGACGCCAATAAAGCTACGCACGCTCCTCCTTCACCCCAATCTGCTCAAAGAAAAGCTTTATTCTTGACTCCCTGCCGTGTAAAGTTCTGATATATTTTGAATCCTTTCTGATTATCTCTTCTTTCCTTTCGAGGACACCCTGTTTTTCATTTACCCCAAGATTGATACTGCTATTTAAAATTTTATTTATGTTAAAAAATACGTTTGATATTTTTATCATTCATTTTAATTTTCAAGACTTATTCATCACCAAGAATTAAAAACTTTTAGGAATTTTCTTTGGTTTGAAATATCTTGTGACATTTTGCTTGAGCAAATAAACAAAAACAAAGGGAAACACTATCTCTAAAAAACCATAAACTGGCTTGTTTCCATGGAGACGAAGTCCAGTGACCTTGAATCAATAATATCATTTTTCAGTGTACGAAGAATCATTAGAAGAAGCGATTGCCAGTGACACCGATGGGGATTTCAAGAGCATACTAATCGCGCTTGCACAGGGAAATCGCGACGAAAATGAATTCGTTGATGAGGACAAAGCACGAGTAGACGCTGAAAGGCTTTATCAAGCAGGTAAGTGTACTTTGATTTCATTGGTTTACGCCTGTGACGTATTTTTTAAAGACGCGACAAACAACCTTGACTTCAGTTTCAGAAATGGGATTGGACCACAGGTACTTTCCCATTATATGGGCACTTCTAAAAAGTCAAGTTTGGTTAATGCTAATAAAATAAAATAGGATGTATATATAATAATTTAGAAACAAATTTGGGCTATATATTTGCACATTAGGTTGGTGGGTTGAAAGCATTACATATATTAGATACGTAGCCTAACCTAACCTAGGTACCTTTTTCTCCTCCTAAACCCCAGAAAACAACAGTTTAAATGTTGTAAATTCAATGAGAAACCACGCTCTTCGATCAATTTAGATAACAATTACCCGCTTTACGAGTCTCCATCACTACATTCATTCGACTGTCTATAGCCGAAGTGCCCATATAATGGAAAAGTACCGGACCACATTTTTAGTACAGTTTATTGTTTGACATAGGGTCAGACAAGGAGTACCCCAACCTATCCTTCGACGATTCATCTTGAAAACTTTTAATTAATTTTTTTCAGTCATTCGAAGCGCCCACGTTTCAAGCACATTTTTGACCATTATTGTTGCCGTAGTTTCCAATATTGTAGTTTTAGTTCCCAGACTTGTATTCCTGTTCTTCCAAACGTTTTCCAAGCTAAAAAAAAAAACTCTAGGCCTTCGTTATTCTACTTTTATATTTTCACTGCATCCAATATCCTTGCTAATAATATTAACCAGGAAAGCAATGTTAACCACTTGATCAATTTTCCAGTTGCTTAAAATTACCTCTCTGCCCTCATTTAAAACTAGTTTGAGAGACTTAGTCTTCTTAACTTTAATTATTTAAACCTATTCTCGCACTCTGAACCCACAAAACCTCAGAAATTTCGTTCGTTTTGCTAGAATTTTATCTAGGACACTCAAATCCTTTGCATAATCTAAGTATAGAAGAGTTTTATCTCCCCATTTGATTCCATGTTCTCCCATGTCCTTTGTCGTGATGCTTAGGACGAAGTCCATAAAAATAATCCATACAAATGGAGATAGGACATAGAAACTTCACTAGACCTTGTCTATCAGCTTAATCAAGTGTCACCTGATAACCTATAAAACTGAGGACTAAAGGTGTCTGATGATCCAGAAGCTGCTGAATTATTAATATTTAAATGAAAAATTTCAACGCGTCCTCCCCCCTTCCTAAAACGTCACTGTTCTTCTCTTAAAAACTTCTATATAGCCTAGTATTTCTTAGTTTAGTAAGGATTATCTTACTAAGTAATTTGATTCCTACAGTAAGAAAGCTAATGTCTCTATAATTGCCACACCGACTCTAATCATCTTTCTTAGAATGTAATCTAATTCAAGTTTTTCTAAAACCACTAGGTACCTCCCCTATTTCAAAGTTATATCCATAATCTTCATCAGTTTATCTGTAATTTAGTAGCCACCATATTTCAGCAACTTATCTAACCCACCATCAGCCACTAAGGTCTCGTTGCTTTTTGAATCCGTTTAGTACTGTCTCTAACGCCTCCTCGCAAAAAAGAAATATTTTCTTGGCTTCCAAATTGTAAAAATTTTATCGTTCTCTCTATATCATTTGCTGTAACCATATCGCAGTTAAACTCATTTTTAACAAGGAATTATTTTATTAAAAAAAAAAAATATATAATATTGCTCAACCCAAAGTAATGATAAAATCATTAAAATATGCTTCTAAACATGTAAATAGAAACATTATCAGATTAGAAAATCAAACAGTTCGTGGTAACGAACTATAAGTAAGGAGCGATGCGGAACAATAGTAACTGAAACTTTAACAAACAGAGCCTTGATAACAATGGATATATCAAAAGAATTAAATTTTTATGCTTATTCAAAATATAGTAAAATTCATCAAATTTAATTTTACCCATCGAAAGCTACAAGCCTGAGAAAATTTGCCCAATTTTTGAAAAAGGGAGGAAACACCCCCAAAACACCAAGTGGTCTCAATGAAAATTACACCATCAGATTCAGCATATTAGAGAACGCTACTCTAGAGGTTTCTTTATGGGGATCTACCCTACTGTAGAGGTTTCTATATACAAAATGTGGAATTGTACATTTTTTGCCAGAAGCAAGATCACGGATGCGTGTTTATTTTTTCCAGGGGTGATCGTTTTGACCTAGTAATCCTAGAGGATCGAGAGAGGACTCATTTGTTCGGAAACCAAAAGTTCTAGTGCCCTTTTTCTGGGGCATAAAATATTTGAGGGAAGCTAGCCCCCATCCCACGCTCCATTACTCCCGAAGTCGTTCGATCAAAATTTTGAGACAGCCATTTTGTTCACCATTGTAGAAAAATTTAATTATCTGATAACTATGTCTTTGATGATGAGTTGACCCCCCAGAGCCCCACGGGGAAGAGCTAAAATGGGTACATCAAAAGAATTGGCTTTTTATGCTGATTCCAAATATATGCAGTTCATTAAGTTTAATGCAACCCATCAAAAGCTATAAACCTGCGAAAATTTGCCTGATTTTCGAAGAAGGGGGGAAACATTACCAATAATAAATGTGATCTAAATTTTGAGATAGCCATTTAATACAACATAGTTGGAATGTCCTATAACTATGCCTTTGGGGATGATTTGACCCCCTATAGTCCCTGGGGGAAAGACTGTAAGTTACGCAATTTGCGCAGTCTTCACATGTGAAATTTGTTATGGGGAAAGACACGAACATTTTCGGAGGGTGGGTAGATTTTCCACGGGGAGAATTTTCTATGAGGAGAAAAGTTTCTAGGGTGAATTTTCCTGGGTATATTTTATAAGAGAGTAGGGAAGGGGATTTCCTGGCATGATCTGAAAAGCGGCCAGAAACTATATAAAATATTGCCCCTTCCTCAACCCCCTCTCTCTACGCTAAAGTTTGACTTTTTGTCACAATTTCTTAACAAAAACTGCTCAAAAACAAGGGCCGTTGAATTTGAATGAGATGTATTTTTAAAGAACGTTAAGACTTCAACGTAAAGAGCGAGGGCTGAGGAAGGGGAAGCCCCCCTCATGTACGAAATAATTTCTGTTCATTTTAAGTTTGTATGTTGCTCTTTACTTTCAGTTGCAAAACTCGTTTATTTCTTTAATATCCACCTAAGGTGAATGTGATGAGTTATTGGTGTTAGTGCTACATAGATGATGCTTTATATGAAGCTTTATTGAATATAACACTCCACGGTTAAAAATATCGTGTTTATTGCAGGGGAAGGTAAGCTTGGAACTGACGAGTCTGAGTTTATTCGAGTTCTGTGTTCCAGTAGCTATGCACACCTTGGAGCAGTGCAAAGACATTACTGGGAGCTAACTGGTGGGAATAGTCTGAAAGATGCTGTCAAGTCAGAATTTACTGGAAATACGGAAAAAGCCATGCTTGCCATCTGTAAGTACTTTAATCGTACTAAAATCTGTGGAACTAATTAAGGTAGAAATAACTACTAACCATAAAAATATAGTCATGATAAATCAGGTAAAAAAAATATCGGTATTCATTAGTATTTTCGTTATCGGAATTTTTTGTTTTTGGCTTACTGGTTCTTTTTAGACATTCAACTGGAAATGACTTCTATGTTCATGATTTTCCTTATAACTAGACATTATCTCTAAATCATGATAACAATATAAATTTCATTTTGATTTATGCTCTGAAGGAACCCGCAGGGCTAGCTATGATCCAGCCTCGCTAATAGTTTTGTCAGATAGGCAAAACAGGCTACCAAATAAAAAAAATTTCTTTGTTTTATTCATTTGAAGTTTTTTGAAGGCTTCCAAAAAATTTACTAAATGTTGCCCATAAATCTTGACTACACCATGTATTTCTGACTACCATTTTTTTCCACATTCAATAGGGTATTACGTGAAAAAAAATACATGTTCCAGCCGTTCCCTTGCAACCAGGGGCGTAGCTCCAGCATTTTTATTGAGGGTGTAAACAAGTTTCACATCCAGAGAGTCAAGGGGCATGGGTTATATAATAGCTTTTTTTCAATTTATTGGGAGGGGGCAACTGCCCCCCCCCCCTTGCCACCCCCAAAGGACGCCACTGCTTGCAACCACTCAATTAAATGCAAAAATTGATAGTAGCATCGCACTTACAACATGACATTTAATAATGACATGCAGGGGTGTAATTGGCTATGGGGGAGGGGGGCAACTGCCCCTCCCAAAACCTGTACTATAAAGTACCTTTATAGTACTAAATAGAACCTTTATGGTACCAAATAACTTATTTTTTAGTTTTTACTGTCATTTTCACTTGATTTAGGAAAATTGGTTCCAAACATTATGTTTAATATGGTTCCATTTCATATATATTTCAAACACATGTAATAACTATATGAAATTGCATGAAATATTATTGGAAGCTAACTGGTGGAAGTTAGTGTTAAGTTAGGAGTTGGACGAAACATAAAAAAGTATTGCTTACAATCTGTGTCCACTTTATTTATATACATACAAAAAACTATGAGTAACTAAGATAACAAATCCCCGCGTTCAATATAGCTTATTAAAATCGATTGTTACTGGTTTTCATCACTGACAGCCAATGAAAACCTTTCTCTTTCAAAGAGAATCGTTTTCAAAGAATAGTTGCAAAAATAATTTGCCATCGATTGCAATAGGCTATATAGAACGCGAAGTAAGTAACTATCCTCTGGTGACGCAGTAAGATTGATTTTTGCTTGGTATTACGAAGACTAGAGTTTGATCTCAGCTGCAGTAGGGTGTTGAATTTGATCCGGTTATCATACTATATGAAAGCACCTTGATAACAATCCAAACAAGAAAAAGAACTAAATAAAGCATAAGTAATTATTTCCCAAGAATATAAAGTCATGTAAAATATGGTAAAAAGAAAGTTCTTTCCACTTGTCTTTACCCTTTCACTACAGGCTTTACTTTGCCATGGCTTACCTTTACATCGTCTTTACCTAGAGAAGTTTGACAAATAGAATATAGATTAGTAGATTAATAGAATAGAAGTCTAACTTTTCTCTGACAAATACGACAAAAACATATTATTTCATGACTAGGGAATACAACAATTCGAAAACCTTAAAAAAGAAAATCAAAAGTTTGAAGCTTACAAAACTTACGACAAAAACATATTATTTCATGACTAGGGAATTTAAAAATTCGAAAACCTTAAAAAGAAAATCAAAAGTTTGAAGTTTAGTAGAAATCGTTGTTAGAAATCGGACTTGCTGTAATAATCAAATATCGTTGAATAGACTTTTGACATATATTTTGAAGCTTATATATTTTGAAGCATATATTTTTACAAGAGATTACAACAATTCAAAAACCTTAAAAAAGAAAACCAAAAGTTTGAAGCTTGCAAAACTTACGACAAGAACATATTATTTCATGACTAGGGATTGCAACAATTAGAAAACCTTAAAAAAGAAAATCAAAAGTTTGAAGTTTAGTAGAAATCGTTGTTAGAAATCGGACTTGCTGTAATAATCAAATATCGTTGAATAGACTTTTGACATATATTTTGAAGCTTATATATTTTGAAGCATATATTTTTACAAGAGATTACAACAATTCAAAAACCTTAAAAAAGAAAACCAAAAGTTTGAAGCTTACAAAACTTACGACAAAAACATATTATTTCATGACTAGGGATTACAAAAATTCGAAAACCTTAAAAAAGAAAATCAAAAGTTTGAAGTTTAGTAGAAATCGTTGTTAGAAATCGGACTTGCTGTAATAATCAAATATCGTTGAATAGACTTTTGACATATATTTTGAAGCTTATATATTTTGAAGCATATATTTTTACAAGAGATTACAACAATTCAAAAACCTTAAAAAAGAAAACCAAAAGTTTGAAGCTTACAAAACTTACGACAAAAACATATTATTTCATGACTAGGGATTACAACAATTCGAAAACCTTAAAAAAGAAAATCAAAAGTTTGAAGTTTAGTAGAAATCGTTGTTAGGAATCGGACTTGCTGTAATAATCAAATATCGTTGAATAGACTTTTGACAAATATTTTGAAGCTTATATATTTTGAAGTATATATTTTTACAAGAGATTACAACAATTAAAAAACCTTAAAAAAGAAAACCAAAAGTTTGAAGCTTACAAAACTTACGACAAGAAAATATTATTTCATGACTAGGGATTGCAACAATTCGAAAACCTTAAAAGAAAATCAAAAGTTTGAAGTTTAGTAGAAATCGTTGTTAGAAATCGGACTTGCTGTAATAATCAAATATCGTTGAATAGACTTTTGACATATATTTTGAAGCTTATATATTTTGAAGCATATATTTTTACAAGAAATTACAACAATTCAAAAACCTTAAAAAAGAAAATCAAAAGTTTGAAGTTTAGTAGAAATAGTTGTTAGAAATCGGACTTGCTGTAATAATCAAATATCGTTGAATAGACTTTTGACATATATTTTCAAGTTTATATATTTTGAAGCATATATTTTTACAAGAGATTACAACAATTCAAAAACCTTAAAAAAGAAAACCAAAAGTTTGAAGCTTACAAAACTTACGACAAAAACATATTATTTCATGACTAGGGATTACAACAATTCGAAAACCTTAAAAAAGAAAATCAAAAGTTTGAAGTTTAGTAGAAATCGTTGTTAGAAATCGGACTTGCTGTCATAATCAAATATCGTTGAATAGACTTTTGACAAATATTTTGAAGCTTATATATTTTGAAGTATATATTTTTACAAGAGATTACAACAATTCAAAAACCTTAAAAAAGAAAACCAAAAGTTTGAAGCTTACAAAACTTACGACAAAAACATATTATTTCATGACTAGGGATTACAACAATTCGAAAACCTTAAAAAAGAAAATCAAAAGTTTGAAGTTTAGTAGAAATCGTTGTTAGAAATCGGACTTGCTGTCATAATCAAATATCGTTGAATAGACTTTTGACATATATTTTGAAGCTTATATATTTTGAAGCATATATTTTTACAGGAGATTACAAAATTCAAAAACCTTAAAAAAGAAAACCAAAAGTTTGAAGCTTACAAAACTTACGACAAAAACATATTATTTCATGACTAGAGAATTTAAAATTCGAAAACCTTAAAAAAGAAAATCAAAAGTTTGAAGTTTAGTAGAAATCGTTGTTAGAAATCGGACTTGCTGTAATAACCAAATATCGTTGAAAACCTAGAAAAAGAAGTTTTGACATATATTCTGAAGCTTATATATTTTGAAGCATATGTTTTTACAAGAGATTACAACAATTCAAAAACCTTAAAAAAGAAAACAAAAGGTTGAAGCTTACAAATTTTACGTCAAAAACATATTATTTCATGACTAGGGATTTTAACAATTCGAAAACCTTAAAAAAGAAAATCAAAAGTTTGAAGTTTAGTAGAAATCGTTGTTAGAAATCGGACTTGCTGTAATAACCAAATATCGTTGAATAGACTTTTGACATATATTTTGAAGCTTATATATTTTGAAGCATATATTTTTACAGGAGATTACAAAATTCAAAAACCTTAAAAAAGAAAACCAAAAGTTTGAAGCTTAGTAGAAATCTTTGTTAGAAAAACATCATTGCCAAATTTCTACTTTTAATTATAAGCAATATCTTTTTAAGACATGAAAAAAATTTGTTTTAAGTTCAGTTCAGGATCGCTAAAGTTATTATGTAAACTGCAAAAATATTTACAGTGTCTGAGCAATAATTTTAATGTTTTAATTCAAACAAGAAAATTACCGGAAAATCTTTAAATTAGTTTTTTTTTGTTAGATAAAATTAACTCGCTATTTGATTAATCTTATAGGTGTTCGTAGTGCTAGCTACCGCTGGCACCATTTATTGGGGTGTAAGTACGGGTGTCGCCACTTATTTTTACAAAAATGGCGCAAAAAGGTTGCTATGCCACTTACTCGAAGGGGAGAACCCCTTGTCGGCCCAAATGTTAGTGAGATTCCCGCTCTTACCCCAACGGTTCTGCAAATATCGGGTTTGGTACTACCCTATTTACAGTATACCCTGTCCCAGGGTATGACAACGCGATCGAGTGGTCAAATGGCCACTTTCTAAAGCCAAATGTATCCGCCTTGGGTTACGGCTAGAAAATCTCTTAACTCTCTCCTTGGAGGTAGCAAACCTCCCTGTCAATATAATTGACGGTACCTCGTAGCTCTATTCCTACCCTGCCTGGGTTACAGAAAATAGTACACAGTTTTTAGAAAATACCTTACTTGTATTCTTCCAAAAGGGTCACATATAACAACAGAAATATCCTTCCCCAACCGGGGTCAAAACGCAGACTAAAAAATAATAATAATCTTTGCACAAATGTTCATATGGGTGGACCTCCGCTTGGCCCAGCCATTCAGCTACGTCCCCATTCAAATCTAATTCTAACTCTTAGATTTATCTTTCAATGACTCCCAAACCAGGAAGTAAAAAATAAACTTGGTTCACAGCTTACCTATTGCAAAACCACTATCGCTTAGTAACGGAATTTAACCTGTCTTTTAAAATTATACTATAAGCAAATGTAATTAAGAAAACGAAAACAGGTCATTTATCTGAAAGGAAAAGAAACAGGGGTTGGAACCCCAACACCTCCTCCCGTATGATAAATGACCGCCCACGTGCTACCTTGGTCCACCCTTACAAACATAAACACTTAACTTCAACTTTACAAAATCCATTTGCCTTCTGTCTTCCACCGCTTGGCTCTGGGTCGGTCGCCCTCGACACGTCCCTACTGTAGGACCACCATGGTCTAAATCGTATAGCCTCCGCATTAATGTTTGAAAGTTGAAATCTTCAAGATTCGTATATAATGATTGTGCGCAGCACAATTCAAAACAACAAATTTTCTCGCTCTCACGAATTTACATTTGAGAGGAGCAGAGAATCAGTTTCTTGCACATGTGATGATGCCAGCCATCGTGAAAAATTGGCTGCACTAGCCTCTTAATTTCCATCTGTGGAAACAACCCCACATCTCAATCAAAAAGTAAATTGCCCCTTGGCATAATTTCTAATAATCTAAGGCCGAAAATACAAAGGCCTGTGAAAACGATAAGGGTACTGGAAATGAAGTAAAATTTTTCGCGAACCATGGATCGCCTTTTTTTCTGGGTTCCCTCCCCTGGGATAATTAACTGAAGAATATACGTTGATGCTAATTGAAGATGAAACTTAGATACATCTCCCACTGAATACAATTTGCCGGAAATAATTGTCGGTTCCCATGAAGAATAACAACTATGATTAGGGTTACTGGACAAAGGTTTGGGTGACGTATGAAGTGACTGGGAGAGAGTATTCCCCAAGGACGCCAGATCAGAGAGGCAAAATCTCGGTAAAGGGATCACAACTTGTCCACCAGTTGTGCATTGAGGAAAAGGGCTATCTTTCGCGACTTACCGCAGGGGATCTTCCCCAAGGGATTCCTCCCCCTCATAAAGGAACAAACCCTCTTTTGAGTTGATCAAACCAATATCAGATTCCTTTCCAAATCTTTCCAATCCGACTTGAAATTCTATATCTCCCAACTTTCCCCCAACCCGTTGTAGGTCATTCATCTCTATTTTGTAACCATCTTCTTTTATTCCCCATGGGTCTTTGACCTCTTTTCCCCCCTTATTATCTATGTTTTCAAGGCACAGCCCATCCAACATTTTATTTTTCTCCCTATTATTTATGTTTTCAAGGCACAGCCCATCCAACATTTTTTATTTTTCGCCACTGCAGGCTGAATTTCCAAATTTTGTCTCTTCTTTGCATTCCTCTTTTCGTCTCTACTTTTCTCAATTCTGTCATTCGCGCAAATTAACAAATAATCGTTAAATCTGATTTGGACTCCAGTGTCCACCATCTTTGACTGCATAATTTCATTGTAGCTCCGTTTAATATCTCTTTTCTCTCTTTTAGTCTTCTTTATTCTTACCGCAGAAACAAATATTTCGTCATCAAATGGGAACTGAATTCCGACATTTGGTTTTTCATATTGTACTAAAATTTCCCGAACTTTGCGAGGAAAAGCGCGTACAATAAATTTCGTTCGTTTTTCTGGTACAATCAGGTTTCATTTGGCAAATTGTTTCGCGTCTCGCCTCGTTAAAAGTGTTCTCAAGTTTTCCATTTTCTGGAAATTTTCCCGAAAAATCATTCTCGCGCGTCTTATTTTCTATATTTTGTCGTCTTTTTACTTCCGCATCCCATTTTTGTGGATTATCAATATTTCGAACACGCGTATCAAGTATTTCTCTTTTCCGATAGGGTGGCACAGCCTCCCAATTTGTTTTATGGGCCGTCTACCTCCCTGCCTTGTCAACGAAGTAGCATATTTTTCCGTCGTAGTGTAATTTTGTAATTTTCCCAATGTTAAAGAAGTCGCTTTTAACGATAGGAGATTTCCGATATCTCCAAAGTCTCCTCCTACTAAAACATCCACTGCTAGCGTAGGTACTAAGCCTACTTTTACCGTTTTTCTCTGGACTGTACCGTCCTTCTTTGTAATTTCTATTCTTACCCAAGCAGACGGGCATGGGTGCTTGTCTCCATAATAACATAATGTTGTAATCTTATTTTTATGGTCTATCTCTGTTCTATTAATTAGGCCAGTTCGCACATAGGTTTGGTCACTGCAGGAATCAATTGCCATTTCGACTAATTCCCCGTTTAACTTTCCGTATATTTTATGTGACTCTGCAAATGCGTACTTTTTTTCCTTATTATGGGTCATGGCCCAGGCTGTCGTTTTATGTGGTGTTTGGTCATATGTATTTGGGGCAGTTTCTTGCAAAATGCCCCGTGATGCCACAGTTATAGCAAGTTAGTTCTCCTCGCGCTGTGTTATAGTGCCTATTTTTGTTATACTCTTTATTTTGAAATATGTCTGTCTCCTCAATTTCTTCTCTTATTTCGGTCCACCTATTTGCCATTTCCGCCATTTCTTCGCTTGTTTTTGGGTTCTTTTCTTTCAAATATATTTTCAATTCTCTGTGGGTCTTTTCTAAAAATTGTTCCATTACTGTTTTATTTACCACTTCCGTCAATTTTTCTTTTATCTCTTCCGGGTCTCCATAAATTCTATAATTTTCTAACTCTAGCCATTTTAAACACATATCTTTCAATTTGTACCCGAATTCTTTATATGTTTCGTTGTCTCGTTTTCTTTCGCTTCTAAACCTTCTTTGAAAGTGCTCGGGGGAGAGTTGAAACTTTTCAAAAATGGCTTGTTTTAGTCTTTAAAAATCTTTCGAGTACTCCATTGGTAATGCTTTATATGCAAGTTGTGCTTTGTAGTTAAGGAGGGGCTGTATTCTTGTCACCCAATTTTCTCTCGGCAACCCGCTTAATTCCGCCGTTTTTTCAAAATTGTATATGTATAAATGTACATCTTCATTTTCTTTCATTGGTTGAAGGTTTACTGCCTGCATTATCTCTATTGTAGACGATTTCTGAGGCTCTTGGTAATTTCTCCCTGCAATCATTTCCATTATGTATTTTCTTTCCTCTCTGTCTGCCTCCTCCTTTTTTTCTTTGGCTACTCTATCTCTTTCTCTTCGTTCTCTATCTTCCTCCTCCTTTCGTTCTCTGGCTATTCTATCAGCCTCTTCTTTTCGTTCTCTATCTATCCTCTCTTTCTCTCTTTCTATCTTTCTCTCTTTCTCTCTTTCTCTCTTTTCTATCTTCCTCCTCCTTTCGTTCTCTGGCTATCCTATCAGCCTCTTCTTTTCGTTCTCTATCTATCCTCTCTTTCTATCTTTCTCTCTTTTCTATCTTCCTCCTCTTTTCGTACTCTGTCTAATCTTTCATTCTCTATAAAATTTAAAAGTTGTTGTGTCATATCTATTTGAGTGCTTTTTCGTGAGCTCCTGCTGGAAATTGAACTTCTACTACTCCTGCTGCTTGGCCTACTCTGAATCTCACTGTCTTTATATTCTCTTGATTCATTTTCTGAGTCTGCTCGCTGTATAATATTTTCTTCTCCCCGCAACTCCCCTACTTTTTGTACCTTCTCTGAAGGGTGAGTTTGTTTTGTTATACCCGTTCTTTCATGTAATGATTTTTCCTCATGTATTATCGCCACTGTTTCTTTTGTTCGGGTTTCTCTATCTGCGAGTAATTCTTTCTGCATTTGTTTTAGACTTTTCTCTTCTTCTCTGGTTCGTACCGGGGATCGCTCTATTACTGATTTTGGTTTGAAGATATCCACTTCACATGTCTCCGAAATGTCTATTTCATCTGTTGAGTGATATATGGTTCTATCTGATGGTGTTTCTCTTAGGGTATTTCCAGCGGGAGTTGAATACGATTGTGTGTCTGAATCCGATTTTTGTTTTACCGCGGTAGATCTTGTCTGAATTCTTCGTTTGTCCGCCATTATTTCAAGGTTTATTTAACGTCTTCCGTTCAAATGAAAATCCTTTTATCAATGTCTCTTTTTATCCTTTCGTGAAAAATTATTTCCTTTTAATTTGCCGATTCTACGTGGGGCCTACGTGGGCGGCGCAGCCTCTCTTGTCTTACAAATTAATTATTCGCGTGATCTATTGATTCTTAAATTTTGTTTCTTATTATTATCCGACTAGGCACAGCTCAGATAAAAATTTCGGTTTGCGATTTTTTATATATAGCCTCTGTAACCACAATAGGCTACTTTTGTAGGCTAAATTACTTGTCTCTTCGAAAACTCGGAATTCTTTTATTATCAACGCTGTTAATAATTCCTGTTCTTGCTGCCATAAATGTTCGTAGTGCTAGCTACCGCTGGCACCACTTATTGGGGTGTAAGTACGGGTGTCGCCACTTATTGATGCAAAAATGGTGCAAAAAGGTTGCTATGCGACTTACTCGAAGGGGAGAACCCCTTGTCGGCCCAAATGTTAGTGAGATTCCCGCTCTTACCCCAACGGTTCTGCAAATATCGGGTTTGGTACTACCCTATTTACAGTATACCCTGTCCCAAGGTATGATAACGCGATCGAGTGGTCAAATGGCCACTTTCTAAAGCCAAATGTATCCGCCTTGGGTTACGGCTAGAAAATCTCTTAACTCTCTCCTTGGAGATAGCAAACCTCCCTGTCAATATAATAATGACGGTACCTCGTAGCTCTATTCCTACCCTGCCTGGGTTACGGAAAATAGTACACAGTTTGTAGAAAATACCTTACTTGTATTCTTCCAAAAAAGTCACATATAACAACAAAAATATCCTTCCCCAACCGGGGTCGAAACGCAGACTAAAAAATAATAATAATCTTTACACAACTGTTCATATGGGTGGACCTCCGCTTGGCCCAGCCAATCAGCTACATCCCCATTCAAACCCAATTCTAACTCTTAGATTTATCTTTCAATGACTCTAGGAAGGCCCAAAAAACGAAAATTTGCAATTATTACACATGACGATTCTCTTTTTTGACAAGGGATTGCAACAGTTCAAAAACCTTTAAGAAAAACATAATTAACTCGCTATTTGATCAAGCTTATAGGTTTGAACGCAACCAGTTATACAATGTCAGTAGGAAGGCCCAAAAAACGAAAATTTGCAATTATTACACATGACGATTCTCTTTTTTGACAAGGGATTGCAACAGTTCAAAAACCTTTAAGAAAAACATAATTAACTCGCTATTTGATCAAGCTTATAGGTTTGAACGCAACCAGTTATACAATGTCAGTAGGAAGGCCCAAAAAACGAAAATTTGCAATTATTACACATGACGATTCTCTTTTTTGACAAGGGATTGCAACAGTTCAAAAACCTTTAAGAAAAACATAATTAACTCGCTATTTGATCAAGCTTATAGGTTTGAACGCAACCAGTTATACAATGTCAGTAGGAAGGCCCAAAAAAACGAAAATTTGCAATTATTACACATGACGATTCTCTTTTTTGACAAGGGATTGCAACAGTTCAAAAACCTTTAAGAAAAACATAATTAACTCGCTATTTGATCAAGCTTATAGGTTTGAACGCAACCAGTTATACAATGTCAGTAGGAAGGCCCAAAAAACGAAAATTTGCAATTATTACACATGACGATTCTCTTTTTTGACAAGGGATTGCAACAGTTCAAAAACCTTTAAGAAAAACATAATTAACTCGCTATTTGATCAAGCTTATAGGTTTGAACGCAACCAGTTATACAATGTCAGAAGGAAGACCCAAAAAACGAAAATTTGCAATTATTACACATGACGATTCTCTTTTTTGACAAGGGATTGCAACAGTTCAAAAACCTTTAAGAAAAACATAATTAACTCGCTATTTGATCAAGCTTATAGGTTTGAACGCAACCAGTTATACAATGTCAGTAGGAAGGCCCAAAAAACGAAAATTTGCAATTATTACACATGACGATTCTCTTTTTTGACAAGGATTGCAACAGTTCAAAAACCTTTAAGAAAAACATAATTAACTCGCTATTTGATCAAGCTTATAGGTTTGAACGCAACCAGTTATACAATGTCAGTAGGAAGGCCCAAAAAACGAAAATTTGCAATTATTAGACATGACGATTCTCATTTTTGACAAGGGATTGCAACAGTTCAAAAACCTTTAAGAAAAACATAATTAACTCGCTATTTGATCAAGCATATAGGTTTGAACGCAACCAGTTATACAATGTCAGTAGGAAGGCCCAAAAAACGAAAATTTGCAATTATTACACATGACGATTCTCTTTTTTGACAAGGGATTGCAACAGTTCAAAAACCTTTAAGAAAAACATAATTAACTCGCTATTTGATCAAGCTTATAGGTTTGAACGCAACCAGTTATACAATGTCAGTAGGAAGGCCCAAAAAACGAAAATTTGCAATTATTACACATGACGATTCTCTTTTTTGACAAGGGATTGCAACAGTTCAAAAACCTTTAAGAAAAACATAATTAACTCGCTATTTGATCAAGCTTATAGGTTTGAACGCAACCAGTTATACAATGTCAGTAGGAAGGCCCAAAAAACGAAAATTTGCAATTACACATGATGATTCTCTATTTTGACATGGGATTGCAGCAGTTCAAAAACTTTAAAAAAAAACAAAAGTTTCAAGCTTAGTACATATCGTTATTAGAAATCAGACTAGCTTCTGTAATCAAGTATGTTTGAAAAGATTGCAGTACGAAAAAACATTAAATTGCGTAAAGAGCAAAACACTGGTAATTGCAAAAATATGTTCATGTATTTTAACAAGGGATTAAAACAATTCAAAACCCCATAAAAAAGAGATTTTTTAACGCAGCCAGTTATATAATGTCAGTAGGAAGCCCCAAAAAACGAAAATTTACAATTATTACAAATGGTGATTCTCTATTTGGCAAGGGATTACAACAATTCAAAAACCTTAAATAAGAAAACCAAAAGTTTGAAGCTTAGTGCATATCGTTGTTAAAAATCGGACTTACTTTAATGATCAAATATCTTTGAACAGACACAATATGAAAAGGCATTAAATTGCGTAAAGAGCAAAAAATTGGTAATTATAAAAAAATATTTTATTTCGGATTTGCTTTAAAAATCAAATATCTTTCAAAAGACTGTAGTATGAAAAGATAGCAAATTGTCTGTGGTTAGAAGACAAGCGATAATGAGAATCCATATATAGAAGCCTGCCACGTGCCGAGTGCCGGGCCCCAGCGGCTGATAATTGCAAAAATATTTGTATATATTTTAACAAGGGATTACAACAATTCTAAAACCTTAAAAAAGAAAACCAAAAGTTTGAAGCTTAGTAAATATCGTCGTTAAAAATCGGACTTACTTTAATAATCAAATATCTTTGAGAAGACCGTAGTAGGAAAAGACAGCAAATTATCTCTAAATGTCTACTGTTCGAAAAAAAAGCGAAAATGAGAATCCAGATATAGAAGCATGCCGTGTGGCGAGTGCCGGGGGAAAAGACAGTGCCGGATATATATATATATATATATATATATATATATATATATATATATATATATATATATATATATATATATATATATATATATATATATATATTATATATATATATATATATATATATATATATATATATATATATATATATATATGTTTATAGTACCGGAATAGCAGCGGCTACGCGGCAGGTTTTTATATTAATTCTCATTGTCACTTGTCTTGTATCCGAGCCTGATGCCCCAGTGAAGCAACAGGCTGCTTTAAATCATCCTCCACTTCCCGCATTTCATGTGACCTTTAGCATAGTTGTTTGTGTATCACAATATTTCTTCCAATAGATCTACTGGATTATAAGAGGTCTCATGATTTAAAGGATGTGCAATGTGTTCTTTAATAGCTTCATCGGTATCTAAAAAATACATTTCGCCATATTAATATGATTTGAAATAACCTCGAGGGAGTCTGTGATGGATGTGTCGCTAAATTGATTTTTTGGTAAATTTGTCCAGCTACATTGGAGGTGAAAACATTGATGGTTCGATTATCGTTTACGTTGAATAAAGCTATCGTTTACGTTGAATAGTTCAAGTTTTGTGTTTATTTTTGGAGTTCTTTAGAGAGCAAGTGACGTCCTATAACAGGCTAAACGAATTTATTTGAGAATTGTGGGGGTGGCAGTGTAATTTGACGGAGCTGGCAGAAACCTCCAAATAGGTTTCCTTTGTTGGCTACTTTTCCTGCGAGAAAATGGAGGACTCCACAGTGAATACATACAACTTTAAAGGGTCCCAATGACTTGTAATTAACCCTTGGGTAGTTGACGGCATCTTTGTAGGTTTTTGCTGGATTTTGCATCAGAGTTTGTTGGGGTCGAAAATTGCGATGGCGTTGTTCTTCTAACGTAATATTTCTTTCTTCTTTACTTTCATTTCTGACTCGTTCTGATTTTCACTGTCGCTTGTCTTCTAACAGAAAAATTCTTTGTTCTTCACTGCCATTTCTGACACGTTTTGATACTCTCTTTCCTGTGTCTGCTAACCCTACAATTCTTCATTCTTCACTTTCATTTTAGATTCGTTCTGATCCTCATTGTTGCAAGTCTTGTAACCGCATATTTCTTTTTCTTCACTTTCACTTTTTAGTCGTTATAATCCTCGCTGCCACTTGTCTTTCAACCGCATATTTTTTTTCTTCAATTTCGTTTTGACTCCTTGTAATTGTTATTTTCGCCAGTATTCTAACTAGATATTTCTATATTCTTTATTTTCATTTATCATTGCTTCAGACATTTTTTTTCAACGTCCTTTGCCTTAGCTGCTCGGATTGGTCTTGTCGCTTTTGGTGGTCTAGGTTGTTCATTTTCCCTTATACATTTCTCATGTCTTTCTCTTTATCTTATCTTATTTGATGGTCCAGTTTTGTTCATTTTGAGCTTACACTTTGATCTTCTTTTGTCCTCACTTTCAGGTTACGTTAATTATATTTTTGTCTTCTAGATATTATGAAGTTGTGCTTCAGTATGATGATGTTAGTAGTAGTAGGCCTAGTAGCAGGAGCGTCCCGATGCTCGTTTCAATGGGGGGTGGGCGATCTTCGCAAGTTTTACCGAATTGCTACCTTATTTATGCCGAGTTTTCTGCAGAAATCAAGAATTTTCACTAAATTTCGGCCAATTTTCTGCCGAAATTTTCGCCTTCAGTGAAAATTGTACCGAATGCCAAAAAAGTTGGAGGGGGTGGCGTGTCCCTCCCCTCCCCCCCTTGGGACGCTCCTGCCTAGTAGTAGTGGTTCTTTGAAAAGTGTTTCCATGATATGTACTTTATTGCAACAATTAATTTCTCTGAGTTCTATTCTAACCAATGAATATGTGACATTCCAACGAAAAAAGAATAACGATCCTCCAGATCCTTGGTGACGCATAAGACGTAGCGTATTCTATCAAAAAACATAATTGAATGTAACAAAAAAGAATCTGTGCTTAAATTGAATTAAAAAAGAAATGCCAAAGAATATCTTGTTTTAATAGACGTATTAAGTTATAATAGACTACAGACAGCATGCGTTCTATTAAGCTCCTTCCGCTCTTTCTTCGATAGAGGGATATCAATTTACAAAAACATTGGAGGAGGCGGGATTTTTTTTTGTTAATATAAAATAATGACACTTTTCAAAATCTAAGGAAGGGTGCTTTTTCATTAAACTATCAAAAATGTTTAGTTTTACAAATATGAGAGGGGATAGAATATGGAAATATTTGAATATGAAACACTTTCTTCATCAAACTCTGTGTGGTTAAATTTGGATTCTGAACCAGGATAAAATAAAAGACTTATCCTAATGCTTAAATTCTAATGTCTGGAAATCCTCTATGAATTATCCTATAGGATCATAGATTGTTCGATTCTTATTAATTGTCATTGTCTCATGTAAATTCATGTCGGTAACTCTGTTGTGTAATAATAACATATGCAAAATTGGTTGAAAATCAAATTGGCAAAATCAAATTTACTCTTGGAATTTTCATAGAAGCTCTTGCACAAATGAAATGCCAAAATATAGGGATTTCTAGGGCTTTTTAAATTTTACAATTGAAAAGGTGTTATGTGAAAGGTTTAATCTTAAAGTTATTATGCTACAATTCGAAAGGTGTGTGATATTTTCAACTCACTTTATTGAACGAAATACGCTTGATCGAATGGTCAATTCTACTTTTCTATACCTTATATGGTTCTAAGATACTTGAATGTAAAACCGTATCAAGGATGGGGGTTGCCGGGTTCGAACTCCCTCCCCACCCTATTTTTTTCCTACTCGTAAAAAAGTAACAAAAATAACTATAAACGATTTTTTATGTTTTTTTGTGAAGTTTGTTATAGAAACCCCCCCCCCCCCCCAAAAAAAAAATACTCTCCTGAACAAAAATCCTGGTTATGCCCTTGCGGGAAAGATACATCTTCAGAAATAATTGAAATTTTGTTTTTTTTTTTGTATTAAAATTGTATTTACCTTGACTTGAAGACAAGAGTAAAATACACCTTGCAGGCGCGTCAACTAAGAGAGGGGGCATTGCCCAGCCAGGTTTTTTGTACTCTTCCCCTTCCCCTAGATTTCTGAAATATCCTACCGTTTTTAGGTTTTTCACCGGAAATGCAATTTTTGGTATTTTCACCAAAAAAAAACAACAACAAATTGCCCCTCTAGATTTAGAAAAAATGCGTTCTGCTCCCTCTTCTCAACATTTTTGTGAATTGATTCTCCTGATGGCTTGAATAAGCAAAAATTTACGCATCTGTAAGGACATTGTAAATTGATAACGTTTCTAATTTCTTAGTAACATATTATTTTTTCTAATTAGCCGTTCCAAAACCGACCTCTCCGAAATTGTTTTTACTTATTTTGCTTCTTTTTTTAACATTTGCTTTTCATTTACCCCACGTTCAATAAAGCACATTGCAAAAAAAAAAAAATGCAATTTATTTTCATCACTGACGCCCAATGAAAAGCATTCTCTTTAGAAGAAAATACTTTTCATTGGCGTTCAGTGACGAAAATAAATTACGATCGATTGCAATTGGTTTTTATCACTGACGCCCAATGAAGAGCCTTCTCGTCGAAAGAAAATAGTTTTCATTGGCTGTCAGTGACGAAAATAAATTGCAATCGATTGCAATAAACTGTATTAAACACGGGTGGGGAGGTAGTTATAATTGCACTCGTGTTGCTCTTACTCATAGTATTCATTTCAATATCTCTTTTATAGATTTTATCTGGTCGCTTGGTTTCTCTATTACTTAAAGTCCAGATTTCTGGGTTGTGGGTTTGTGTCAACAGGTCATTTCGAGTATCAGTAAAAACAAGATTGTTGCAAATCGAGGAGGGAATACAGAACTACTCTAGTCAAATTTTAATCCATCTTCAATCATTCTGTTATTATGCTTCACGTTTTTCTCTGTTCTTATGAATGATTAAATAAAAAAAACAAGTTTTTTTTAACTGAAACTAAGGAGCGACATTAAAACTTAAAACGAACAGAAATCATTCCGTATATGAAAGGGGCTGTCCCCTCCTCAATACCTCGCTCTTTACGCTAAAGTTTTTTATTGTTTTAAAACAATGAAAACTTTAAAGTTGTGTGACAGATTCAAACTTCTGACAAAAAATACAAAATTCCACATTTTTGCAGATAGGAGCTTGAAACTTCCGCAGTAGGGTTTTCTGATACACGAAATTCGATGGTGTGATTTTCATTAAAGTTATATGACTTTTTGGGGGTGTTTCCCCTTTTTTTCGAAAATAAGGCAAATTTTCTCAGGCACGTAACTTTGATAAGTAAAACTTAACCTAATGAAACTTATATATTTGAAATCAGCATAAAAATCTGATTCTTTTGATGTATCTATGGGTATTAAAATTCCGGGTTCTTAGAGTTTCGGTTACTATTGAGCCGGGTCGCTCCTTACTTACAGTTCGTTACCACGAACTGTTTGATAACTTAAATAAAATTCTATTTGTATAGAATTTCTCCTTTATGGTTGTTTCTGGTTCTTTTTTAAATAGCTTCGGTGTTCCTGGTCCAATTTCCAAGTTAGGGATACAGCATAGAAAATGTAATACCGCAATGGTATTCTTTATCCTCTTTTATCTAGTCGCCACTGTCTTGTGGCATTTTTTCGTCAATTATGTATTTTTCTGTTTTTTTTCTAATTCTTAATCCACTTCAATTTGCCATTCTATTATGACAGTCAAAAATAAACGAAATGCATTTTCAGTGGGATGTTCAAGGAATCAAGCAAGATATTTTGCTAGTCGTCTGCACAATGCAATGGAGGGAATGGGAACACGTGACCGTAATTTAATTCGAATCATTGTTAGCAGATCTGAGATGGATATGGGACAAATTAAAAGTGAGTTTCAAGCAAAATATGGGAAAACCCTTGAAGAAGCTATTGAAGTAAGTAGCTTAAGCACCTTCTTAATCGGCTTAATAAAAATCATATGAACTTTACGCCTTAGGTTGCTTATAAACAAGGTTCAGAGATCTTGAACAGGCCACGCCTTTCTCTCCTTTATTAGTTTTCTTATGGGAGGCAATGTAATCGAGCTACCTCAGTAATGAGCCTTATGCCTCCCATTTATTTGATTTTTATGTGACGCTCTAGCCTTTAGAGGGTTCCAGGGGCGGTATCCCCATTCTTGCTTGCAATCTCAGTTCATTTTAAGGCTGGCTTGATTATTTATTTTGATTTCTGCTTCTTTAAGGATTCATTAATTTATCTAAAGTAGTATGTGCTGTTTTTAAGCCTGTGTTTTCATTTTACTTTCAATTCCTTTTGGCTTTCCTTTATTCTTTCATAACAATTTCTGTTCCTTTTAAGGTAAACTTATTATATTATTTTATTCCTGTTCATTTTAGTTTTTTTTATGAATTTTTACACTCCTTTAATTTCTGGCAAGCATTTATTAAATATAATTTAGTAGCCTGTAATATAAGCCTGTTATTTAAGAAAGCAACAACACCAATTAAGACTTGTAAGAATTAAGATTGATGAAGTAAAAGTAATTTCTAAATAGGAAAATATATTTAATCAGCAATAATTTTGAAACTGAATTATAGACTAACTTCAATAGGGCAGAGTGATGATAACGAAAAAATATACAGGGCAAACATGTCACTTGTACACGTGATAGATAATATTCTATCCACGAGTAGAGATCCATGAGTAGAGACGAGAGAGAGAGAGAGAGGAGAGAGAGAGAGAGAGAGAGAGAGAGAGAGAGAGAGAGAGAGAGAGAGAGAGAGAGAGAGAGAGAGAGAGAGAGAGAAGAGAGGAGAGAGAGAGAGAGAGAGAGAGAGAGAGAGAGAGAGAGAGAGAGAGAGAGAGAGAGAGAGAGAGAGAGGAGAGAGAGAGAGAGAGAGAGAGAGAGAGAGAGAGAGAGAGAGAGAGAGAGAGAGAGAGAGAGAGAGAGAGAGAGAGAGAGAGGAGAGAGAGAGAGAGAGAGAGAGAGAGAGAGAGAGAGAGAGAGAGGAGAGAGAGAGAGAGAGAGAGAGAGAGAGAGAGAGAGAGAGAGAGAGAGAGAGGAGAGAGAGAGAGAGAGAGAGAGAGAGAGAGAGAGAGAGAGAGAGAGAGAGAGAGAGAGAGAGAGAGGAGAGAGAGAGAGAGAGAGAGAGAGAGAGAGAGAGAGAGAGAGAGAGAGAGGAGAGAGAGAGAGAGAGAGAGAGAGAGAGAGAGAGAGAGAGAGAGAGAGAGAGAGAGAGGAGAGAGAGAGAGAGAGAGAGAGAGAGAGAGAGAGAGAGAGAGAGAGAGAGAGAGAGAGAGAGAGAGGAGAGAGAGAGAGAGAGAGAGAGAGGAGAGAGAGAGAGAGAGAGAGAGAGAGAGAGAGGAGAGAGAGAGAGAGAGAGAGAGAGAGAGAGAGAGAGAGAGAGAGAGAGAGAGAGAGAGAGAGAGAGAGAGAGAGAGAGAGAGAGAGAGGAGAGAGAGAGAGAGAGAGAGAGAGAAGAGAGAGAGAGAGAGAGAGAGAGGAGAGAGAGAGAGAGGAGAGAGAGAGAGAGGAGAGAGAGAGAGAGAGAGAGAGAGGAGAGAGAGAGAGAGAGAGAGAGAGAGAGAGGAGAGAGAGAGAGGGGAAGAGAGAGAGAGAGAGGAGGAGAGAGAGAGAGGAGAGAGAGGGGAGAGAAGAGAGAGGGGGAGAGGGGGGAGAGAGAGAGAGAGAGAGAGGAGAAGAGAGAGGGGGAGAGAGAGAGAGAGAGGGAGAGAGGGAGATTGAGAGAGAGAAATAAGTGATAGGGCTGAAGAATATGTTTTAAAGTAGTATTATTATCGTTTTATTATATTGTTTTGTTATTAAAATTACAATTTTATTAAATAGAGCATTAAAATCTTGAGCTTAAGGCAGGGGATTCTTGCTGTGGGAATTCACCTACTTTTACAGTATTTTCCTCCATTTTTTTTAAAATGCTATGAACTTTTTTAGGCATATTTTCTTTGAGTGGACGAGTCCAATCTGTATAAAAGTTAGTTATTTGAAGTGAGAGAGAGAGAGAGAGAGAGAGAGAGAGAGAGAGTGAGAGAGAAGAGAGAGAGAGAGAGTGAGAGAGAGACAGAGAGAGTGTGAGAGAGATACAGAGAAAGAGAAAAGGAGAGGGGGGTATTGTAGGTATTTGGATGTGAGCAAAAAATTAAACTATTCTTGACTGTCTCTTTCACCGTAGATATAATTTTTTATCATTTGGTTTATTATTTGATCTTTTTTGTTATTATTCGTTTCCAAATCTCTCTTTTTTAGGAAGAAACCTCTGGAGATTTCAAGAGACTTCTTTGGCTCTCCTTTAGTCATTGGTCAGTTTTCAGCGTTTTTGCTGTTTCTATTTTATTTTAAGAAAACATTTTTGTCATTCCTTTGCTTATATATGATTAAATGTTATATGAAAATAAAACTATTGAAGGAAACATCGTAGGGCAACTGATAGGTCGCTAGATTACTTGATATGTATGGAGACATGGCTGATAGATTACGTTGGTGCCATCTCACCATGTCTATTGATCACCTATCCAGTCGTCTGCTTGTAAATAGTTCTTGTTAATGAACTGTAAGAAAGGAGCGACCTTGCCCAATAGTAACCCAGACTCGTAAAAAAAGGAAAATTGGATAATAATTAAAATATGAAAAGAATATTATTTTCATGCTGATCCCAAATATATAAAAATTCACTAACTTTAATGTTACTCATCAAATCCACCAGCCTGAGAAAATTTGCATATTTTAGAAAAAGGGGGGAAACACCCCCCAAACACAAGCGATCAAAATAAAAATCACACCATTAGATTCAGCATTTCAGAGTACTTTACTTAAGAGATATAAAGCTCCTATCTAAAAAAAATGTGGAATTTTGTATATTTTGCCAGAAGAAAGATCATATGCCTCCCATTTATTTCACATTAGTTTTCTTATTAGAGGCAAGGCAATGGTGCTACCTCAGTAATGAGCCATATGCCTCCCATTTATTTCACATTAGTTTTCTTATTAGAGGCAAGGCAATGGTGCTACCTCAGTAATGAGCCATATGTCTCTCATCTAATTGACATTAGTTTTCTTATTAGAGGCAAGGCAATGGTGACCTCAATATTGAGCCATATGCTCCATTTATTAAATTGTTTCTATAGAGCAAGGAATGGTGCTACCTCAGTAATGAGCCATATGCCTCCCATTACTTGACATTAGTTTCTTATTAGAGGCAAGGCAATGGTGCTACCTCAGTAATAAGCCATATACCTTCCATTTATTGGAGTTTATGTGACGCCCTGGCCTTTAGAGGGTTCCAGCGAGTGGTAACCCCATTCTTATCTGTAATCTCAGTTCATTTTAAGGCTTACTTGATTATTTATTTTGATTTCTGCTTCTTTTAGGATTCATTTATTTACCTAAAGTAGTATGTGCTGTTTTTAAGCTTGTGTTAATTCACTTTATTTGCTATTCCTTTTGGCTTTCCTTTATTCTTTCATAGTAATTTCTGTTCCTTTTAAGGTCGACTCATTATATTATTTTATTCCTGTTCATTTTAGTTTTTTTTTAGGAATTTTTACACTCCTTTAATTTCTGGCAAACATTTCTTAAATATGATTTAGTAGATACAGTAAGATTGGAAAAGATTACCTTGTCTTCTTCTTTGAACCACCAGCCACTCCGAGTCTATTATTTAAGAAAGCCACAACACCAATTAAGACTTGTAAAAATTAAGATTGATGAAGTAAAAGTGATTTCTGAGTAGGGAATTATATTTAATCAGCAGTAAGTTTGAAATTGAATTATAGACTAACTTTAAAAGGGCAGAATAATGATTCTGCTCTGTACAATGAGCCTTTTACACGCGATAGATAATATTCCAGCCACGAGTAGAGAGAGAGAGAGAAAGAGAGAGGGATAGAGAGAGAGAGAGAGAAAGAGAAAGAGAAAGAGAAAAGAAAGGGGGGGGGGTATTGTAGGTATTTGGAGTGAGCAAAAATGGAGCTATTCTTGACTGTCTCTTTCACCGTAGATATTCATTTTTATCATTTGGTTTATTATTTAATCTTTTTTTTTTGTTATTCGTTTCAAAATCTCTGTTTTTCAGGAAGAAACCTCCGGAGATTTCAAGAGACTTCTTTTGGCTCTCCTTTAGCCATTGGTCAGTTTTCAGCGTTTTTGCTGTTTCTATTTTATTTTAAGAAAACATTTTTGTCATTCCTTTGCTTATGTATGATTAAATATTATGTCGAAAATAAAACTATTGAAGGAACACCATAGGGTAATTGTTAAGTCGCTAGATTACTTGATATCCATGGAGACATGGTTGATAGACTTACATCCCATCCGTAATTTTGGGAGACGTTGGTGCCATCTCCTCACCACATCCATTTATCACCTATCCAGTCGTCTGCTTGTAAACAGTTCTTGATAATGAACTGTAAGAAAGAAACGACCTTGCCCAATATTAACCGAAACTCTAAAAAAAGGAAAATTTGATAACAATTAAAATATTAAAAGAATATTCTTTTTATGCTGATCCCAAATATATAAATTTCACTAACTTTAATGTTACTCATCAAAACCACCAGCCTGAGAAAATTTGCATATTTTAAAAAAAGGGGGTAACACCCCTCAAGAACAAGTGATTAAAATAAAAATCACACCATTAGATTCAACATATGAGAGAACTTTACTGCAGAGATATAAAGCTCCTATCTAAAACAATGTGAAATTTTGTATATTTTGCCAGAAGAAAGGTCATGGAAGCGTTTTTACTTGTGTTTTTATTTTCGTTATGGGTGATCGTTTGGAACCAATGGTCCTAGAAGATCAACTAAGTTGTGGCCGAAGAAGAAAGAAGACAAAGGGGACTCAGTTAAGCGAAAATTAGAATTTCTAGTGTCCTTTTTAAGTCACGATAAAGATTGTGCCATGTGAAAGTGGCGTCTTTTAGCACCAGATTACGATTTTCCCCAAAAGAAGACCAATTTGCAATCGATTGAAAATTACGAGATGTTAAGTGACTTAAAACTATCATTAGCATTTATCTTAATGCTAAATTGAACTATGTTAGTTCAGTTGATTTTTCACGAAATTATGCTCAGTGATGTGTAATTGCGCCATCAGCTATTATGAAGGAGGGGCCAGGGAACATTGTGCAGGCAGGGTGGGTACTCCGATGCCTAAAAAATCGCATTTCAACACCCAAATTGCCCAGCTCTCTAGGAGCCTTTATAAAAATTTGAAAAGGGGTATGTGAGGGGGGGGGGGGTATCTTTCATCTCCCTTCATTCAGACGAAGCCTGAATAAAGGTGCAGTGGTGTGATAACCCCTATCTTGATACAAAAAATGTTTCTGGCATTTATTTTAAAGCTTCGTTTAGCTAATCTGATTTGCTTTATATTTCATAAAATAATACACAGTGATGTGTAAATGCCTATCAACTATAGTGAAGGAGGGGTGGTGCGGCCATTTCTTAGGTCGGAGGATAGATGCCTCAAAGGGTGCATTTTGATGTCTAAATTTCCTAATTGTCATTGAGCCTTTCAGATAAACATAGCATGAGTTTTGGTGAAGGGCAGGTGTTAGAAATTGATATAAAATCCCTCTTGATTCCCAGAAATATCTTTGGTCTGTGTACTTCTTGGGGGGGGGGGGCAGGTAAGTTCTACCAGAAGCATTGTTTTCAGTGGTTTTAAATGGTAATATTTCTCTTTTCCTTTTTATACACAATGCTTTAATGTATATAAACAAAGTATATATACATACTATGTATTTAACATCAGAGAACCCTGATGTTAGAGGTCACGCTGGCTTCACCCGCGTAGAAGTTCAAATGTCATGTCGCACTTTCATTATATGATCAATAATACCCCTTTCGGACCATCCGAAATTCTGTAGTGAAAATAATATTGACTTACTTACTTGACTTATATCCCATCTGGCCTCTGTGGCTGTATTGGGGCTTCTTCTCTCTCACTAGTCGTTGAATATAGCGACGGTATTCGGTTCTGTCTAGTACAAGACGCAGAAGTGGGGGGAGGTTCTGTCCGTTGAAGTTGTCGTATCATCTCTTGTGAGGTCAGCCTTGAGGTAGTGTGCCATGTGTCCGTCCTTCAAATGTGACTTTTGGGAGTTGATTTAATACCATTCCTTGGATATGACCAAGCCAGTGAAGTTGCTCACTTCGCATTCAATCCATGACAGTGCATGCGCAGTGAAGGAGTCTATGAAGGTCTTCGTTGAATACTCGGTCAATGTAGGTAATCCCGGCTATGCGACGGAGGCATTTTGTCTCAAATGCGGAGATTCGACGTTCATCGTCAGCTTTGATTCACTCGCATATTTGGCAATGGGGATTGCGAGAGAATTAAAGAGTCAGAACTTCAGTGATTTTGATAGTGATTTGCTATTCCTGATTGACGATAGGCTTTTAAAGGTGCTGGTTGCGAAGCCAGGTCTACACCTAGTCGATTTCGAACAATCGTTATTAGAGGTTAAAAGACTGCCGAGGTAGACGAAAGATTCTGCGTTTTCTAATTGCTCTCCTTTTATGGTTAGCTGTATGGCTCTGGATGCAGGAGTCTCTAGTTACCCGCAAGACTTTGTTTTGGCTGTGTTGATGACCATTTCAAAGCCTTTGGTTGCTGACACTAGCTCGTTTGTGTCTGTTTGGAGGAGATGTTCATGACTGTTTATTTTCCGGATGTCGTCTGCGTAAGTTAATTTGTCGACAAATTTCCCTTCAATGGATGCACCGTCTTTGGTTTTGGCGAGTGATAAAGGTGTATTTAGAAACAAAACAAACAGATGAAGGGATAGGAGGCAACCCTGGAGAACACCTGCTGACGTCTGGAACTCTTCTGTTCATCCCTCGGGCGTCTGAATCTGGCTACCGATGTTCGAATACATGTCTTTGACCAAGGCTACCATGCTTTTGGGGACTCCATAATGCAGAATTATGTGCCAGAGCCCATTGCGCCATTTTAATTCGAAGGCCTGTTTAAAGTTAATAAAAAGTAAGAGCAGCTCATTCGCAATCTCTATATATTTCTCCATCAGTTGCCAGGTGGAGAATATTTGATCTCGATCTCTTCGGAAGCTGGCCTGATATTCCTCTAAGGTGACGCATGTCAGGAATTTTAGTGTTCAAGTAGGATTTTCGTGAGGATCTTCGCCGGTTGGCTTGTCAGGCTAATTGATCTGTGGTTGTTACAGTCACCTTTTTCGACCTTTTTGTAAAGGGGGGACAATCATGGCTTTTGCGCAGGATCTGGGGAAGTCGCCCTTTTCCCAGATGCCTATTGTACTTTATGATAAATGTCTACCAGTTCTTTTGGACCAGAACTAAGTGGCTCTGACTGGATACCATCCGGGCCGGAGGCTTCGTTTTTCTTCAGGGATTTTATTGCTGCCACTACTTCTTTTCGTAATGGTGATGGGCTTGGATCTACCGGGTGCTGTGGTAGTTGAAAGTAAAGTAGGATAGATCGATCAGGGGTTATTCTGGATTCAGTTTCTGGCAGAAGTGTTCCTTCCAGCGTTCATGCCTCTCCTCAGAATCTGTGATGAGTTGTTCATGTGTATCTAACAGGGGTTTTTGCTGCCATGGGTTTCTTTTTCGTCAGCTCCTGTACTTTTTTGTACATATAGTAGCTGTCACCTTTTTTTAAAGGCGTCTTTGAATTCAAGGCACTTGTCGTTGGCATATTGGCGCAGAAGCCTGCCCTATTTCTTCTCTACCTTGACGTTTCAGCCTCTTATATTCTTCCCGGTTTTTCCTGTCTCTTTTGTTGGTGTTATTACGTTTTTCAGCACAGATATCGATGATTTCAGGCGAGATCCACGGTTTATCAGAGTGGGACTGCACTCCCAAGATTTTATTGGCCATTTCTCTAATGACTGAGGCGCTTTCATCAACCAGATGGCCGATTTGCTCTGTAGCCGGGACTCTTATGAGTTGGATGCTTGATAGCTTGTTCGAGAGAGCGGTTCTATACTTGTTCCTTGTTTGGATATCTTTCAGCAGATCGACACGATATCTTGGGTAGTTTTTCTTGGCTTTCGGAAGCACATACGGAGTTCTGACATGGCTAGAAACCGCTGTTATTTTTTCTGCCATAAACACGCGTTTACAACCTAGGACGTTTGTACCCGTAAGAATTACAACCATTCAGAATTCAGAAAAAGTTTGAAGCTGATTCAGAAAAAGATTCATTTATAGAACATTTACAGGGAATCTTTTCAAATTTACCCAATTCTCTTCTCGCAATACAATCTAGCCATTAGGGTTAATTGAAATAATTCTTACCATTCCTGAATCAGCTTCAAATTGCGATTCTTCGTCACTTGACAGTTTATTTTTTCCGAAACTTATTTTAAAGTTTCGATTACTATGGGCTAGGATTTTCTTTATTCAATTTCAGTAGATGCTACAATCATGATACTAACTGCATGAGTAAGGAAAATGGGCATGTAAAACTTTTTAATAAAAGCAAATTTTAAGTCATTTAAAACTGGTGTAATTTCAAACCGTTTTCACTTTACTTTGTATGATACTGAAGAAAGCAGTTGTTCTCCTTGCTGCAGCGAAGGAGACTCCTTCTTTTTGATTACGAAGGCTTCACATCCTGATGTGAAGCGGTCAACTGACCAGGCAGGGGAAAGTGTTTCAACATTTCCTGGACGAGTATCGTCTGGTACACTAGAAGCTGCCTTCCTTGCTATCATGTTCTGATTTTCGTCAGCCACTATCCGAGTATATAATACTGGTGATCCAGTGTTCTCCGTAAGCGCTTCACAGATAGCAGTATTAGACCTCCAGCTATTCTTCTTGTATAATCTATCAGCTGAATATGTGTTTCCTCTAGCTTTATTGCTTGATCCAAAGCAAAAGCATTTGTAATGGTCATGTCTAGGAGAGCGATGAACAGCCTGTGCCACCACTTAAAGCATTTTTGAGGCTACTCCTGAACACACACAACATGTCAGCATCACCAATTCCTCCAATATATGCGTTACAGTCGCTGATCATTTTCAGACAAGAAATGGTCAATTTGCTTCACCCGTTGTTGTTCCTAGAAATCGTTTGTCAGCTGAGACGAGGGCCAATTGGAGGGTAAAAATATACTTATAGTCTCTCCACTTGATAGCAACGAAGTCTTGTTGAGAAACTCGTCACTCCAAAATTCCTCTCTGTTCATGCTCTTGTTCTTAGTAAGATCGGGGAAATGCTTTCTCATGTTATTTATAGTCCCAAATACACGGAGACCTTTTCTTTCAAGTAGAACAGGAATTCAGTCGACCTGAAATAATTGTCAAAGTCAACCCTGTGGGGTTTGGATGCGAGTGGAGCAGTTAAATAAGCATCTCCCTCCCAATCCAAATTATGCATGCGTGCTCCTTTCTATTTATTTCCTTGACAGATTGTAAATCTGTAAACGTAACCTAACCATGATAGCAATGCACCAAATTTTTATCCACGCTTTACAAGCTTTACAGGTTTGTATTGCTTTATACAGGACCTGACCTTAGATAATATCAGACTTTCGTCAACTAAGAAAATGGAACTTGAAGGGAGGGTTACAAAATGACTTTTTGAATATATTGGGGTAGGAGAGGAGTGCGTGCAATCTTGGTCCCAGTCGGCTTGGTGCTACAATAAATTGTTAGTAGTAATAATAGCATTTGGCCCTCTTCGGGTCTAAATTAGTGTCCAGTTTCACAAAATACCGTTTTTCTGTCGTGCCATTGACATTTCGTTGGCTTTACCGATAACATTTCAATTTAGTCGTTCTTTTCCCAGATTCAAAGAGAATAATCTCGCGCTAAAACAATCCAACGAGAAAATCGGACCGAAACTGCAGTCTACGGGTTATCCTACCCCCGAGGTGAAACTTTGTGAAAAAATAGTAAAAATGTATTCATTGTACCTTGACCTGCCTCTTAGTTATGATATTATTTTAATACTTTCATCATAACTGATGATTTGGCGTAAATAAAAGTCCAAAAACGTTTTGGTATGCTTGTACCACAGTTTATATAATTATCCAGTAAGCTTATCGCAGATCATTTCTGGTCTTCGTTCTCGGTGCGAACAAAGAGCTCCTCCCACTTCTTCGTGCAGTTATGGATCAGTGTGTTTGCGTCTATCAATGAGAAATGGTTACTAAGTGCATTATTCGTAATAGCGGGTTTCCACTTGTTTCCGATTGTTTCGCGTCTGACTTGTCTACCCGTGAAAGATCTGATGCCACCTATGTTTCTACGTTCTCTGGAGCACTTGCACCCCGGTCCGGGTTTTTATAATGGGTGAGATAGGGAATGATCATACTGGATAATTATATAAACTGTGGCTTGTACCTTCGGGAGTTTCTTACAGTAGACAGATACGATCCCAATTGTTTTCAACAATTACCACTACTCCCTGCCACAGTTTGAAACATATTTTAGTCACAGCTTATTTGTAAGACTTACAGATGCTTATTTTGTAGAAGGAACAGGTAGTCCAATTTCTTCTAAATAGGGATACTCGCAACATTTTGGATAGGCCTAAGTGATTCCTATTGTGGCACCCAAGTGATAATTTAATCTAATGCCTACGTGATAAATGTAAACAGCCTATACTGATATTTACATAGTCATTTGAATTGACTACATTTCATATTGCAATAAATAATATGAACAATGATGGTTATACAATGGTAACGCCAAAAAGGAAACTTACGAGTTGGATCGTCGGCAATTTGACATACGAGAGATAGGGATTTAAAAGTACCACCACAGCACGGTGTAATGTCTGGTCTTTGGTCAAAACAATAGAAAATCTGATAATTGATATATTTAATCTGCATCAGTTTTGTTTTTAAGGATTATTTTAAGCCAGAATAAAGTCTTTACAATGTGATGTTAGTGATCCTTCCATTAAACACTGTCACCAGTCTTCACTCTGATAAGATTCTCATATTCTTGGACAACACCAAATCTGTTTAAGATCCATTTATTCACATTTTTAGTACAAAATTACTGTATAAGAGTATCAAGAACATTACAATAAATGTTCACTCTCTGAACACAACTCAGGTCTATCCATACAGGAAGACCATGATTTACTGAAATTTTTCTTCTGGCTGTTACAAGTCATTGCGTCAGTGTTGCCACGTTTAAACGTAGAAGTACAGTCTCATGACCAAAGGTCTCTTCGTTTGTCAAATCATTCAGAATATATTAAGCTTCATCCTTTGGATCACCAACTTGGAAAAAGGAGGTGGTGTCATGTTTTTTACTAAATGCAACCTGTTCCCAAAAATTATTCCTGTTCCTTATTTATCTGAGTACGATGAAATCCTTGGCTAAGTATTAGACCTAAAGTATTCCCCTGTCCCTATAATATCATTGCAATAGCTGTCTTCTATTACTCGCCAAACCAAAATATTGATGCAAAACGCAATTTTCTGCAGCAGTTGCAGACCAGCACTGATTGCGTTATCTAATCAATACCCAAATGCCGGACTTTTTCTGGTTGGTGACACCAATGAACTTAAGATGAATTAAATTTGCTCCTCTCTAAAAGTTAAGCAAATAGTTAAAATACCAACAAATAGGGGAAATACCTCTCTAGTTGTCATTCTAACTAATCTGAACAATTTTTACAGTCCCCCCTCAGCATTGCCTCCATTGGGTGGGATTTATCATTTTCCCCTCCTCCTGTCCCCCTCTTTTAATTTTAAGCATACATTCTCAGTAACTTATTGCTCTCTCCGCCCCTTTCAAAATGCTGGCCTTCTTTCTTTAGGAACGTGGCTGAGTACTGAGAATGGGTCTGATACTTGTAATTTGCACGATCTTGATGAAAAAATCACTATCTTTCACAAAAAGCTAAATGATAAATTCTTAATTTCTCTCCCGGAAAAAGATTTAAAAAGTGCTCCAGTGACAAACCATTCATTAACCAACCCATAAAAGCGCTAACTAGGAAAAAATTGAATCTTTTCATAAATGGTAAACTGGATGAAGCTAATAAACTAAGAAAAGCTATTAAAAAGGAAACACGAAAATCTGCCCGATCCTACTACAAGAACAAGGTCAAAGAATTGTTTACCAATAAACCAAAAAAATGATATCCCGAGGTAAAAAAGTTTTGTGGTAGGAGTCTAGATCAGCTTGACTTCAACCTACCTGAATCCCCAGAAGTTACTGTTAATAATCTTAACAAGTTCCTTGCTTCCATCGTCCAAAGCCTTCCAGTATTGTCTTATCAATTACCTACTGATGTTCTCCCACCTGTTTTCCCCTCCATATCTCCGTCTGAGATCGAAAGAAGTACTGGGAAACTACGAAAAACAAGTAGATATCCCGTTTCCTCTTATTAGTGCTTTCAGTGACTTTTTCTCAAAGCCCTTGTCTGTTATTTCAATGAGATTACTGAGTCTAGCCAATATCCACAAATTTGAAAACAGGGTTTCATAACCCCCTTGAAAAATAAAGACGGAAAACCTGGTTTTGAAGGTGCTCGTCCCATTTCACTCACTCCTATTTTCTCTAGACTATATGAAGGATTCCTCGCAGATTGGCTAAAGGAAGAAATCCTACCTCTTACAGACCTGACACAATTCGGGAACATCAAATCCACCTCTTCTTCAAATTGCCTTGTTTTTCTTATTGACTCAATCGGGAAAATTCTCAAAAACCTAATTGCTGGCTAAATTTAATTTCCATTGACCTTCAAAAAGCATTTGACCTTGTTAACCACAATATTTTAGTTGAGAAACTTGTAACTGATTTCGATATTGATTTTTCCCTGGTTAAATTGGTTGCCTTCATTTTATCAAATAGATCACAGGTAGTTAAATATCAGAATCATTATTCCAGCCCCCTCCCTGTCCACACTGGAGTACCCCAAGGTACTCTCCTAGGTTCCCTCCTTTTTTCTGGCATGATAAATAGCATCGCTTAGGAATTTCCCGACAGATGGAACTTTGTGGATGACCTAACGGTTGTTGAAACCTGCTAACGAAACTTAGTAAGTAACCCTTGAGTATTCTCAGTGACATGGCAGTTGACGTTGCGGAGTTAGACATGAGAGTAAACCCTCAAAATCTATGATAATGCCAATTTGTTTCCTTAATATCTTACCCCTTTTCCTCAACCCTATCCCCCCAGATATTTCTGTGTCTTCCTTTAAATTACTGGTTACAATTTCATCTAAATTAAGTGGGATATCCACGATAAAGATATTTTCCATAGAGCTAATGCGTCCATGTCTCTCCTTAAGCTCTTGAATAAATTTAACGTCCCCCCACCACGTTCTTTAAAGATCTATACTTTAAAGGCATCCTGGTAGTAAATATCAGTCAAGTATCAGAATCATTATTCCAGCCCCTCCCTGTACACAATGGAGTACCCCAAGGTACTCTCCTAGGTCCCCTCCCTTTTTCTGTCATGATAAATAGCATCGCTAAGAAATTCCCCGACAGATGGATCTTTGTGGATGACCTAACGGTTGTTGAAACCTGCTAACGAAACTTAGTAAGTAACCCTTGAGTATTCTCAGTGACATGGCAGATGACGTTGCGGAATTAGACATGAGAGTAAACCCTACGAATCTATGATAATGCCAATTTGTTTCTTTAATATCTTACCCCTTTTCCTCAACCCTATCCCCCCAGATATTTCTGTGTCTTCCTTTAAATTGCTTGAGGTTACGATTTCCTCTAAATTAAGCGGGACATCCACGATAAAGATATTGTCCATAGAGCTAATGCGTCCATGACTTTCCTTAAGCTCTTGAATAAATTTAACGTTCCTCCATCCCATTCTTTAAAGGTCTATACTTCCTTTATCCGCCCGCATCTTGAATATGCTTATCCAGACAGGCATCCTGGCATCTCCCGTGATGAATCAGAAAAAATTGAATCTACTCAAAAAAGAGCCGCAAGAATAATTTTTAAAGAAGCTATGGTACCATACTCCTTCTAAAAAGGGCCAAGCTGGAAACTCTTGAGCCCAGGAGAGGAACGCTGTTCCTCCGATATGCTAAAAATGCAATAATAGACCCTCGCACGGAAAACATTTTCCCCAAAAGACACTCTCCATCCAGACACCGCCTGCCACGTGTTTCTGAACCCGTCCCTACCTTGTCCCCTTCATTACTGATCAAATAGACCGCTAGTTTTTTTGTTTTTTTTTTGGGTACTGGTGATGCCCAAGTTTGTGTCCGTTTGGTTCTTTTGTTCCCTCCCCCTTGTTTATATGTTCTCTTTTAAACCTTTTTAACGCTATTTTTATCTCACTCTTATTTAGTTTTTAACTTTCTTACAGTTGACGTTTCATTTTTTTTTTTTTTTTTTTTTACTAATGAATGGCTTTGCCTTTCTGATATTGTTGTTTTTGGCATTGTTTATTCAGTTTTTTAGTTGTTGTGCTATTTTTATGATTTTTTTTTTATGACTCTGAAATGCGAATTCGACCCTTCGGGTCTTGTGATAGTCATTTTTTGAAATAAACATCTTATCTCTCCTAGAAAAGAAAGCACAAAACTAATTAGTTAAATCTAGTTAGTTAAACTTTTCGTAAGAATTTTGTAAGAATTCGGATACTAATAAGCTGTTGATTCCAAAAGACAGCTACATCTTCAAAAGAAGGCCACACCTTTTTAAGCTCTTTGATGCCATTCATTTTCAACTCATTTTTCACTCATATTTCTTTATATTTTATTTGGCGACCACTGCTTCCGAAAGCTGCATGATTACATATGTGGAGGTTTTTTTCTCATTAAAAACTAAATTCGCACTTTTTTCAATTTTTTGTTTAATGTGTTTGGTTGTTTACATTTTCTGTTCATAATTTCAAACAATCGGACTTCACTTTCACTCTCCTTGCCACTTTAGCGAAAATTGTGTTTTTCCTGGCTTCTTTTATACTTTGAGGGTCTTTAAAAAAAACTCGAAAATAACTTTTTTTTTTCTACAGCAGTAGCCACAAACTAAACCGGCATCCAAGTTTTACTAAAAACAAATTTATATTCATTGAAAAAAGAAACAACTAATAGCTAACATTATTTATTTCCCCTCCTTCTTCTTTAAAGATTCTAAAAGGGCCTTTTTCTCTTCGTCTCGATTTCTCATTCGGGCAACAAATTGATTCCCTCGATTTTTTCTGTATTCTTCAAACGGGTCGCTTCCAACACCCATACCCTTGTACCTGTCAGTCTTATCTCGAACTTCTCCACCTTGAATTGGCTCAGCTATGCCTTGTTCCTGAGAGCCCAGGCCAGCGCCACCCCAACCCATTTTTTTCAGGAGCTGATGACCACGATTACTTTCATCAAGTCTTTGCTCAGGAGGTTTAAATGTTGCCCTGAAAAAACGAAATGAATAAACAGATTAATATTAAGTCTAATCAAAAAGGAGAAGAATAACTTCTCATAGCAGGCGTGTGCCTAAGGTTTCATTTATGGTAAACCAGCTTTTGCATGGTGAAGGGTCCTCAAATAGGCATAAAATAGGCTAATTATTCATTTTACTAAACAAACAATAATTGTTTATTTGTATATGAAAATTGGTATACTGCCATTCCCCGTTGTTAAACAAAGATCTACATAGGTCACGACTTTAAAAACTCGTTTCCACCTCCCTGCCTCCTTATTTTATTTTACATAAATCATTATTTGTACACACACAATTCGAAAAAGGCAGTGCCCAGGTATATACGTGTAAAAAAAAAAAAAAAAAAAAAAAAAAAAAAAAAAAAAAAAAAAAAAAAAAAAAAAAAAAAAAAAAAAAAAAAAAAAAAAACACTTACATCTGTAGAACCACGGGGTAAACTATTAAATTAGTCTCTTTTTCAGTATCTAAATGGATATTTTGAAAACCATCAAAGGCAGGAAGGGATGGAGGCAAGAACTCAGAGTTTCATTGAACGAACCAGGGAATCCCTACTTAGAACAAAGACATTTGAGGACAATGGTCTCCTCACAATCGGGATGTCACCCAAAAAGGATATGCTGGATGGTTTCATCAGCTGAGAGGCAAGCACGAATTACTAGTAAACGAAATGTGTCTCCCTCCCGTCACAGGGAGGAAGCCGATAATTCACAGTTTCATTGAACGAATCAGGGAATCCCGACTTGGAGCAAAGACATTTGAGGACAATGGTCTCCTCAAAATTGGGATGTCACCCAAAAAGGGTATGCTGGATAGTTTCATCAGCTGAGAGACAAGCAGGAACTACTAGTGAACGGAATGTGTCTCCCATTTAAGTAGGAAACTATTAAGAACAAGGTCACCTGATTTCAATCTAGAATACAGTATCGTTTGATCTCTTGAAGAGAATGGAATATTTGTTGGCTGTGACTTGTTTGTATTCTTTGGCTAATTATATGCCTTGGTTTAAGGTTTATAAAAGAGCTTGGGATGAAGGAGGTGACCTTGGCACCTGGCAGTAAATAAAAGTTCAAATAGGGATAAAATCCTTTTAATAGACAGTGATAACTTTCACAAACAGTGATAAAATTTCACAAAAAATACTAGATATTTTGGTCATATATGCAGTGACCGTCATCAGTAGTAAAATTAAACTAAAACACTTAAAAATAATAGTTTAAATACGAAATAAAATAAAACTACATATTGTTTAATGATCTAATTCTTTTCAAAGCAAAATCGGAAGCTGGTCTCGTTGACCTTCTTGCATCCGGTTCATTAGCGTTGAATGAACTAACAGTTGTACAGAGGTTAACTACATTGGGTGAATTGAACTTTACTCCATCAGATTTTAATAAATTATCGTAGATAGAGTTCAAACCAAATTTACATGTGTCACGATTTAAAGCTATACTCTCGAATAAAGTTTTCTTAATTTCAAGAGTTTCACAAAAATTTTGCTAAAATCCTTGAAAGGATTTTATCCCAATTTGAACGTTTATTTATCGTTATGGAAAGGCCATTTCCTTGATTCGTACACCCCCCTGGAAGTAAACTTCTGCGGTGCCTTTTAAAGATTTTTCCAAAACCATCACAAATCTATGGTCGGAAATCCTCTTTATGTTTAGGTGCAGCCGCACAACGACATTCTTCTAGAAAGCAGCGTTGATGGTTTATCCTTGATGAAAAACTCGTTGTGCAAACGAACTTCACCATTCTTGCCTTCTTGGTATGCAAAGAGCCCTTTGTATGTTACTTGGAACTCTGACACTTTGGTCTGAAGATCGTACTGTAAGACCCATATTTCGTTGCTTGTTATTACAGCGTCTAAAAGGCCAGCTTTACCTTCCAGAATCTCAACCGTTCACGGTAAATGTCCAACTCATCTTTGGTTTTATTCACCACTCATCACTATTCATATTCATCCCTTTTGACACTAAATTTACAAACTTATCTCATGTTGAGGCTCTCGGCTACATTGTCATATACCGTTGACTTGCACAAGTCAAATTTTTATGGTAATATATGCAGACTGAACGACGACAAAGCTCCAATCTCTAACGTTCCACACGTATTGTTAGAAGAGATCTTCCAAGGGCATCCATAACTATCTTTAGCTTCAACTGTCTCTCGCCCTTTTGAAGTCCTTAAGCTAGCGAAAAATTAGGAGTTTCGACATGGATTTGTCTCCGTAGGCCTACAAGCGGTTTAGCCCATGAGAAGGCAGAATTTGATGGCGAACATTATTCTACCGCACTCTCCATTTCTCAATATTCATACAGCCACCAAAATGAAAAATAGACAAATAACCTGTAACAGTTGATTTGCTTCTCTCCATTACTCAGACGCTACTGCCCCATGGCGTGATGCTTAGGCAAGACCCCATCAACTATACCAGTAATTGAGAGCGCTCTGGTGGCTACCAGCACGTAGCAGGGTAGCCAGTTGCATCACTTTTTGGGCACACCCTGTTGGTAAAATAATTTATAACTCAGTTAATTTGACAAATGTCTCCATCCCAAATCACCTCTAAGCTAAACTGCAGGTTTGAACCTTCTTGCCCACTAGTATTGCACCGACTTTCCCATATGTAAATACTCTAGCGTTAAGTTATAGGACTTGCTGTTTTGTCTATTTTATAAACTCCTTTTCTTTATGGTGCTTTTCCTTCTTCTGGACCTATATTCAGGACGAAGCAAAGATATTCTCCCAAGAGCAATATTAACACCCCCCCCCACCCTAAACCATCATCCCTGAAAAAAATTATCTAAAAATGCACTATTTCCGACTCAATCTTTGTCCATTCCCACGAAAAATTTCATGACGAAGCCCAGGAAAAAAAAAAAAAAAAAAAAAAAAAAAAAACAAAAAAAAAAAAAAAAACATAGAATTGACTGTAAATAATTTGAGGAAGTAAAATTAGTTTTTAAAATTGATCACTACATAGAAAAAAATAAATCATTCAGATGATAATTCACATTTCTCAAAGTAACATCAGTAAGTCTTCCTGCTTAACAGGAAACGTTAGACTGTGCCTACCCTTAATGGTTAGACATATATAGCATTTTATTCCAGCTTTTTGAGAGCAAACAAGTACGAATGATAAGCTGGATATTCACAGAAAAGGTAGCGTATACTTGGCAAATTATTTTAAACTTCAAAAACATAAGACACTCAACAAAAATCCTGTCCTGTGGCGGCGCAGTGGCTTTAACCTTAGCTTTGAAATACAGGACCTAGAGATCAAACCCGGCTGTGGCGACACACTGCAGGGCCAACGTAGGGACCTTAGTAGTCAAGAAGCGTCGTTAATCCGGTTAATACTACTAAAATAAAAGCCATTTGCTTGTCCAGGTCACTAAACAGTACATTAAGTGAGCTTATTATTTGCCGAATAGCAAAAAGGCCAACGCATCGTGGCCTTTAATGGGTAAAACTAAACTTAATGAGACTTATATATTTAAAATCAGCATGACAATCCGATTCTTGTGATATATCCATGAGTATCAAAAATCCGTTTTTTAGAGTTTCGGTTACAATTGAGCCGGGTCGCTCCTTACTTACATTTAGTTACCACGAACTGCTGGGCAATTTCATTTTCTACACTTTCGCTCAAACAAATCTCTAAAAATGGTGTTGTAAAAATGAAATTAAAAAAAAAAAAACAATTTAGAGGTAGTTAGCTCAAAATCAATTAAGAACTGCAAACTATGCACTAGGTTACCGACTTGAAGCCGTTTTGCTGCATTGTAAAATGTATTTTTTACAATTCTTATACAAATTAATTATCGAAAAAAAACCGTTTGCAACGAAATACTTAAAATTCGTATTTTTATTTTTAGGAGATATATTCTTATCTCATTTATGAAAAACACGATTTGGCGCCAAACGCCAAACAGGACATTAAGTGAGCAGAAACACAAGCACAACATTAAACACTAGAAAACACAAGTAAATTCAAAAAACTTATAATAAAAAAACTCAAAAATATTGAGGAAATCTCATTTAAAAGTCAGCAAAAACCGCTCGAAATTAGTGTTATCCTGGAAAGAAATCTTTGTTCGAAAGCTGGCGTAATGTTCGCCCGTATTGAATGAATACGGCCGGTTTTAGTGTAATAAACGCTGCGTCTGTCTAGTCTTAAAGTTAAACCTCCATGTTTGAGACCTCTTTACCTATCAACTATAGCAAGATTTCCCCATACAAACAGCCTAATATCACATTTCGGATTCTGTAAATTTGCCTCTTTAATAAATGCTTGTGACATAGCCAAATAAATACAACAACGATTAAATTACTTACCCAAAAGAGGGCGGTGTAGGACTCCTTCGGAAATCCCGCGACGGCGATTTTCTTTTATAAGGAATAGGTGAACGGGACCTGGATTTTCTTTCCCGCTTTTTCGGAGAGGGTAGCGGCGATGGGGATTTTGACGGTGACCGTTCTGGAGACAAACTAAAATAAACAGAAGAAATATAATTCAAACCTACGCATCAGACAAAATTTGAAGGATATGAAGGCGGAGAAGTCCCTCCAAGAAAACTGCAATTTTGTGCCAACAGGAAATACAAGGAAATCAATATTTATATGATATTTTGTCAACAAAAATATTACCTTGTTTCCTATGAATAATCTCCGACACAGTTAAGACAAATAATTGAAACTAGTGTTTATATGTAAACAGGGATACAGAGGGCGACAAAGAGCCTAAAAATTGGACCAAAGTCCCTCCAGAAGAAACTTAAATATCGTGAGCTAAAACTGGGCTCGTTGATGCTTTTTTTTTCTTTTCAGAGGTGCAAAACCAAGGATTCTCTTGATTTTATTAGAAATTATTCACAGAGAATTTGAGCCAAATAAACAATTAATTTAGAATTATGTATGTTTTTTTATAATAGAAAATTTTATCATAGAAAATTATCGATTATACATATCAGTTGCAATTAAAAGAAAATGAGGAATTTAAAATAGAGATGGATTTTCTAAAACCAGAATCCGAAATCATAAATAAATTTGTAATAAACTAAATTGCTCCAGACAGATATTTGATATTAAGATATAATAGTATTCATAATCAAACAGTTCGTGGTAACGAACAGTAAGTAAGGAGCGACCCGGCTCAATAGTAACCGAAACTCTAAAAAACGGGATTTTGATACCAATAGATACATCAAAAGAACCAGGTTTTAATATGATTTCAAATATATAAGTTTCATCAAGTTTAGTTCTACCCATCAAAAGTTACGCACCTGAGAAAATTTGGCTGATTTTCGAAAAAAAGGGGGAAAGAGCCCCTAAAAGCTATAGAACCTTAATGAAAATCATACCATCAGATTCAGCGCATTAGAGAACCCTACTGTAGACGTTTCAAACTCCTATCTGCAAAAATGTGAAATTTTGTACTTTTTGCCAGAAGAAAGATCACGGATGCGTGTTTATTTTTTTTCCAGGGGTGATCGTATTGACCCAGTGGTCCTAGAATATCGTGAGAGGGCTCATTCGAACGGAAATTAAAAGTTCTAGTGCTCTTTTTAAGTGACCAAAAAAATGGAGGGCAACTAGGCCCCCTCCCACGCTCATTTTTCCTAAAGTCACCCGATCAAAATTTTGAGATAGCCACTGTGTTCAGCATGGTCGAAAATATAATAAAAATGTCTTTTAGATGACTTAATCCCCCAAAGTTCCCGGGGGGGGGGGCTGGAAGTTATGAACTTTACCCAATGTTTACATATAGTATTGGTTATTGGGAAGTATACAGACGTTTAAAAGGGGGATTTTTTTCTGGTTATGGGGGGGGGGGGTCGGGGGTTATGTGGGAGGATCTTTCCAGGGAGGAAGTTTTCACGGGGGAAGGGACATTGCTATGAAGGGGGTGCCGGATTTCCCAACATTATTTAAAAAAACGATCAGAAATAAAATAAAAAAATAAACAAGTTTTTCAACTGAAAGTAAGGAGCCACATCAAAACTTAAAACGAACAGAAATTATTAAGTATATGATTGGGCTCGCCCCCTAGTCAATACCTCGCTCTTTAAGCCAAAGATTTTTTAGTACTTTCATAAGAGCTATTTATTCTAATTAACGGCCTTTGTGATTAAGGGGCCATTTTTAAAGAATTGGAACAAAATTCGAACTTTAGCGTAAAGAGCGAGGTATTGACTAGGGGGGAACCCCCTAATATACGTATTAAAAATATATGGATATAGAAGTTCGTTACGTAAGTTAATTCGTAAGTTACGTAAACGTTTGTAAATAAAATTAAACATCTTCGAGAAAGCCATTTAACCAAATAAAAGTAAAATTAATATGCAATTTTTTTTTTATAATTATTCATGTACGGTGAGCCAAAATCAAAACCTCCAATAATTCAAAAACGTTCAAAAATTAAATAAAAAAAAACAAGTTTTTTTAACTGAAAGTAAGGAGCAACATTAAAACTTAAAACGAACAGAAAATTTTCCGTATTTGAAAAAGGGCTGTCCCCTCCTCAGCACCTCGCTCTTTACGCTAAAGTTGGACTCTGTCTCACAACTCATACGGAATAATTTCTGTTCGTTTTAAGTTTTAATGTTGCTCCTTACTTTCAGTTAAAAAAAAGCATCCCCTGTAAATCATACGCCTAGTAGATGAAGAGTGTTTGTCCAGCACAGCTCTTAATTCAGACTAAAACAACATCATAGAAGTAAATGCTCTTCTTTCACGACTCATAGGAAGAAATACATATATATATATATATATATATATATATATATATATATATATATATATATATATATATATATATATATATATATATATATATATATATATATATATATATATATATATATATATATATATATATATATATATATATATATATATATAATATATGGGGGGGGATGATATCTTTGAATAGGACGAAATATTATAAATAAGGTAAAAAGGTAAAGAACACGGCATTAGACTAACGTTGGTGCTGATCTCCGTTTCGTGGCTATTCAGCCAGACAGTACAGTGGGGGGTTGGGGCCAGCCATCCAGTGTTTTCGCACGCCTTTCTTGTTTACCTGCCCCATATTTCTCCAGGTACTCATTTAGAGCTGGGTCGACTCTGGCGGAATTTACAGTCACGCCACTGACCCCTGTTCCAAACAAAACAACCAGCAACACCAGGACTCGAACCCCCTTCCTTACGGACAAAGGATTATAAGATGGGATTTAAAAGATGCAAAAATTTCGCAAGGTGAAACAAAGTAAAGCTCTTAACTTGGTGGGGTTGAGGAGTAGCTTGCCCAGCTTTATAAATATCTTTTGTCAAAAAAAAAAAAAAAAAAAACAACAACTCGCTCATGAGAAGCAAAGAATGAGAAGAACGAGAAACAAAAATACAAAGAGGATAAGAAACAATTAAAATTACAAGGAAAAAGAATACTTAGAAAATTACAAAAGAAGCTAAGATGATTGCCAACAGAGATGTCCTAAATGCCACATCTTATTCACTTAAACTCAGCAACGGGTACCGCTGGCGCCTTTGAAAAAGTACGTCTTTCTGTACTAATTACCATATCTCATATAGTAGAATATTTCACTGAAACTCACCCAGGTTTTCCACTGATGTCTTTCAAAAAAGGGGGAAGAGAAGCTTAAAACTAAACAATTTTATTAGAATATAGGAACAAAACAACAATAACACTCACCACATTGAACTTACTGTCTTCCGTGCCTTCACACCTTTCTCTGTAAAAATTTTTACCGCAATAATTAGGTTTCTAGAAGAAATCTCCAAAATACATGGGAACAGCGGTACACCCCTCGAAAAAAAAAAACTGTTCTTTAAATTCAGTTACTCAGAACAATTACTAAGAAAATGTTCCAGTTCACTCCCATACTCTCCACAAAGGGGGCAGGCACACTTACCTCCCAAGCAATCTTCGCCATATGACGCTTAGTGTCCCCTACGCAGTGGCACACAATTTCCTCACACATGCAACCAGCCCTCCACGGTTGGTTCAGTTCCAAATAAAACTCCTCGCAATAAACTACTTTAATCTGGTTATAAAAAGATAAGATACTATACTTCTCGATATAGTTGCCTACTATCCCGCTATAACAAAGAAGCGAAGTGTAACAAAGATTTTGGTACAAAAACCTTAATTGTATTTACCAAGCCTACTATATGAAGTAGATATTTTATAAAAAAAAACCACAAATCCTCTCGTGGGCAAAAACTTTAGATTATTTTTGCTGTGCGTGATTAATCATTTGAACCATAGTTAATAGGGAACAACTATAAGAAATATTTGTTACTACTGTTAGTAACTTTGTGCCAAAAGCCACATAGCCTCTTCTGCTTTCTTTCACGGGAAAATAATCGGGCATATTGTTTTATGCCCAATTTCGTTCCTTACAGATTGTGTGATCAACGGTAAGAACAGTTTCTTGTTCATTTATGAGAAATTATTCCTTTATGAACAGTAATTCTGTACAGTGTAAAATGGGGAAAAAATGGCACAAAAGGATAAACATTCAGAAAAAAAAATTGGACTGGATCATTTTTGGTTTTCTTAATAGTGGGTTATAGAACCAAATTGCACAGAGGGGTCTGTACAATGATGAATTGCTAGCAATAGTCACAGATGAGGAAGCAGGATACATTTTCCCGTTTCCAATATGTTTAGTCATAGTCACAAAAACCTCGGGGACACCCTTCTCATCGTCACCACAGACAACTCATAACTAACTATATTTGTTTTAAGAACCCTTGATAGAATCATGAGCCATACCTGCTATATCTTCGTTTGACTTTTTGAGGAACGGGTGTTGTGGCTCTCTCAATTTGAACTCTCGGTGGGGTTTTTTCTCTTAATCCAGCTTCAATTTGACTCTCTTTGTCTTTTTTGCTTGATTTTTTGTTTTGTAATATTCATACAACGCCAATTTTTCCCAGCCATCACTAGAAACGAAAATTAAGGGTGAGAACACTAATAGAACAATATATATACTAATATACAATAAATAATATACATTATGGTGCTTTATACACAGTAGAAATTTCTAAAGTAATATATAAGCAAAAACACATAGCAACGAGTTATGCTACAAAAAATTATAAAGTTGTTTTGTTGAAATTGGAGCTGCTTACAATGTACACATACACGTCAACAAATTGAAATAACTATCCAAAGGCATAGTTATTGGGCATTTCGACTATGATGAACAAAACGGCTATCTCAAGTTTTGATCGGACGATTTTGGGGAAAAAGGGCCGGGGAGAGAGCTTAGTTGCCCTCCAATATTTTTGGTCACTTAAAAAAGGCAATAAAACTTTCAATTTCCGTTCGAAAGATCCCTCTCATAATGTTCTACGACCAATGGATCGATACGATTACCCCTGAAAAAAGTGAGGTTATAATTTTTTTTTTATATAACAGTCTTTGGTCTTCTCACTAGTTAGAAGACTTTTTATTCCTGCTTTCTTTTTTATCAAACAGTTCGTGGTAACGAACTGTAAGTAAGGAGCGAGCCGGCTCAATGGTAACCGAAACTCTAAAAAACGGAATTTTGGTACCAATAGATACATTAAAAGAATCAGATTTTAATTCTGATTTCAAATATATAAGTTTCATCAAGTTTAATCTTACCCATCAAAAGTTACGCGCCTGAGAAAATTTGGCTGATTTTCGAAAAAAGGGGGAAAGACCTCCTAAAAGTTATAGAACCTTAATGAAATTCACACCATCATATTCAGCGTATCAGAGAACCCTACTGTAGAGGTTTCAAGCTCTTATCTACAAAAATGTGGAATTTTGCATTTTTTGCCAGAAGAAAGATCACGGGTGCGTGTTTATTTGTTTTTTTTTCTTTTCCCCAGGGGTAATCGTATTGACCCAGTGGTCCTAGAATATCGTATGAGGGCTCATTGGAACGAAAATTAAAAGTTCTAGTGCCCTTTTTAAGTGACAAAAAAATGGAGGGCAACTAGGCCCCCCCCCACGCTCATTTTTTTCTCAAAGTCACCCAATTAAACTTTTGAGATAGCCATTTTGTTCAGCATAGTCGAAAATCTAATAAATATGTCTTTTACGATGACTTAGTTCCCCACAGTTCCCAGGGGAAGGGCTGCAAGTTATGAACTTTGCCCATTGCTTACATATTGTATTGGTTATTGGGAAGTATACAGACATTTTCAGGAAGAATTTTTTTCTGGTGGGGGGGGGGCTGGAGGATGGGGTTACTCGGGAGAATCTTTCCGTGGAGGATGTTTCTTTGGGGTAAGGGACATTTCTATGAAGGGGGCGCCGGATTTCCAAGCATTATTTAAAAAACGATCAGAAATTAAATTAAAAAAAAACAAGTTTTTTCAACTGAAAGTAAGAAGCAACATTAGAACTTAAAATGAACAGAAATTATAATGTATATGAGGGGGTTCTCCCCCAAGTCAATACCTCGCTCTTTACGCTACAGTTTTTTTTTTTTAGTGCTTTCAAAAGAGCGATCTATTCTAATTAAACGGCCTTTGTGATTCAGGGGTTTGTGAATTAAATTTTTTTTTAACTTTTAAAGTAAAGAGCGTGGTATTGAGTAAGGGGAGAACCCCGTCATATACGTAATAACATATACGTAATAAAAAAAAACAAAACAAAAAAAACAAGCGATACGGCTCAATAGTAATCGAAACTTTTAAAAACGGAACTTTAATGTCAATAAATGTATCAAAAGAATGGGCTTATAATGCTGATTCTAAATATATGAATTTTATTAAGTTTAGTATAACTCATCAAAGGCTACGAGCCTGAGAAAATTTACCTGATTTTTTAAAGAGGGGGGGAATATCCCCTAAAAGTGAAAGAATTTTAATGAAAATCACACCGTCAGATTCAGCGTATCAGAAAACCCTATAACATAGGTTTCAAGCTCATATCTGCAAAAATCTGCAACTTTGTATTTTTGCCAGAAGAAAAATATACGAATATAGAAGTTCGTTACGTAAGTTAATTTGTAAATTACGTCAGAACCAAATTTAGAGACAGCCATTTAGCAAAAGAAAAGTAAAATTTTTATGCAAATTTTGTTTACTTATTCAATGACGGTGAGCCAAAAATAAAAGCTGCATTAACTAAAAAACGATCAGAAATTAAATAAAAAAAAAACAAGTTTTTTAAACTGAAAGTAAGGAGCGACATTAAAACTTAAAACGAACAGAAATTATTCCGTATATGAAAGGGGCTGTCCCCTCCTCAACGCCTCACTCTTTACGCTAAAGTTTGACTATGTCTCACAACTTTATTTTTTAAAACAATAAAAAACTTTAGCATAAAGAGCGAGGCGTTGAGGAGAGGACAGCCCCTTTCATATACGGAATAATTTCTGTTCGTTTTAAGTTTTAATGTCGCTCCTTACTTTCAGTTTAAAAAACTTGTTTTTTTTTATTTAATCTAATCAAGAGCGGGTATGAACTAAATTTGATGGGTCTCGAATATTAAACCAAGTAACAGGGATAATCAGGCCAAGAGGCCGGAACTGTTTTAAGGGACTCAAATAATACAGACAAAGGATTTATTAATGGTATTAGGAAATATTCCAAGAGTATGCCTTTCTTGGGTACAGTCATGAAGAAAAGAGCTGTAACTATCAAACTGAAAAATAATTGACAAATATTTAGGGTCTAGGTTAACCGAGCTCTTCAATGTTTAAACAGAAAATAAACTTAGAAAAATTGAGAGTGTATAACTGAAAACTAGGGTTTACCCCCCCCCCCCCGTGAACATAAGGCTTTCTAAATTTGAGAATTTTATTCGACTTTTATTTTTTTTTTAATTCCGTAGGGGGAAAGAATTTGGTAATTCTGTATTATGTGCCACTCACTCAAGTTTACGCTGTATAAAATTCGATAATACACCGGTTTTTCGTTAGTTTCTCCGCTACTTCAGAAATAAATTTGGGCTATGCATTTGCACATTAGGGGGGGGGGGTAAATTATAGCGGGTCTGCATGCAAAATGTGTTTGGTACAGCTATTTTGCATATTAGATAGACGGATAAATTAGTGTATTTTAAAGCCAAATATAGAGCCATGAACACAGTAAAATAAAATAAATGAAAGGCACAAATAACATAAACTTTGATCAGCAATCATGTTAAAACACTACATTAACCTAATAATAGTACTTAATACTTGGAAAAACGGTCATTGAAAAAAACACTTAACACTTAAATGAAACATTACATTTGCTTTATACTGGGATTTTCTTTTTATTTATAATTAAAAAAAAATTTCCAGATACCTTGCTATTCTTCTGAAATTTTTTAGTGTTCATATACCTAGAAAGAATTGTTTTCTGACTTCAAACTGTCCAAATACTTACCCTTGGAAAATACTCCCCCCCCCACGTGGAAAAGAAGGCTTGCCTAATTTAAGAATGTTTTGAGTTTTATTTTTTAATTTCCATAGGGGGAAATTAAAAATTTCCCCTTTGGTACTTGTGCATGATAGGCAACTCACTCAAGTTTACGCTGGGTAAAACTCGAGAATAAAACCGGTTTCTTCGTTATTTTTTTTCAGCTTAGTGCGAAACAAGACAAAGAGAAGTGACAGAATACATGGGAAATATATAATTTGGGCTATATATTTGCACATACGGGGGAGGGAAGGGGGGGTAGTGTAAAGTATTTGGATAGTTTGAAGTCAGAAAACAATTCTTTATAGGTATATGACCAGTAAAAAATTACAGAAGAATAGCGAGGTATGTATAAAATAAATGTAATGTTTAATTTAAGTGTTTTTCCAAGTGTTAAATGTTCTTTTTTTCAATGACCGTTTGTTTTTCCAATTATTAAGAACTATTATTAGGTTAATGTAGTGTTTCATTTAAGTGTTTTATGATGATCGCTGATCAAAGTTTATGTTATTTATTTCCAATCAAATGAGCCCTTTTTCACGCCCACCATTTCCCCAAACACATCTAAACAAAATTTTGAGATAGCCATTTTTTCAACGTAGTTTAAAGTTCTGGATATTATGTCTTTGAGGCTGATCAGCCCCCCCCCACACACCCCTCAGGGCAAGGGTTGTAAGTTTTGCCCTGGTGGCATATAAGGTTTTTATAGAGCGTTGTAATAGAAACTTCGAAAACTTCGAAGGGCTAGTTCCCTTTTTAATAGTCAAAAGTGATTGGAGGAAAACCAACACCCCTCCCACGCCCACCATTTCCCCGAAAACATCCAATAAAAATTTTGAGATAGCCATTTTGTTCAAGGTAGTTGAAAAGTCAGGGCATTATGTCTTTTGCGCTAGTGCCCTATTTAATAGTCAAAAGTGATTGGAGGGCAACTAACACCCCTCTTAAGCCTACCATTTCCCCAAACACATCCAATCAAAATTTTGAGATAGACATTTTGTTCAACGTAGTTGAAAGACCTGGAAATTAGGTCTTTGTCAGCGTTGTCGTATAAAATTCAAAAAGGACTCATTCAATTAGGAATTGAGAGGGCTAGTGCCCTTATTAATAGTCAAAAGCGATCGGAGGGCGAATGCCCTCCCCTCCATACCCATCATTCCCCCAAACACTTATGATCAACATTTTGATATAGCAATTTTATTGAACGTAGTTGAAGGATATTAACAATTTTATTGAACGTAGTTGAATAGTCTAAATATCATATAACAAGGTTTTTGGGTTTGAAACGAACCCCAAAGATTAGGGGCAAGGGTTGTAAGTGTAGGGGCAAGGGCAAGGGGGCCAAGCTCAGCAGCACAGTATATAAATAATAGATATTAGCATATACATTACAATAGATATTATATTATCTTTATACAGTGCTTCTTCCAATACAAATATCTTGGTTGAAGAAACGTTTTAATCATTCTACGTTATGTATTGCAAAACCAGTTTTTTCGAGCATTTTCTGTTGCATTTCTGAGAAGGGATTGATTTACAGGAATCTTTAATTTACCTCAATAGACTATAGAATTTATAATTTACCTGACATATAAATCTATAGACAGCGCTTTTTTGAGCTGATTGCGCATTGCGCCGATTTGGCACATGTCAAAAAATTTCGGCGCAAAGTGGGCGCATTTTGCCTTCACAATAACAGTGACAAAACTCAGAATTTTAAAGTCTAGTGTTTACTGACAACTTCTACTGACAGATTTAGGAATCTATCTATAAAAACAGGTGGAATTTTCAGAACCCCGTAGGTATTCTCGTATCACATTCCAGGCTCCATAACGACCTAAATTTTAAATTATTAAAGCGGGTATTATCCGTAGCGTGAAAAACCAAATGGAAAAGTGGTCAAATTTCGATATTTCTGTCTTAAGCTTACCCATCAGCAACCTCTTCGCCGAGAGTGTTTTCTGTTATGAATCTTGTCAAGTACAAAATTCGAAACAGGATGCACCTTAAAATGCTTAACTCTTCAGTGATCTTCCGACTTAGGCTAAATTGCCAAGGAAAGTGCTGCAGAGACTTTGATCCTACACCCGCTATGCTGAATAGATTTACCATTGACATGTATGACATCAAAAAACCATCCAATGACAATGGAAATGAAGATAAAACTCTTGAGGAAATTTTGGGCGATATAGAAGGAGGGTTTGCTGTTTAACTTTGAAAATGATCTTGAATACTAGTCGAAGATAAATACAATATATGATTAAAAAATGTGCAAAACTAATTCAAAGTTCATTATAAGGAAAACAGGTCTAATTTCTTATCTTTTACTTGGTCGTTCTTGTCGTTCTAATTTATAGTTTGAAAGCTACGAAACATTTTGTTCTCATAACTAAGTTTGAGAATTTATATCTTTTTGCAGCTTAGAATTGCAATGTCATAAAAACATTGTATAAAGAAGTAAACTTTGATGTCACTTACCTAAATGACATTTTGGAGAGATGTGACCTTCAAGGATCATGCTTCTCTTTAGTTCTATATTAGAAAATCCTATCTATTAGTTATCTTTATCAAATGCGCCTTTAACTTCCACGTTTTTGTGTAAAGAGAAGAACAGTGCGGTTTTAGAAAAGGTAGAGGATATGTCGACCAAATTTTCACTCTTAGGCTAATAATTGAGAAGTGCCTGAGTTTTCAAACACCTTTGGTTCTCAGTTTTATAAATTATGAGCAAGCGTTCGATTCTGTTGATAGAAGAGCTTTAGTAATTGTTTTATCCTTGTACGGTATACCAGACAAATACATTAAAGTGATTAGTGCTATGTATGAGAATAACACTGCTGCGGTTAAGGTAGGAAATGAGGTTAGCAGCTGGTTTTGTGTTAAATAAGGAGTTAAGCAGGGTTGTGTTCTATCCCCCTTTATATGGATTATTTTGATGGACTTTGTCTTAAGGAGCACAGGAAAGGCAATGGGAGACCACGGAATCAAATGGGGAGGAAAAATTCTCCTGGACTTAAATTATGCTGATGATTTAAGCATCCTAGATAAAAGGGTCAGCAAAATGAATGAAGTTTTAGAGGTTCTGCGAGTTCAGGGTGCTAGAATAGGTTTGAAAACTAATGTTAAGAAGACTACGTCGCTAAGGCTAGGAATAAGTGAAGACGAAAAGGTGACGTTGGGTAATGAAAAGATTGAGTCAGTTGGGCAGCTTCACTTACCTTGGTAGTATTATTAGTAAAGATGGTGGGAGCAGTGAATATGTTAAAAGTAGAATAGCCAAGACTCAGGGTGTTTTTTTCACAGTTAAAAAAGTTTGGAAAGATAGGAAGATAAGTCTGCAAACCAAGATTTGAATATTAGAAGCTACAGTGATGACAGTGGTCGAATATGGCTCTGAAGCATGGACGCTCCGAAAAGCAGATGAAGATTTGCTACATGTTTTCTAGAGAAATTGCTTAAGGATTGTTCTGGGTACCCGGCTGACTGACCGTATTTCAAATAATAGGCTATACGAAAAATGTGGTTCAATACCGCTCTCTAGGGCTATAATGAAAGAAAGGCTGAGTTGGCTAGGACACGTTGTGCGGATGAATGATGACAGATTGCCGAAGATTGTTCCCTTCGGCCAACCGTCCAGGGCTAAACGTAAAGCAGGTTGTCCTCGTCTGGGGTAGGAGGACGTCATAAAGAAAGATTTAAAGGAAATGGGAACTTCGTGGACGGGTGTAAAAAGGGAGGCTTTGAATAGATTGGGGTGGAGGAGGAGCGTGCGTAGCTGTGTTGGCCTCAGGTGGCCTGGTGCTGCGGTGAGTTGTTAGTAGCAGTAGTAGTACCTATATTGCAAGACCAGTATACTGAGTACCTATTTCTTTTTTTAGTTCTTTCATCACAATTTCTATTGTTGATAAGGAATAATTCAGCATATTAGCCAGAAAGTAATGCAAAATACCACCTTAGATATTGGCAAGTTTTTTTTTTTTGTTAGATCTTCTTTAATTCTCTTTTTTATTTAATTCTCTGATATACCAGAGAACTAAGGAAAATATCTTTCTTGTCAAGCCAGAGAACAGAGAATTTTGACCACAAAAGCACATTTAATCAGTCAAAAATGCTTCACTGTTTTAAATTTCGGAATATCGTGCCGAAATCTATCAATGAAGACTGAATCCTACCACTATTGAGTTCTAGTATTCTGAAAAGCAAGATTCACACTATCTGGTAAAATTGTCTCTGAATTTGTTTTTTGTTTTTTGCACTGATCCATGCAAGATCTAATTTACCCTGAATTTTGAACTCCACCCAAATTATATATAGCGAAAATCGCGCCGATGGCGCATTCTCGCCTCTCTCGGTGCGCTATCTAAAGTCAGGCACCTGGTATCACTGATTTATATGATCTAGCTAGGGAGAAAGTGAATACATCACTTTTTGCCTTTTTACACTCTTTCCAAATTCAATAATTTTTCTGGAACAAATTCTATTTTGAGCCCTTAAATTGACTCAAAACAGTCCATAGTAACCAAAAGTTTAAAAATGTGTTTCCAAAAATAACTGTCTTGCAAAATAAATTGTCATTCATAGCTGATACAGGATTGATATTATTATTTCTATTAGTCTTGATATTAAAATGTTATTTCAAAACACATTTACAGGAATTTCTTAAAAAGAGCCCGAAACCCAAGGTCATATCAGGGAGAGGCTACCGGGTTTGAACCCTCCATCCCCGAAATTTTGTCTGACTCATAATAAAACAGCGAAAATGGAGTGGGGAGGAGGATAGTTCTTTAAACGGAAATGAGTATTAGATTTGGATTCAGGATGAAAATCTGATATATAAACTCTTAGAATTCATGATTGAGCAAAGGCATGAGGCTCAAAGCACTTCCTGTGCATCATTTTGACGGTGGACAGGGCCGGATAAAGGGCGATTGAAGCGAATGGGTCCAGTCTGGCCCCGCGCTGCCATCTAAATGAACAATTGGTTTTCCAAATTGTGAAATGTTCTCAACAATGCCAGTAAGCGTTGCTTCTGGAGAGAGATCATTTTCCAGGCTAAAACCATTAAAAAAAATACGTGACATCAACAATAATCAGAATAGACTAAATTGTTAAGCAATTATGTTGATTAAAAGTGAGGACACAAGGAAAATATACTTTAAAACCGTTTTAGAAGCATTTGCAGAACAAAAATTTAGAAATATGTACATTCACGTGCCCATATTCGGTGATGTAAATTTCAAATGTGTTCTTTGTTCTCGAGATCCACTATGAATGACGACAGAACATGCACGGTAGTGTTCTGATGACATAAACAGATGAAATTACGCCCCTATTTTTAGTGTGTGGGGGGGGAGATAGGATTATGGAGGGGTCATATCATCACTAAAACCATTGATATTGGACCATTGAACTATGATGAACAAAATGGCTATCTCAAAATGTTGATTGGATGACTTTGGGGAAGGGTGCCTGTAGGGGGGGGGGGGCTATTTGCCCTCCAATATTTTGGTCACTTAAAAAGAGCACTTAAAAATTTAATTCCCTTTCGAATGAACTATTATACATCTTTCTATGATGCTCGGGCCACCCCCTAGCCCTGCTGGAAAAAGAAGAAGAATAAAAAACGGGAGACAGATCAGTACTGCCGACGCAAAAAAGCTATTTTCTTTGTTGCTCAAGGAGGGGGACTGTAATTTCCCTGTAAAAGGTTTTCGACCATGCTGATTTTGATGACACACTTTTCATTTTGACCTGACGTCATTTTCGAGGGGTTTCAGGCTTTTTTTCGAAATCACCATAAATTTCTTTTGGCAATAAACCTTTACTTTTAAGACAAACCGAAATAATAGTTACCATTCCTGGATCAGCGCAGATGAAAATTTTTTTCACTAGGTAGCTTTTTTCTAAACGTGGTTTTTAACTTTTGGTTGCTATAGGCTGTGGTTCGCTCTTTAATTGGTTGCAGCTCCTGCTGCAACCATGATTTGGAACTTGCTGATGGTGGAATTTATAGGAAGGAAGGACGTATATATGTGCAATATCTTTTCGGAGCTACTAAAAATGAGGATACCAAAGCAGCTAGTAACAATACGCCCAAATCGATACGCGTGATATCGATACGTCAGATACCAATACAGAATACAACCCTTTCCCCAGGGACTACTATGGAGGGTCATTCATCACTAAAACCATAGATATTGGACCTTTGAACTATGTTGAACAAAATACGAGGTTTTTACTCGAGCGTTTACTCATAGCTATCTCGAAATTTTGATTGGATGACTTTGGGAGGAGAGAGTCTGTAGGAAGGGGGCTAGTGGCCCCCCAATCTTTTTGGTCACTTAAAAAGGCCACTTACAAATTTAGTTTCCTTTCAAATGAGCTATTACACATCTCTTTATGATGCTCTGGCTAGCCCCTAGCCCTGCTAGAAAAAAAAAAAAAAAAAAAAAAAAAAAAAACAAAAAAAACGGGAGACAGATCAGTGCTATCGATACAAAAAAGTGATTTTCTTTGTTGTTCAAGGAGGGGACTGTAATTTCACTGTCTCAGGTTACAGGTTTTCAACCATGCTGATTCCAATGGTGCGCTTTTCATTTTGATCTGACGCCATTTTCGAGGGGCTTCAGGATTTTTTTCGAAATCACCATAAATTTCTTTTCACAATAAACTTTTACTTTTAAGACGAAACAAAATAAGAGTTAACATTCCTGAGTCAGTGTCAGATGGCAATTTTTTTCAAAATGCGTTTCTTAACTTTTGGTTACTATGGGCTGTGGTTCGCTCTTTACTAGGTTGCAGCTGCCATGAAAGGACGCTTGGAGCACTATTTTATTTGTTTAGATCACCAGTATATGAAAATGTTTTCAGAATAAAGGAAAAGATCCAGAACTAGAATAAACCTTGTATTTGAAGTTTATTTTTAAAGAAAGAAAGGTGGAAGGTATTACAAATTTGACTCTGATTATCGAGCTACCCACATTCAAAAACATCATAGAGAGGAACTGAAAAACGGTACCAAAGTGAAGATTAGGCCAAAGATTGTGCAAAAGACTACTCTCTTTGAAATTCCAAATAGTTACGGCCAGGCCAGGTAGCTCAAAGAAAACTGTAAAAGACCCTGTCACGAGCAAACTTCATTTCGACCAGCAAGATAGCTTAGTGCAATTTAAGTCAACACAAAGCTTAGCTTAGCCTTCAGTGGAGCCTCTTGTTTTAGGGCTTTGCGGTCGCAGCCACCTCGCGTCTACATGCTTTGATAGGATAAACTCCCAAAGTCTGGGCAGAATCTTACTTTTAAGGGGAAATTTGATCAGCGAGCGTCAGTTTGTGAAAGGGCAGTAAACTTAAAAAATTTGATTGAAACACTCAATAATTTGTAATTGACAAACGAAGATGTGATAATAGGATTAGTGATAATTAAAAATATCTACCCCTAATTTTTAATTACAAATGATACAAAATGAGTTATCTTGTAGGCCGGTGAACACGTCCTTTTAATATGAAACTTTGTGTATTTTTACCTAATTCAATTTTGTTTTCGTGAGTTAGAGGGCAGTCCTGGTAAGTGGTCTTTCCTACAGAATTGGAGTATTGGAGCCGCGTGGTTGTTAGAGATATTTGATTATACACAAATATATATACAAAATAGCGGTATTACTATGCAGCGGATCAACACAAGTTTGAGCTTGCTCTCTACCTTTGGGGTTCTTACTCACTTTTCTTTCGAGGTATGCTTTAAAATGGAACTGAACTGAACTGGACTAAAGCGTAACGAATTGCCTGCCAAAAGCAAAGAAGAATATAGTTTTGAAATTGCCTTTCAAGTTTAATAGGCTATGTCCTTCCTTATAGATTTTTTGAATTTGTTTCGAGCTTTTTTTTTCGAACGAGTGAAGTAAATACAGACAAACACCTGTGGTGAAATCGAAGTGATATTTCACGCATCTCCTGAGAAAATTCGTGCTGGTCCATCCTTGACAAATATCGGAGTCTGAATAGAAGAAGATTCGGCTGAAAAAATCAAAGTTACTTATCCTCTCAGGTGGAATCTCACTGTGGAACCTGGTGAAAGAAAAAAACACATTTGAAGAAGTTCGCTATTCAGAAATTGATTACGAAGAAACGATATGAATCAGCAATATATTCGCTCTTATTTCTTGTATTATTGACTGTACCGAGGGAGCAAAAAAAAATACTGACACTTGAGGCTAAGTTGGATTCCGTCACTAACGAATTAGACGCAGCAAGACAAGCGCTAGACATAGGGCGATAAATCAGCGGATTTGGAACTAGGCTTATTAGTGAGTCAGAAAAACTCATTTCTCTGCAAGTGTTAAGAACTGAAGGAGTAAAATCGGAAGCCAAAAGTTTACATCATGCTAGGATCGTAATAGTCGAGCACAATCCCGGGCTCAAGAAAGAAAAACTTTCACACTCAGAAAATCCAAAGCTTATCAAACTAGGACCATCTCAGCTAAAAATCGATTTTCCAACAAACGATGAAATCCAATCCCAGAGTTCCAAACACCAGTTACGGTTTGTTAGAAACTGGAACAATGAGTAACCGCACCTAGAGTACAGTGTCGAGAAAGATTTAGGCTACTGCTTTGCCTGTTCGTTGTTTCTAACTGAACCCAGCTGCGAATACAGAAACAACGATTCTCCATTTATAAAATGAAGTAGAAACTGGCACAAAATGCAAAGCAAGGGCGCCAAGGCTGAAATGCTCGTCACTCACTTCCAATCAAATGGTCACAAAGCTTCTACATGTGGTCTTATTTGTTTTATATAGAGATATAAATCATTGCAAAGCTTAGTTAACAAGGAGAAACTAATGAAAGAAACGGAGTCAGAAAAAGAAAGGGAAAGAGGGCGTCGCGTTATATACATGTTGCTAGATGTTACCACCCCTCTAGGTAAACAAGGGCTGGCATATCGTGAGAAGAATCATGACAGGGAAAATTACGTTGAGCCAGCCAATCTTCTTTCGAGATACAACATTGAAATGGGGCATTGAATGAAAAACCAGATGAAGCCGAATGTCAACAGCTATCTGTCGGGTAGTAGCCAAAATAAATTAATTGCGATTGTTCGAACAGAGCTAGTTAAAAAAAATCGTAGCAGAAGTTAATGAAGCTGACTTCTTTGACAAATTCGCAGACGAAACCCCTGCTGTCAGCCATGAAGAGAGGTGTCCGGTAAATTGAATGAGAGAGAACCGCTAAAGAGCGTTTACTCGTCATTATAAATTCTGAACATTATCGTTCTTTTTGTAGAGATTTGCAAAAGCGCTGGAAGCATCATTGAAATTGCCAAGTTGTTCTCTCTAGCGAAAAAGAACAGACGAGGGTTGCCTTTAGTTTACAGAGCATTCGCTTTTGCAAAAACTATTGCAGTGACATTGGCCATAGGTAAACGAATATTTAACAAGAGAACAATCGTCAAGAACAGATTGAGGTCAACAACGGGAAACGATCAACTTGACCATCTCATGCTCATGATGTCAGAAAAAGACCTACTGGTAAAAACTGATCTCAACCTACTTGTAGAAAAGTGGAAAGTTGAAAAGTCGCACAGTCTTAAAATTTAAAGTTAAAGTCATTTAAAGGTATTTTCTTTGTCTTGTTTTTACTTTCATACCCGATCTTCTCTTTACAATATTAATTAAAAAAACTTTCCGAAAAAAAAGTTTTTCAAAGAAAAGTAAAGGCCATTAAACTTAAACTTAATTAAACTTAAGCTCAGGAGATACAAATACCTGTTAAAATTCAAACTCAAAACGACCAGAAATTACTATTATAGAATAAATGAAACCCAAAACGAACAGGCTTCTTGACATTGGTGCCTGACTGAAAACTATATGAGTCTTGAACAGTCTTGGAAAGTATAAACAAAATCCAATTGAATATTAGATATATAATGATATTATTTGAAAAAAACTACGTTTTCGAAAGAGTTAAAGAGGCTGAGTTACAAGGTCGAACCTTAAAACGTACAGGGATTAGGAGGCACAGTTGGGGGGCTGCCGCCCCCCAAACCCCCCGCTTTCGCAGCCTTTAAATAAAAAAAAAGTTTTTTAAACTGAAAGTAAGGAGCGACATTAAATCTTAAAACGAACAGAAATTATTCCGTATATGAAAGAGGCTGTTCCCTCCTCAACGCCTCGCTCTTTACGCTAAAGTTTGACTTTCTCACAACTCTTTTTTTAAACAATAAAAACTTTAGCGTAAAGAGCGAGGCGTTGAGGAGGGAACAGCCTCTTTCATATACGGAATAATTTCTGTTCGTTTTAAGATTTAATGTCGCTCCTTACTTTCAGTTTAAAAAACTTTTTTTTTTATTTAAAGGCTGCGAAAGCGGGGGGTTTGGGGCGCGGCAGCCCCCCAACTGTGCCTCCTAATCCCTGTACGTTTTAAGGTTCGACCTTGTAACTCAGCCTCTTTAACTCTTTAGAAAACGTAGTTTTTTTCAAATAATTTCTGCACGTTTTTGTACAGTTTATTACTTATTATTGCTTGACTAACTGTTTGCTGATCGTGTCAGGAGTTGAAGTTGGGGGGATTCCGCCCCCCAAACCCCCCGCTCTTTAACATTCTTGTGTTAAGGCTTTTAATTCCTGAATACTCAAATCACGTCGTACAGGGTGCCTCCTAATCCCTGTAAGTTTTAAGGTTCGAACTTGTGACTCAGCCTCTTTAACAGCCCCCCCCAACTGTGCCTCCTAATCCCTATACGTTTTAAGGGTTGACCTTGTAACTCAGCCTCTTTAACTCTTTAGAAAACGTAGTTTTTTTTCAAATAATACACATAAACAGGTTAGACATGCTTTGTTATGAAAATTGACGCGCAGATATTTTCATAACAAAGCATGTCTAACCTGTTTATGTGTATTATTTGAAAAAAACTAAGGTTTTTCGTAAATGTAAATTCGGGGGATAATTTTTTCGGTCTGAAAATATCAAAAGGCCCTAACAGGTCGAATTCTGCTTCGAATGAGTCCTCATTCAACCGGATCCGTTGCCAACTGTGGCCTGTAGGCGTGGCTAAGAAAAAAAAAAAGAAATGAATTTTAAGTGGCTATATTTGGTTTTTTGAAAACAGGGAAGGAGTGATCAGATTGAGCTGAAATTTCGAGGATAAGCTCCCGGGCCCTAGGAAAGCTTAACCTCTAAATTTCAACCCAATCGGACAACGTTAAAGGGGGGTTGTGGTGGGAGGGTCCAAACTTCCGGCCCAGTTTACCCCATGAAGATAAAGTCAGAGGATGATGAAATTTTGCAAGTTTCTTAGTTTGAGCTTGGGCTACAAAATGCGATTACCGCCGTCTCTCTGCGACCTCTAGGACCTGAAATCGCTTAACATTGTGGTGGGTCGCCTCTTTATAGAGGCACAAGTGTGCCTCCTTGATTAATTGTTCAAAGATCCATCAGTTCAAAATTTTTTTTTCACTGTAATTTTTATTTTCATTTTCAATGCTGTAAAAAGTGGAAAAGAATAAATTTGTAATATACGAGTAATTCGTTTTCAGTGAAGCGCCAATGACGCAGAAGGCTTTAGGTTTTTACAGTTAAAGAAGGGGGCAGTATCCAAATTTTGTTTGTAGTGAAACTATATTTGTCTTGACCAATCTTGAAAAGAACTAATAAATTAAACTGAATATTTTATGTATAATGATATTAATTGCTGAAAGCTCATCAGTTCAAAATTTTACTGCAATTTTAATATTTATCTTCAATATTAAGTACAAAAGAAAACATTTGTAATATAATTCGTTTTCAGTAAAGCGCCAATGACGCAGTAGGTTTTAGGCTTCTGCAGCGAAGCGATACCCAAACTCTTGTTTGTAGTTATTAGTATTCGATTCAAACTTGATTTGCATATTCAATTTAAGTTTCACTTGTTTTATGATTTATTTATTCATTTACATTAATATATATTGTATGTTTGTTCGCATTGATTGTTTATTTAATTTCTGTTCGTTTTAAGTTTCATTTATACTTTAATAGCAAACTATTTTTTTCGTTTTAAGCTTGATTTTCATATTCAATCTAAGCATTTCTCGCTTTAAGATCTATTTATTCATTTATATTATTACTTGTTGTATGTTTTTTGCTATGATTGTTTATTTAATTTCTGTTCGTTTTGGGTTTCATTTATTCTTTAATAGTAATTTCTGGTCGTTTTGAGTTTGAATTTTAACAGGTATTTGTATCTCCTGAGCTTAAGTTTAATTAAGTTTAAGTTTAATGGCCTTTACTTTTCTTTGAAAAACTTATTTTTCGGAAAGTTTTTTAAATTAATTTTTGTTCGTTTTTGATTGCAAAAAGTTTCAAGTTTTTTATGGCATGGGGGGGGGGGGTTGCTTACTGTCCGATTATTCTTGACTTTAAAAAACGGATCTAGAACTTTCAATTTAAATCGAATGAGGCTTTTTTCAAAGTCTATACGATTACCTCTTTGATAAAAACCTTATATATGAACAATAGACAGCTTGCATAACTTGTGGACAGCGATTGACAACAATGAATGGATTGAAAAAATAGCAAGTTTAATTAACGCAATCTTGCGTTAATTAAGTAAATTACATTACTTTAGACTACGTTAGGGGGGGGGGGGGAGCGCCCCCCTCGCCCTCCCCTAGATCCGCCTCTGCCTTACACTCTCTGTTCCTTTCCTTGTTAGGGAGGAGAGCAGATGCCTAATAGGTGTGTGTTAATAGCAAAACATTCTAACTCTCATTGGGCCTTCAGGTATAAACAGAATTAGTTCAAAGGAAGGAAGGGGTGGGGAAAAAGGGCGTGGGGGGGTTATTTGCCCTTCGATCAATTTTGACTCTTAAGAGCTGGACTAGAACTTCCAATTTCCAACCAAATGAGCCCTCTCTGAAGTTTATACGAGAATCCCTTCCTGTCCCCGGGCCCTGGGTGGTTTTGTAAATGCCAGAGTTTTGATACTTAGTAACAAAACTTAGTAACAGAAAAAAATTAATTAAAAAAACTAAAATAACTTTACAAAAGAGATAACAATTAACAAGCACTATATAAGGCTATCCTCACATTTGCGCTACAAATGGGAGGATATTAGGGGGTCGGGTCTAATCCTAAAGGGTGGGCGGACGGGGCTGGCTGTGCACAACCTTCCCGTTGGTGGCCCTGTTTTCACTAATCTTAGTGCACAACTAAAAAACAATAAAACATCGAAACCTTATTGCCTTTATGACCTTTAGTTTTCTATTGTCTAAAACTTAGTAACATAAGAAAACTAATTTAAAAAACTAAATATATTTTTTAATTTACAGTAATATCTATGGTATGTTTGTTTGCATTGATTGTTTATTTAATGATTGTTTGATTGTTTATATGCCCCCAGGGCATAACTTACAACGCCTACCCCGGGGCCCTGGTGGGCTGTGTCGACACAGGAGTTTTTTGTTATCAGAACTTTGAACTATTTTAACAAAATGTCTATCTCAAAATTTTTATCTGATGCGTTTAGGGCGTGGAGGATGGGGGGGGGGGAGGTCTAGTTACCCTCCAATCTCTTTTGACTCTTAAAAAGTGAACCAGAACTTTCAATTTCCAATCAAATGAGCACTCTCTAAAGTTTATACGAGCATCCCTTCCATAAGAAATAATACGAAGGATTCGGAGAATCCTTAAATTACAACCCTTGCCCTGAGGGTTGTGGGGGAGTTGTCATCCTCAAAGACCTAATTTCCAGAACTTAAAACTACGTTTAATAAAATGGCTGTCTCAAAATTTTGATTGGATGTGTTTGGGGAAAAGGTGGGCGAAAGAGGGGGGGGGGGGGTGGTTGCCCTCAAATCACTTTCGACTATTTAAAAGAGCACTAGTCCTTTGAATTCCAATCGAATGAGCCTTTTTTGAAGTTTCTACGACACCGCCTTCTATAAAAACCTTATATGCCCCCAGGGCATAACTTAAAACCCTTGCCCTGAGGGTTGTGGGGCATTGTCCTCCTCAAAAACATATTTTCTATCTGGAAATTAACTATGCTGAACAAAATGGGTATCTCAAAATTTCGATTGGATGTGTTTGGGGAATAATGGGCGTGGGGGGGGGGCTAGTTGCCCTCCAATCACTTTCGACTATTAAAAAGGGCACTATCCCTTTGAATTTCCAATCGAATGAGCCGTTTTTGAAGTTTCTACGACAACGCCTTCTATAAAAACCTTATATGCCCCCAGGCCATAACTTAAAACCCTTGCCCTGAGGGTTGTGGGGGAGTGTCCTCCTCAAAAACATATCTTCTATCTGGAAATCAACTACACTGAAAAAAATGGCTATCTCAAAATTTTGATTGGATGTGTTTGGGGGAATCATGGGCGTGGGGGGGGAGGCTAGTTGCCCTCCAATCATTTTCGACTATTATAAAGGGCACTAGAACTCTCGATTTCCAATCGAATGAGCCCCCTTCCGTATGAAGTGCCTCTGGAAAAAAAAATTATAAATAAATAATAAAACATTGGAGCCGTATGGCCTTTGCTATAGGCAACGCTACAGCGCTGCCTCTGATAAGATAATTTACCGTAACTAATAAACATTATTTTAGTAAACAAAAAAACGAAGTAAAAATGTCGGTTATCTTCGGCACCTACCCAAACTCGTCGGCACATTTTGGACGTCCCCTTCCCCCAAAGGTAAAAGGCTAGTGACGCCCGTGATAGTGTCTCGTTCGTCACTAAATATTTACCTAGGTTTAGCATAACCGATTGTGAGTTCCTCGCCATCTAATTTGTCTTTCTTTTTAATGAATCGAAACAATGTCATTTTGTCCATTTTCTTAGCTGTAACTGCCTACCTTAATTTCATCATTTTCACCGTAGCAGCTTCATATTGATTTCTCAAGTTATTAATTAATAAAACTTTTTCAACAAAATAAGTTAAAAAAAAAATTAAGAACTCCGTTAAACCAAAATGAACCCAAATAGAATCAAATAATCTACCAAGCATACAACTACCACAAATCAGTATCAATAAATAAATGAAGCCCAAAACAAACAGAAATTAAAAATAAATAAGAGTAAAACTCAAAACAAGCAGAAATTAATATGAGTAGGGTTCTAAACCCCAAGCTTTCTAAAAGCCAGAATATAATTTGTACTTTACTGAAAAAATTCTTTTAAATGTTTTCACTTTTCTAACTTTAAAAAATAAAAAAACAATTAAGATTTTAAGGAATAAATATCAGCATGGGCGTACGGAAGGAGTGGCAGGGGGAGGTAGCTGCCCCCCCCCTAGAACTTCAAATTTACACTAGATATGGTAGATGAAACAGTTGAAAAAAGGTACTTGGTAAAAAAAAGCAGTTGATAAAAGGTAGGTGGTTGAAAAAGCTGGAATAAATCAGCTGGAATGACAGAATAAAAGTTAAACAAAAAGCAATTATCCATAATGTCTTGGAAAGATTTAGCTCTAATCCAGGACGATTTATTAATGCTGAAACTTATTGATGATTTATGATTTTTGGTGATTACTTATTAATAAATATTTCATAGGTATGATAGAACTTGCTGGCAATGTAAGGTTTTCTGAACTGCCAATATAACTTCAGTCCCCCACCCTTCATCACAGAATCGGCTGGCCCCCCCCCCCCTAGAGAAGAAGCTACGTACGCCCATGAATATCAGCATATGTATATTAAACTGACAATACAGATTTTTTTCAGTAAACTCATTTGAATTTTTTTCAGTAAACTACAAATTATATTTTGCCTTTTATAAAGCTTTGGGTTTAGAACCCTACTCATATTAATTTCTGCTCGTTTTGAGTTGTACTATTTTTTTTTTTTAATTTCTGTTTGTTTTGGGTTTCATTTATTTATTGATACTGATTTGTGGTAGTTGTATGCTTGGTAGATTATTTGATTCTATTTTTGTTCATTTTGGTTTAATGGAGTTCTTTACTTTTTTTTAAAAACTTATTTTGTTGAAAAAGTTTTTTAAATAAAAGTTTTAAAATAGCTACAACTTACACCCAGATATAGTGTAGTGGAAGTGCTTGTAACCTGTCAATGATAGGTTGCCAGGTTCAATCCCGTAGCGTGCCTGGGAATTAATTTCGTTCTCAGTTGATATAATAATTTTTTTAATTTCAAGCATCCTCTACCTGTCATTCGTTAAACTAAAGTTTTCTAGTGATATAAAACAAACTTCTTCTTACAATTCACTGGCCCTTTTACTTCAGTATTTCACGTTGCAATGGGGAGGGGGCTAAAAACTATATTTTTAATATATTAGAACCGTCAATTTAAAAAAAATAGGGAAAATAATGCGAGGCTAATCAAAATTTACTAATAAAAGTGGACTAATTTGATATATAATAATATCAGTTTCTGGAACTCTTAGAAATTCCAGTTTTATAATTATAAAACAGAGAACTTTGAAATATATTCTGTTTTCGGTAGAGTTCAGGTGACGCTTTGGCATTTGGAAGTCTCGGAAGTTCATAGCCCTAACTCTGTTTATGGCAATCTTGTTTTAGTTTTAAGTTTATTTTCATTCATTTTAATATTTTTTGTTTGCGGATCAATTTATTCATCAATGGCAATATATTTTATCTTTATAAAAGATATCTCTTCCGAACAAGCGTTAGCTTATGGAAGGTCATTTGTTTTTTTGCGTTGTGTTGTTTTTGGAATAAACCCTTATCTTATCTTATGTTTGATATGAAAATTCATTTTGATTTCGGTCCCTTTTTAGTTTCATTTAATTGGTAGTAATTTTTATTTGGTTTAAGTTTAAATTATTATATGACTTTACTTCTGCTAGTGTTAGCTTCAGTATGACTTTATTTTTCTTTGCAAACTTCCTTTTGGAAAAAGCTTTTTTTTTATTAGTTATAGTCCGATTTCGTAAGACGTAGCTATAGTATTCGTTAATATTAGGAGTACTTTTAAAGTAGATTTTAGTTTTTCTACTTCGGAATTAAGATGTTGGACTATAACTGAAATTTTGGAAATTTTTGAAACAGCACTAGTTGTTTTTTTTTACAATAAATGTTTACCAAAATTTTGCTATATAATTTTAAGTGAATGGGTTAATGGATTGTTATTAACCGGGATAACATAACCCCTCACAACCTTGAAGAGAGGTCTGTAAGTCATGAAGTTTGTCCATTGTTTACGTATAGCATTTGCTATTGAGAAGTATACAGAGAGTTTTCAAGGAAGGGGGGGGGGGGGGTGAATTTTCTCCTGTGGGGATTTCCCACAGGGGGAATTTTTCGTTGGGATGGAAGTTTCCGTGGGCTGAACTTTCCAGGGAAAATTTTACAATGAGGGAATTTGCTAGAATTCCTATACAAAACAATTTTTATTTGTCTTAACCGACGCAATTTTAGATGTGGAGATGTTAAGGGAACTCGTACAGGGGAAGTTTTTACTGGATTGGCATTATATATTGTCTTTCTGTAGATGGAGGGGCAGGGGGAGATTTTTCATGGGATATACTTTCCAGAGGGAACTTTCTGCGGGAGCAACTTTCAACTAGGAGATGGGCGGGAGGGTGCTTTTTGATGGAAAACTTCCACAGAGGAACTACCACAGCGTAAAACTACCACAAATCCCTTATAAAAAATCCCAAGAAATAAATTAAACCCAAAAAGAATAGAAATTACAATAAATAACCGACTCAAACTCAAAACAAGAAAAAATGAACATGAGTAGGGATGATAACCCCACGCCATCTCAAGACCAGAATACAATTTGCACTTTACTCAAAACAAAATACATTTTAAATGTTTTCACTTTTTTTTACTATAAATAAAGAAGTATTAAGACTTTAAGGAATAGCTATGAAAACATGTATATTAAACTGACAATCCATGTTTTTTTTTTTATTATAAAGTGCAAATTATGCTCTGGTCTTGAGAAGACATGGGGGTTGTCAGCCCAATCCTTTTAATTTTTGCCCGTTTTGAATTTGACTTGGTTATCTATTGCAATTTCTGTTCGTTTTGGGTTTCATTTATTTACGAATGGTGATTTGTGTTGGTTTTACATTTGGAAGATAAGAAAAAGTAACTCGTAGAATTTGACAACGCCTTAGTCCGTAAAAACTTAAACAATAAGAATATGTTGGTTTCCAAAGCCAACTATCCTTTCAAAGGAAAACTAAACCTTCTTAAACTTTTTGGTGCCATATGTTTTTAGCTCATTTTTAACTTTTCGCCTACATTTTTTTTTCTTTTTTTTTTAATTTGGCGCCCGCTATTGCCAAAAATCACAGAAGTTCATATGGAAGTCCTTTCAACAAAAATGGATTTGCGATTTTTTTTTCTAAGTTTTTAAGATACTTATGATGTGTAAATTACACTTTTTCACTTTCCTTAGATCTTCTCAACGAAACTAAAAAAAAACACACACCTCAAATAAAATTCTCAAATTGAGGAAATCCTATTTGGTGCTGTTTTACTTAATGGTACACACCACTATAGACTCTATCAAGAAGAGACAGAACGGGAGAGATGTAGTCAAACGGGAGAGACAGATACTCGGTACTAAAACAGTTGTTAGAGTGGAATGATAAGTGATTGAACTAATATGATAATAAAATTGGTTTTCACTAATGCGCCAATGACGCAGTAGGTCTTAGACTTTTACAGTGAGAGAAGGAGCCGATACCCAAACTCTTGTTTGTGGTGATTTTTGTTCGTTTCAAGCTTGATTTGCATATTCAATTTTAGTTTCACTCGTTTTATTCATTTACATTAATGTCTATTGTATGTCTGTTTGCATTGATTGTTTATTTAATTTCTGTTCGCTTTAAGCTTCATTTATACTTCAATAGCAAAATATTTTTTTTCATTTTAAGCTTGATTTTCATATTCAATCTAAGCATTACTCGCTTTATGATCTATTTATTCATTTACATTATTACTTGTTGTATGTTTTTTCCTATGATTGTTTATTTAATTTCTGTTCGTTTTGGGTTCCATTTACTCTTTAATATTAATTTCTGGTGGTTTTGAGTTTGAATTTTAACAGGTATTTGTATCTGCTGAGCTTAAGTTTAAAATGGCTTTTACTTTTCTTTGAAAAACTTATTTTTCGGAAAGTTTTTTTTTAATTCAGTATTGATTCAGAGTTCAAAGCGATAACACCTATCTAAAAACAGATATTTTTTCGAACATAATCAAATTAGTAAGTTTCGCAATCTAATCTCAGTGAAGTAAAAGAACATTTATTTCATAACGAAATTGGAACGTTTTACGAGCACCATCAGATTAGTAAGTTTTGCAATCTAATTTACTGTGGTACTGTGAAGATCAATATATGCAGTAAATAGCTATAGTAATTACATTTGAGTGAAAAAGGATTATAATTGCGCAACGTTTGGATTATAAAACTTGGAATATAAAGGATTATAAACAGCACGTTTTTTGGATTTTCGGGGGGTAGTCAAACTCCCCCCTTGCGAGTAAGTTTCGTTTAATGTTTTGAATTATCATTATGCTCTTGCCCGAGTAACAGCATAGTTCACACGAGGGTGCTTGTTATCAGTGTTCAGTGGCAGATTTGGATTACTTCACGGATTTTCGAAGCCCATATTCCCCTGTTGCCGCTTCTATCACCCAAGTTTGATATTTAGCCATTATTGAGGCGTACCTGTCCTGGTTATATTTTTAGCCGTGCTAGTAATTAACGGCCAAAGCCAACAGTACGTTAAAATTAGAGTGAGTAAACAAATAATTGATCTATTTGAAGTGGGCGAAGTCTCTTTACTTTAATTGGTATGGGTCGTAATCGCAAACGTAATCGTCCCGCTGAGGACTCAGAAAACCCGTTGAATTCTACATCTACTAGTACCGGAAGTTCTATCACCCAAATTACCGTGGAAACTTTATCACAGAATTTTAATAAAGTACTTGAAGCTGTCCAAGAAAATGGTAGAAAACTAGACATGGTGAACGATAAGTTAAAAACACTAGACGATCGTGTTTCCAAATTAGAGGTGACCCAGTCTGACCAGTGTTCTCAAGTTGCTATTCATGATAGTAGAATTGAAGTTCTAACAAATGAGAACTCATCCTTGAAATCACAATTATCAGTTCTTGTTGATGAGGCTAAGGCCCAGGGAAATGCAGTTTTGAAAATGTCGGATAGGCTTGTTAAACTGGAAATTGAACAGAGGGGTAAAAACATAATTGTTTGGAATGCAGGTTGCGAAAGTGAAAATGTTGCTGTTGCTTTGTTCCAGGATATTGTTAAAGTGGGTTTAGAACAGCCTACAGTACCACCATTCAAAGTTATTCAGTGTAAGAAGGATGCCAAATTTTTCAAAGTTGAACCAAGTGACAAGGAAACAAAAATTGGTCTATTACGCAGTGCAAAAAAACTAAAGAATAAGAATATTGGCCCATTCAAGGAATTGTTTCTTAGTGATGATGCTACCCCTGAGTTACGTCGGGCTAGAAAAATTTTATTTAATAAGCGAGCCCAGTTACGAGATGCAGGTTTTGATGCATGGGTTTCTAAATCTTTCCCACCTTGTGTTCAATTTAAACGCCCTGATGGATCGATCGCTAAGTATTTTCAGAATGATGTAATTACTGAACTTGCTAGACCGGTTATTAGCCATGACTATGGAGGGCGTAGTCAAAAAGGCGATTCGGAAAGCAGAAGTGAATGTTTTGCTTGTTTGTTGTTAATCAAGGAAAATTATATTTGTTTTTATAGTTTGTGATGTAAGGTTAAGTAATTTAATTGGCTGTTGGAGTTTAGATTGGATACCCTCTGTGTGATTATGTTGTGCTCTTTGGTGATTAATAATGATTGTTTTCTTCGCTTGCCTTTATTTAGAATATATACCTTATTTCTTTTGGTGTTTTATCTTTTCATTTTTTCTTTTGATTATTTTTGTTTCATTTTTTGTTATGAGTATTGAGAGAGTATCTTTAATTGTGATTGGTACATGCCCTATTCGTCACCACAGGCCATTTGGATCTTTAATAGATAGTGGTTAGAGATCTTGTTCTACCCCTGGGGGCTCGTAGTATAATTGATTTGGAAAATAAGAAGGTTAATTTTTATAATTATTTTAATGAATGTATTAATAAAAATTTGGACTTTGTGGTTCCAGCTTTTAACCCCCCTGAGGATTCTAAATTTGTTTTTAGTTATGATTTTCATGATGTTGAGTATCGGCATGGTGGATCGGAAGATTTTGGGATTTTTCTTTTGAATTGTCAGGGCCTAAATACTGTAGTTTTTGATCGTAGTGCCCTATTGAAACTAAAAAATAATATGGTTCATATTGATTGGGTATCTCTGTTTGGAAATGAGAGTGATGTAAATACTAAATTTTCACTCTTTTATAGTAAGCTTTTAGAAATGGTTAAGGAAGTGGGAGCAGTGAAGAATTCGAATGGTCGAAAACATAATAGGAGGAAGCCATGGATAACGCATGACCTTCTTCGAAAAATAAATGTAAGAGATAGACTGTTTAAGTCACAAGCTTTAAGACCGACGGATGAGAATAAAGAGCGATACCGTGCTTTTCGTAATTGTTTGAATAATCTCCTCCGTGAGGCTAAACAAAAATATTTTAGTATGAAGTTCAATGATGTTAAAGGTAACCCGTTGAAAACTTGGCAAATAATCCGTAATGTTATAGGTCAGCGGTCTAATATTCTACCAACTGAAGTGACTGTTAATGAGGTTATAATTGCAGATGGTACTGGGATATGTAATGAGTTTTTAAATCATTTTTGTTCAGTAGGCCTACAAATAGCCGAGATGATTTCCTCGTCTCCAGATGACCCACCCTTTGGATCTACTCTACCATCTCCTGCAAATGTATCGCTAAATCTAAAGATGATTACATTAGATGAGTTAAGGGATATTATCTATAGTATGAAAAATAGTTCGTCCGGTAGTGACCTAGTTAGCCTAAAAATTCTAAAATGCATTTTCCCTTGTATATCTGGTGTTCTGACATCACTGATTAATGATTGCTTCCGTCAAGGAAGGTTTCCAGATTGTTTAAAAAATGCAAGAGTGACACCGGTTTATAAAGGTGGTGATAGAAATGAATTTGGGTAATTATCGCCCAATATCAGTCTTGCCAGTTATTTCTCGTCTTATTGAAAAGTGTTTTAGTAATCGTTTGACCTATTTTTTAGAGAAGTTTAAATTGTTGAATAATAATCAGTTCGGTTTCAGAAAAGATAGGAAGACAGAGGATGCATTGATATTTTTGACTAGTATAATTAACATAGCTTTAGATGAAGGATTTAAGGTTGGTGCAGTGTTTCTAGACTTACAGAAGGCTTTTGATACAGTTGACCATGGCCTACTCCTGGAAAAATGCGAGGTCTATGGGATCCGAGGTAAAGCTCTTGACTTTATACGGAGTTTCCTTAGTAACCGGTACCAGTTTGTAGAGATGACTTGTATACAATCAGGCGCCCACCCAGTGACTAGTGGTGTCCCGCAGGGGTCAGTTCTTGGTCCGATTCTTTTTTTATTGTATATTAATGATATGCCTGATTGTATCCCAAGTTGCTGTTTTAATGTTAGTGATATGGCCAAAAATCCCAGGAATGAGACGGTGTCATTATTTGCTGATGACACAGTTGCTGTTAGTACCGCGAAGACAGAAGAATTACTTCAGACATCGATGAAGATGCTATTGAAAGGTTATATTCCTGGTTGAGGGTAAATAGATTAAAGATTAATCTGGGTAAGACTAATTTTGTTATTTTTTCCCGTTCACCAGATTTTTATCCATGGTTTCAGGATATTGCAACACAGTATGGAGCTTTAAAGCGGGTGTGTTCTTATAAGTACCTGGGGGTTTATATTGATGATGTTTTATCATTCAAGCGCCATGTACATTATGTTTGTAAAACCGTGTCTCGTAACCTGGGTATAATGAGAAAACTTAAGCATTTTTTTCCTCCTTTTGCTATGCGCCTTCTTTATTATTCCCTTATCCATCCATATATATTGTATTGTAGTAGCGTTTGGCTTGGAACATTTCCTTCTATTGCTCGGCCAATACGAGTTCTACAAAACAACGCTATTCGGCCGTTAGATGGCCTACAACCCCGGGATTCGGTACGAAACGTGTATGAGCGTGTAAAGATACTGCCAGCTTCCGGATTAAGGGAGTTGTATACACTTCTATTCATTTTTAGGATTCAGAGGGGTTTAAACCTCCCGTGTTTTGATAGCTTGGCTAACCTGAGATCTTCTGTCCATGATTATGATACTAGGTCATCTGCAGAGATTAATATTCCACTGGTAGTTTCGGCCCGATCGATGTTTTCTTTGCTTCACAGGGGGATCAGAAGTTGGAACCATCTTGATCAAAATACAAAAAATATAGGTGATATTTCTTCGTTTAAGATAGTAATTAAAGGGATGCTTTTTAGTAAGTATGAATTTTAGGTTTTTTTTTTTTTTTTTTTTTAATAATGATATTGGTAAATTTTTATGGCTCCTGGGGGTGATGATTTTGAATATGATTGCAAATTTAATGAAAATGTTAAGGTTTAAGGTTTGTGGTGCTGTTTGGGGACTGTGATATAGATAGGTTATTATTTTTTTCGTTTTTTTTTTTATTGTTTTGTTATGTTAGTGTATTTTTGCCACCCCCTTGGACAAGTTTTTACTTCTTGGGGTGGCCACTAAACTTATGTTAAATTGTTTGTTTGTTTAGAATAAATCTCTCTCTCTCTCTAATTAATTACTCAAATAGAAGAAGTGTTTTCCGCTTTTTTAGCGTAATCGGAGAATTACTCCTAAAGTGATAGAATCATGCTAGATGATCAAAAATCAGATGATCAAAGAATTAAGGATGACTACGGTTATAATTCCTAGCTAGAAATAAAATCATAGAATTATTGCCTAAATCGATACCGGCAATATAGGATCACATCGGAATAGATGAGCAGATAAAGATACCAGGTGCCTAACAAGAATCATCAAACTCCTTCAGATAACGTTCAAGATTAAAATACGTTATTAGAGAGTACACAGTGACCTACCTATCACGAGGACGTTCATGGGAAGGTGGTGCATAGAACATTTCAACGGCTTTGATAAGTCGTTCACTTGGCGGCACTGGCGCTGGAAGACGTATTTTTTTGGGGTCTAGAGACTTGTAGCTTGAATCATCAGCCTTAAAAAGAAGCAACAATTAATATATACTTAAATTAAAGCCTGGTAAGGCGGAGGGGGATTTAAGAAGTTTTCAGGGTGAAGAGTTACGGGTCAACAACGAAAACCTTGGAAATATCGAAGCCATACCTGGCCATTATAAATCACCAACAGCTACTAATAAAAACGCATGTCTGAAAATCACAACAATGAGAAAAACGAAAAAAAAAGATTCTCTAGTGGGAAGGCCACGTAGCATCTCACTAGTAATATATAAATTTTGGGACTTCGGGGTGGAGCATAGGTTTCCAACTGGGTTCTCCATGCTTAAGTGCCTGGATGGAATGCAGCAGCAATTTTGAAGCTATTCCTACCCTTAATCAAAAATAAGGATTGTTTATCTTACTCCTCCTTTACCCCTCAATAAAAACCCCAATATCATGACAGCTGCATTTTAGGTAGAATTCCTTTACTAAGCCTACGCTGTCTTACAGACAAGTGCTTCTCAATAACTGTTTTGCAATGGAACCCTGGTACATCATTTATACTATAATCAAACCCAGTTATATTTTTTTACCATAATCGAACACTTATTTAAATTACTTCTACAACAACTCACTGCAACGTCAATCTCCCTGAGGCTAACCTAGATGCGCGAGCTCCTTCTCTATCCCAATCTATTCAAAGCTTCCCTCTTTATACCATACCAAGAAGTTCAAAGTTTCTATAAATCCTTTCTTACAACCTCTTCCCATGATATTCGGGGAAGAACAGTTTTTCGTACGACCCAAGATGGTCAAAAAGCACGATCTTTGGCAATCTAGTATCCTTCATCCGCAAATGTGTCTTAACCATCTCAACCTTTCTCTCATTATAACCCTAGAAAGCGGGATAGGACCTCATTTTTCCTACAACTCACTGCTTAAAATACAGTCAGTCAGAGGTATACCCTAGACAATCCCTCTGGGAAAACATCAAACAAATCCTCTTCTGTCTTCCGAAGTACCTACGGTCCAGGACCATATTGGATCACCATCCATGTAGCTTCCAATATTATCTTCTTCTTTCTTCTTCTATTTAACAGCAGGCGGGCTTTTCAGTAAAACTATATTATAATCTTGGTCTATAGACTTATCTTCCTATTCTTCAAAACTTTTTTTAATTTGAAAAAACACCCTGAGCCTCGGCTATTCCACTTTTAACATCTTCACTACTCCCACCATCTTTACTAACAATACTAACAAGGTAAGTGAAGCTGTCCACTTGATCGATTTAATCGTTACCCAACATCACCTCTTCGGCTTTATTTATTCCCAGTCTAAGCGACTTAGTCTTCTAAACATTAATTTTCAAACCTATTCTTGCACTCTGAACTCTCAAAACCTCCAAAAAATCCTCCAAAGCCTCTAATCAAATCCAATCAAACCCTCCAAAGCCTGTATAACGTTCATTTTGCAAACATTTTCATCAGGGACACTCGAATTATTCACATAACCTAAGTCTGGGAGAGTTTTACTCTTCATTTGGTTCCATGCTCTCCCATAGCCTTTGTCATGTTCCTTAGGACTAAGTCCATCAAAATGATACATTTAAATGGGGATAGAAGGTAACCCTGGTTAACTTCAGACTCAATACGAAACGAACTACCTTAACCACAGCGATGTTATTTTCGTGCATAGTACTAATCATTTTAATGCTTTTATCGATTATATCATACAAGAATAAGCTCTTCTATCAGCTCAATTGAACACTTACTCATAATCTATAAATCTGATGACTTAAAGGTTCTTACGACTCAGGCACTTCTCAATTATTAGTCTAAGCACAAAAATTTTGATTTGGATTAATACTATATGAAATACTCCGTAATCTACGATATCAAATAATGTTATAATAAAAGAAACATTTTATTTGAAACACACTTATCGTAAAATAGAACATGAAATTTCAGCAAAATCAATAGATCTTTAATTTTTTTTTCTGTTCTTTTACAAAATTAGCCTTTAGAAACTTGATTCTATGCTTGAAACCTGGAACGGCGTCCAGTCTAAAATATGATATGTACCAACTTCTCGTGTTATTATTAAATACTGCATATCATCAATGTAGTTTAGCAAAACCCTTGACCTTATTCCTCGCAAACCAGACGATGTGAAGAAATACTCTATAAAGTAAATTATTATATATGAAGCAATAATAATTGATTTTATACTTGATAAATAATAAAATATTAAAAAAGGTGCGTTTTCTGCAAAATAATCCAGTAGTCAGACGACACTGTAGATAAATTAACCAGTAACGTCATAATCAATAATATTTGGCTACTGCATTCTCGGTAATTATTTTGAATGCTTTTTTTTATTTAATAACTATAAAAATTTTTAAATAAATAAATTAAAATTTTCTGACTTTTTTGAATTTAATAACTATTAACATTTTAAATAAATAATTTTCATCCACTACTACTACTCCTATCAACTCACTGCAGCATCAAGCCATCTGAAACCGACCCAGCTGCGCACGCTCCTCCTCCATCCCAATTTACTCAAAGCTTACCTCTTTACACCCCCACCCAAAAAGTCCCGATTTCCTTTAAATCATTTATGATCAAATCATCACATCAAAAGTTAAATCACTGTAAAATCTTTATTGTACCGCCTAAAGAGTGGACTGATCCACCGTTGCATTTGTCTAATTTTTCTGAATAAGTATGTTTAACCATACATAAAGCAATTAATGTTAGATACTCTGATAGTCAACACTGGAGCTTAATCTCGGACATACACTTCTACAATGATTCTAAACTTGGAAAAAGCTACCAAGTCTTACAGTCAGAACAAAGTATCTAAATCACATGTAATAATTGTTTTGCAATGATATTTCCTATTTTGTAATGATTATTTTTTATTTCACATTTTCTGTTAGCTCTGCAGTGTCATTTCTAACCTTCATTTGTAGGTTATAAATACATCAATAAAAATAGCGTTGTTATGCACCCCACTTCTTTCAATGCACCCCACCTCGAAAGGTCCCAGATATAACACCTGGAAAGGTCCTTGGTACCTTACCAAATGGGTAAGGTACCAAGGAATTCGACAGCTAATCATTACTTGAATAGATGAATCACTATGAATCTCTATTACACCACCTAGAAAGTGGATTATTTAACCTTTGGATTCGTCTAAATGTATATGATTAGCTAGAACGTTCAAACCATATACAACATTAAAGATTTTAAATGCAGTGAAAGTCAGCAGCAAAGCAAAATTTTGGCCACACACTTTAACCTTGAGCCTAAACCATGAAAATACTGCCCAATCTTGGACATGGAATCTTAAAAATTAGAATAGGGTAACTAAATACATTCTACTACCGCACTGGCTATACAAGACATATGAAGCTAAGAGAGGAAAGGCAATAATAAATGGAAAATAAAATAAAAAAGGGTGAGAAAACGAGGATTTTGTCAGCCAGTGGCAAAACATGAAGACGAAGAAAGTTTTTTCTTGTTTTTCTTTTTTGTTTAGCACTGAGAACCACTTGACGGAGGTCCTTGCCAAAATATTTGCTTGTTCTTCGTCTTCATGTTTTGCCACTGGCTGACAAAATCCTCGTTTTCTCACCCTTTTTTTATTTTATTTTTCATTTATTATTTCCTTTCCTCTCTTAGCTTCATATGTACAGTAACTAAATCACAGACAGACTCAATCATCAATAAATTCAATCTATAGCAAGTGTTGTGAAGCAGAATAGAAGTATTTAAATAGGATAGGATGCAAGAGAAACTTTCATTTCAACTTAAATTTAAAAACTAAGTATTCCTAGATTGCAATTAGCCAGTCATAGCTAGCCCAGGCCCTACCATCGTCCAAAATCAACCATTCCTCAAGCCCATGTCTATTAAATAAAATATTATCATCAAAATATAAAATATAATCAAATATAAACTCTTAGAAACAATAGAAACTCCCCTCTTGAAACAAAAATGAACCCGAATACCCTCCCATCAATTTGTTGTTGACTTAAAAAATCATTAACTTTGTTTGCTTTGCTAAAAAAAAAAAAAAAAAAAAAAAAAAAAAAAAAAAAAAAAAAAAAAAAAAAAAAAAAAAAAAAAAAAAAAAAAAACAGCATGCAATTTCTGTATCTTTTTTGAACGGATAACTGGAAGAGCATAACCAAGGCCACCCCTTTAAGAAACTCCTAAAAAAAATAAACTCCCATCTTGAAACTAAAATGAACCCGAACACCATTCCATCAATTTGTTATTTGGTTTATCAAGTGTTTTCTTCATCTTCATCTATGGTATAGAACTTCCCAAATCTTTATATATTTTCATATTTTTCTTACCCAAAAAATCTAAATAAAGTTTCGAGGCTTGTCCTTATGTAACAAGAAATAAAGTTGGCTTGTCCATTCATCTAGTTGCAAAGCATAGAAACATAGAAACGGGGGGCTAGATCCCCGCGTTCTTTCAGGTCAGCAATGGATTTGGTGATCATTTCCGTGTATTTTGGGTGGTTTGCTGGTGCCTTGGCCTTTTTAACCTCTTTAGGTTTTGCAGCCTTAGCTGGTTTTGGAGCTGGAGCTCTTACCCAAAAAAATCTAAATAAAGTTTGAGAATATATAAATTTTCTAGCTACTGGTCAAGAAGCAGTTATTGTTAAACAAAAAGCTTTTCCCCGTGTAAGCTTTTGGCATGTTATTTTTCTGCAGTCCTACTGCTTTAATACTTCAACATAAGGCAAATATTTTTTTTCAATTGAAAAATACATCACAAACATGCAAAAATAGGACAACTTCCCAATTTTGACTAGGTTTAACTCATTATCTACGAAAGTTTCAAAGCAGTTCCAAATAAAAAATCTCAAGTTTCAGGGGAAACACAAACATTGACATAACTAAAAAAAAAAAATAAATCAACAAACACAAAACAAAAAGCGGAATGAATATTCTCTCTGTCCAAACAATAAATTTCTACCCCCCCCCCCTTCACTATCTTAGCTAGTTTTGCTCCAAGTCAATCGTATTAATCTTTTTCCCTTTTCCTTATGCGCTCCATCCTGCTTCGTATTGTTTTGACAGGCATCGCAAGAAATAAATCCCAAATTCAGCCTCCCTGCCCTCTTCCCCTCTAACCAACGTGAATGCTCACGGAAAGTTGGAAAATCGGGCATAAAGATACACTTTTTGAAGCTTTATGCACGGAGTTTTTCACAAAAAATGGGAAGGAGCCAATATCCCCTGGACCCCAACTTCCAAATGACGCCACTGATAAGAGAATGAGTTCTCAACAGAATGATAAGTTCGTTTTGTTTATGCTTTCTCGTTTTTTCTAATTAATTTCTAAATTTATTCCAAGTCCTTTCTAAATTTATTCCAAGTCATCTGAGTTAATTATTTCTCTCTTTATCTTATAAGCTCCATCTTGTTCTCCATTGTTTTGATAGGCCCTACAGCAAGTAAATAATTAAATAATCAATTGAATGAATAAAACAAGCAAGGCATGATTACCTTTATCATTGTGACCATTAATCCAGCTGGTAGGTCATAATAGGGCATAACTGGCTCAATTCCTTCCAATTCCGTAATATAATTTGATTTATAGTCAGAATGAAAAGTTCCCATGGGGGGTGGTTGACTCCAATCTTGATTGTTATCATATTCACTTTCATCTAAAAATGGGGAAAAATAGCACTAGTAGGAGATTTAAAAAACTAAGTAAAGAAATAGGAAATTTTTAAAGTCAAAAGAAAAATATACGAAGTTTGTGGTTTTCAGGTATGAATTATACCTGAATTATACCCGAGGTATGATTATACGTCGGGCGCTTCCAGGGGACAAATTTTAAATTTCATTTTGATGCCTTTGGTTCTTTAAGGATCATTTTTTTAAAAACAAATATTTATAATAGATAATAGGCAATAATAGGCAAGGTATGTTTACTTACGAAATGTTCCCCAAAAACAGAAAATAATCCCTTAAAGAATTCAATAATGAAGGCTTCCACGGTATAAGTGAAGTTAAAAAAGAGCTTTCCCACAAAGTTTATACCGCAAAGTTTACCCTGCTCACAAGAGTTTCCCTTTTCAGCTTTATCACTATTCTTTGAAGCATATAGTTTGGATTATTCAAACTTAAAGTTACGAAATAATACAGTTAAAAACAAAACTGGTTATAAAGAGTCATCCAGCACGTTTTTTTAATTTTACAAATTCAGTCCAAGACTTAATTATGCCTTAGAAGTCTTTCTCTATAGGGGAAACTTAGCTGACTTTCTTGGAAGATCTATGTGTTTTGCTTCATTCCAAATTTATTAAAGCCGAAATATTTGTATGAGGAAAACGGCTAAACAACTATGGAAAACTTTATTGACACTCTAGGAGCCCGGCACAAGAGTGACTAAGATAACCCATTGGAAGAACTTCCAGGGAAAGGACACGCTATAATAAGAAAATCGTTCCTTATTTTTAATTCGAATAGTCTTGGTTTTGGTTTTTCTAATTTGATAAGTTATTTTCCTCTTTTCGTTGTTGTTGTTGGTTCTTATCTTGCATTTTTTCCCCCTTTTTTCCTATTATTCAAAAATTTGTTGTAATTGTTTGTACTCCTTGTGATGAATAAAAAAAAAACAATTAAATGACGTCATATCGTTCATCAGAATGACGTCGAAAATCGTTCCTTATTTTTAATTCGATTAGTCTTGGTTTTGGTTTTTCTAATTTGATAAGTTATTTTCCTCTTTTCGTTGTTGTTGTTGGTTCTTATCTTGCATTTTCCCCCCTTTTTTCCTATTATTCAAAAATTTGTTGTAATTGTTTGTACTCCTTGGGATGAATAAAAAAAAACAATTAAATGACGTCATATCGTTCATCAGAATGACGTCGAAAATCGTTCCTTATTTTTAATTCGAATAGTCTTGGTTTTGGTTTTTCTAATTTGATAAGTTATTTTCCTCCTTTCGTCGTTGTTGTTGGTTCTTATCTTGCATTTTTTCCCCCCTTTTTTCCTATTATTCAAAAATTTGTTGTAATCGTTTGTACTCCTTGTGATGAATAAAAAAAAACAATTAAATGACGTCATATCGTTCATCAGAATGACGTCAAAAATCGTTCCTTATTTTTAATTCGAATAGTCTTGGTTTTGGTTCTTATCTTGCATTTTTTCCCCCTTTTTTCCTATTATTCAAAAATTTGTTGTAATTGTTTGTACTCCTTGTGATGAATAAAAAAAACAATTAAATGACGTCACATCGTTCATCAGAATGACGTCGAAAATCGTTCCTTATTTTTAATTCGAATAGTCTTGGTTTTGGTTTTTCTAATTTGATAAGTTATTTTCCTCTTTTCGTCGTTGTTGTTGGTTCTTATCTGGCATTTTTTCCCCCTTTTTTCCTATTATTCAAAAATTTGTTGTAATTCTTTGTACTCCTTGTGATGAATAAAAAAAACAATTAAATGACGTCATATCAGAATGATGTCGAAAACCGTTCCTTATTTTTAATTCGAATAGTCTTGGTTTTGGTTTTTCTAATTTGATAAGTTATTTTCCTCTTTTCGTCGTTGTTGTTGGTTCTTATCTGGCATTTTTCCCCCTTTTTTCCTATTATTCAAAAATTTGTTGTAACTGTTTGTACTCCTTGTGATGAATAAAAAAAACAATTAAATGACGTCATATCGTTCATCAGAATGACGTCGAAAATCGTTCCTCATTTTTAATTCGAATAGTCTTGGTTTTGGTTTTTCTAATTTGATAAGTTATTTTCCTCTTTTCGTCGTTGTTGTTGGTTCTTATCTTGCATTTTCCCCCCTTTTTTCCTATTATTCAAAAATTTGTTGTAATTGTTTGTACTCCTTGTGATGAATAAAAAAAAACAATTAAATGACGTCATATCGTTCATGAGAATGACGTCGAAAATCGTTCCTTATTTATAATTCGAATAGTCTTGGTTTTGGTTTTTCTAATTTGATAAGTTATTTTCCTCTTTTCGTCGTTGTTGTTGGTTCTTATCTGGCATTTTTTTCCCCATTTTTCCTATTATTCAAAAATTTGTTGTAATTGTTTGTACTCCTTGTGATGAATAAAAAAAACAATTAAATAACGTAAGTAATAATGTATTTTAGAACAGCAAGTCAGTCGTAAACGAAGCAATGTTTAAGAGTGAAGTTGACAATGTTTAAGAAGTGAAGTTGAAGTTGACCAAAGAAGTTGACTATGCTTCTTTTTGAAGTAGTCCACCACGAAGTGCATGTTTTTCAAAATATTTTGACGGGAAATCTCCTTCTTTTTTAACACATGGAAGGCATTATATTTCAGAGGGACTTGTCCTTCCGAAATACTGTAAAAGCTTAGTCTTAGATATTGTGAAAACCTACAAGAAGACCCCGAAGTATGAAAATAAACTAAAAATCTCAAAATGGAGCATTTTTAGGCAAAAACCCGATTTCCCTGATATTTCGCGCAGAATTATAATACACTGTGTTCTACTTGAATTGATACACTTTTTTAAAGCTTCATTAGAAAACCATGTTGAAATCAAAATGCTTAGATTATATAATTGTTTCTTATATTTTTTTAACTAAAAAGAGAGTAGAGCAACGTGGATAAATGAAAATGAAATTAGCAACATTATTGCAAATAATTCAGCAGACTAAGGATTTTCCTTTACGTTTTTTACTATTAGAGGAGGAATTGGCCCGTGTAAGATCGAGCTGGAACCGTTGTGAAAAATCGTTGTATGTAGAATCCAAATGTGTCATGTGTTTCACACCTAAAAGTTAAGTTAATTCCTTAATTTTATTTTTTACTTTTATACACTTTTCTCAACGCTCAAGCGTTCTTGCTGTTGAGCAAAAATCGAATTTTTAAAAGTATCTGTTTTTTATATTTTCGGTCTGCTAAACATAATCCCCATCTCTTTCAATGATAATAACTTTTGAGGCCAAATACAGAAAAAGGCAAAAGAATTTAAAATTAGAAAAAAACATAACAGCAACCCCTTTCCCGCATCCATAATGTCACTGTATTTCCTATAATAGTCTGTCCCACAGCCACTGTTCCTATAGGTAATGCCACTTGTCTGTTCCACAGCCGTATTTTACTGTCCTAGCTTACTCTGATAAAGTTTAACTTTCGAACAAGTGCCTAGGTAACGAGGAGAAAAAAAATTCTAAAGATGGATTCCTTATGGCATAATTGCTAACCTTCATAATGTTCACAGTTGAAACCCATCCCACCATAGCTTGGCAGCCCTCCCCCTTCCCAAACCAAAATTCTAGCATGGACATCTCTATAACCGCAGACTTACTAAAGAATAAAAACATTAGACTTGCTCATACCCCAGTGTTTTTCTTGCTGTCCATATCCATTTGCAGCGTATGCGCCCTTTTGAGCTTCATGGATAGTATTTAACTGATCTTCAAGCTGCCGTAAATGAGTTTCAAATCCCTAAGAAACAAAGGTAAAAGATAAATGTTCTAAAAGAAAAATTCCAGCTAAGCCCTGTCTTAATTAATTATCCCAATCAATTATAACCAATAAAAAATCAATGAATAAAGGTATAAAACTGTTTGTACAAGAAGCTTCCAAAGCTTTATTTTCACTTTCCCGTTAAATTATGAAAATTCATACTTGTAAAATGATGAAATAAGTTTAACTGCGGAGAATCCCCCTTTTAGTTCTTGTCACGAGGATATTGCAAGCTAAAACGTTGTATCTACACAACTTTTAAATGAAATAGAAGAGATAACGGATTACAAAGGACTTTTAAGAAACTATAAGACAAATCATAAAAATTTTAGGATTTGGGGGAATGATGAAAGAAATCAGTGCTTGTTTTGCCGTACATTCTGTTTAATTGTGATCTTTTGAATATATAAATAGAATATAGAAGAGTTAAAATGGAACTTGAATATAAAATTATACAGAATTTAACTGATTCGATTTGCTATTCTTTCCCAACGGATTTCTCTTATTTGTTCTTTTAGTAAATAACTTTGTTTAATAGGCATTTCTTTAGTTCGTTTCTTTGAGTTCTTTAGAAACGTTTCTTTAGTTTATTTTAGTTCTTTTAGGAAATAATAGTAAACAATATTCAGTCGTTCCTGAACATTGTGTCCTGAACTTTATTTTCTACAATAACAAAAATTTGTGTTCCCACGATCAAGGCCGTACCCAGGATTTTTTTTTCGGGGGGAGGGGGGGGTTTAGTAAGAAAAAGAAATTCGGGGGGGGGGGGGTTGAAAAAAAAACTAAAAAAAACGCATACAAAATTTGTTTATGTCCATTTTTGTTACGTTTTTACGAGTCAGGCAAACATTTCGGGGGAGGGGGGGCAACCCCCCTACCCCCCCCCCCCCTCTGGGTATGGCCTTGCCCAGGATAACTCTTGATGATTCAAGAATGTTGACAAACAAATCTGTTCTAACGATCGTTGATCAACAGTCCGACAGAAAAGGCCTAAAACGTAGCAACTGCCTAGAGTTGGTAGATCATCTTAGAAATAAATTTTCGTTTGGTGGAGTAACACACCACTTTACTGATTCATTTGCTGAATTTTTTTCCAACAAATATCCCTGGCTTACAGAGGTATCCTCGCGAACACCATCTTCGGTATACACAGGACAAAGCGTCAGTTTCACCACTTTGCGTGAGTATTACGTTAAAATACATATCACTTTCCATAAAATATACCCACTTTTACCCATACTTATTTACACTTTATCTAAAGTAGATTATTTTTCCTTTCAAATGATTTTCTTACCACACAAAATGGTCTGTATTGCTTTCTGCAATGTATTGTCTGTTGCAATGAGCTAACACGTATGATTCATAATATTTAATTTTACAGCATTTAGAAAATAATATTCAACCTCTAATTAACAACTAACTTTAATGATTACTCACTGCCTTCACTTTTTTAATGACATTTTATTGTTTTTTTTTACGTTTCTTTGTTTAGGTTTAAGTGTATTTACTCCGAGGGAAATGCTGCCTCTCCTTAAAGCAATTTTGGAACAAAACTTTAAGAAATCAAGGGACTTCAAAAGCTTAAAGAGGGTCATAATTTCAGATAACGACGTTCGAATTAACAAGATTTCCTTATTGTCACGTTTTTCAAAATCCCCCTACATCTTTCTAAACTTTCACAGAAAAAAGAGATTGGTAGGTAGTGGATCTACTTAATCTAGGCGCTCAAACCGGTCAAGAGTTCTATCAAATAAATGACCTTTTAAAACCAAGGGGAACTTGGAGGAATTTGGGTTAACCTCCTTCCTAATTGGCGAAGTAGGTTTGTTTTCCTCCTTACCATATTATGTTTGTTTTCCTCCTTACCTTAATTGGAAAACAAACATAATATGAATCTTTGAGTTTTAGGCAATAACGTGAAATAATTTTACAGCGCTGATGACGAGAAAGTAAGACACCTTCTCGTTTGATTTTTGAGTAGCCAAATGGGTATTAAAAAGATTTTAGTAGTTAATTTGTGTGTTATTAAAGAAGGATTAGAATGGCGTGCCTAAAGATATTGTAAGGGCACAGCTTTCTGCTCCTCCTAGGTTTGTTTTGGGGTTGAGGGGAGGTTGGGAGGATGATGTATAGTTGATTGAGAACAAGGTTTTATGAAAAATATTTGTGTATTATTAATGTATTTCCACGGTGAAAGGGATGCCCTATGGCGGAAGGGCACCCTGCGAAACCGGGAAGAGTATTTTTTTTTGTGGTTTTGATTTTTTCTTGTAGTACACCTTGTCTTCGTCAATTATGTTTGGTTACCCAAATCCAAAAATCAAAAATAAAATTTGTTTTTAAATTAAAGTAGGTGACATTAAAGTTTGAATTTAAGTGAAAAAGATTAATATGTCACCGAGAGTAGAGGACGTGGGTCTTAAAAAAATATTTTAATTTAAAAATAAAGAAAAAAAAGTAAAACACTATTTTTCTTACTTATCTACTATAAAAGTAAGTGTCCTGTTATAGGGTAAGAATTGCTATTGGCCCGGAAAGAGAATAAGGCTTTCTAATACACTAATAATAAGGAGGGAAGGAATGATTCCTTCAGATCGTCCCATACATGAAAGAAGACAAGGCAAAATCCGCTCCCCGCCATTCATGTATAAGCTCTTTAAGGCGTTTAATCCTTACGACAATTACTACACCGACGGGTCTATAAAAAGAGCTTAAATTTCCCCTCCAATTCCCCCTTTTTTTTACTGGTAGGCTACCAACAAGGCTAATCAGACAAGGCTGAGCTGACTGGAAACAGCGCTGCTGGTCATAGAATATCCATGTTCTACTTACCTATAGTGTTACAAGCTTTAAAATAATGACAAAACTGTATCAAGTGAACTGACATGTGTTATGCTGCAGACAAAATACAGGTACTAAGCGTAAAAGACCAATGGGACCCAAATGTTTAAAAACACAAAACAACACCTTGAAAGGAAGAGGGAAGTTTTCTACCCTCCAAAACAGACATGCAGCTCACGATGAAAAAAAAAAAAATATAGAACTTAGGCATACATCTTAATGTTGCGGCAGTTTTATCCTCCCTCCCCCACACATATTCTACAAAAAAACGAATATAAGATTTCTCCATTAACTCTAATTCAACACCTTCACTCATCTTGAATCAAAATTATAGAAAAAGTTTCGAAGAAAACAAATTATTCCAACAAAATTAATCATTAACAAAACAACGAAAAAATTAACCAATTAGCCCAAGGGGTTGCAGCCTACGTCACTTCATTTAACCTGGAGGTAGAAAAGCGGGACCAGTCCCAGAGACATGGTTGGAGGCACAGAAGGATCAGAGGAATAAAACGACACAGAGCTGCATCAGAGAGTTTATCACCCCCAGGTTTTAGCCCTAATAAGTTAAAATCATAAATAATGTTTTCTTACCTCAATTTGTGCATTAATATGGTTAGCAAAAAGCATATGTTGTTGATGATAACCCTCGTAAGTTGATTGAGTACTAGAGGCAATGCTACTGGAAACTTCTGGAAATTGTCCAACTATTTTTTCCGTGGCTTCTTCAACAGCTTTTTCAGAATTTTCAAGATTTTCGAGGATACCGGGTGAAAAATTAGTCGCTCGTGATCGCCATAGTATTTTGAGCTAGGAAAGGGACGTAAAAGGTTGGCACAAAGAAGCGCCAGACTGCCAGACAATTATACTACGACTCATTATTTTATACGTTGTCGCTTCTCCCCCTTTTTTATATAATATAAAAGGCTAAGATCAACTAACCGTTCAGGCAATATGTTTCAAATTCCAAATTTAGTGTGTACGTATATATTTCTTTTTACCTCAGCAATGCAAATATAATACTGGAAATAACTATACAGGTCCATACCCAAATAAGTACACAGACAAAAAAAAACATTTCTGAGGAGCTTCATTACTCTTGACATAAGTTTAGTCCTGTTTAAAGTCCGACAGCCAAAAGGCCAATTTGAAAAAAAAAAACTTTTTATGGACCCCGGAATTAAAATTAAGGAATTTTGGGTATATGCACGACAAGTACTGGAAGTTGGTTAACGAGACATAGTTGAAGTTTCCGCTAAATAATTTTTCAGAGATTCTTAGTAGAATTTCTAGAATTACTAGAGATTCTTACTAGAATTAAAATTAAGGAATTTTGGGTATATGCACGACAAGTACTGAAAGTTGGTTAACGAGACATAGTTGAAGTTTCCGCTAAATAATTTTTCAGAGATTCTTACTAGAATTTCTAGAATTACTAGAGATTCTTACTGGAATTAAAATTAAAGAATTTTGTGAATTTTGGGTATATGCACGACAAGTACTGAAAGTTGGTTAACGAGACATAGTTGAAGTTTCCGCTAAATAATTTTTCAGAGATTCTTACTAGAATTTCTAGAATTACTAGAGATTCTTACTGGAATTAAAATTAAGGAATTTTAGGAATTTTGGGTATATGCACGACAAGTACTGAAAGTTGGTTAACGAGACATAGTTGAAGTTTCCGCTAAATAATTTTTCAAAGATTCTTAATAGAATTTCTAGAATTACTAGAGATTCTTACTGGAATTAAAATTAAAGAATTTTGGGAATTTTGGGTATATGCACGACAAGTACTGAAAGTTGGTTAACGAGATATAGTTGAAGTTTCCGCTCAATAATTTTTCAGAGATTCTTACTAGAATTTCTAGAATTACTAGAGATTCTTACTAGAATTAAAATTAAGGAATTTTGGGTATATGCACGACAAGTACCGAAAGTTGGTTAACGAGACATAGTTGAAGTTTCCGCTAAATAATTTTTCAGAGATTCTTACTAGAATTTCTAGAATTACTAGAGATTCTTACTAGAATTAAAATTAAGGAATTTTGGGTATATGCACGACAAGTACCGAAAGTTGGTTAACGAGACATAGTTGAAGTTTCCGCTAAATAATTTTTCAGAGATTCTTACTAGAATTTCTAGAATTACTAGAGATTCTTACTAGAATTAAAATTAAGGAATTTTGGGTATAAGCACGACAAGTACCGAAAGTTGGTTAACGAGACATAGTTAAAGTTTCCACTACATAATTTTTCAGAGATTCTTATTAGAATTTCTAGAATTACTAGAGATTCTTACTAGAATTAAAATTAAGGAATTTTGGGTATATGCACGACAAGTACTGAAAGTTAGTTAACGAGACATAGTTGAAGTTTCCGCTAAATAATTTTTCAGAGATTATTACTAGAATTTCTAGAATTACTAGAGATTCTTACTACAATTAAAATTTAAAGAATTTTGGGTATATGGACGACAAGTACCGAAAGTTGGTTAACGAGACATAGTTGAAGTTTCCGCTAAATAATTTTTCAGAGATTCTTACTAGAATTTCTAGAATTACTAGAGATTCTTACTAGAATTAAAATTAAGGAATTTTGGGTATATGCACGACAAGTACTGAAAGTTGGTTAACGAGACATAGTTGAAGTTTCCGCTAAATAATTTTTCAAAAATTCTAACTAGAATTTCTAGAATTACTAGAGATTCTTACTAGAATTAAAATTAAGGAATTTTGGGTATATGCACGACAAGTACCGAAAGGTGGTTAACGAGACATAGTTGAAGTTTCCGCTAAATAATTTTTCAGAGATTCTACTAGAATTTCTAGAATTACTGGAGATTCTTACTAGAATTAAAATTAAGGAATTTTGGTATATGCACGACAAGTACTGAAAGTTGGTTAACGAGACATAGTTGAAGTTTCCGCTAAATAATTTTTCAGAGATTCTTACTAGAATTTCTAGAATTACTAGAGATTCTTACTAGAATTAAAATTAAGGAATTTTGGGTATATGCACGACAAGTACTGAAAGATGGTTAACGAGACATAGTTGAAGTTTCCGCTAAATAATTTTTCAGAGATTCTTACTAGAATTTCTAGAATTACTGGAGATTCTTACTAGAATTAAAATTAAGGAATTTTGGGTATATGCACGACAAGTACTGAAAGTTGGTTAACGAGACATAGTTGAAGTTTCCGCTAAATAATTTTTCAGAGATTCTTACTAGAATATAACCTGTGCGGTCACTAGCGGCTAATTAACGCATACTCGTATCGCACAGTACGTAATATGTTCATATATGTTCGCATATATGTGCGCCATGATTACTTGGGAATAAGGGCATACTAAAAACATAGAATAGCGATTTAAGCTTGATTACATTTTACCCCTTGTCTTTGTTTATATTTTTTAATCATAATACAAAATGGCACCATCCAACGACAGAACATTTTTAGCCTAAAGTTTCAGGAATGTAAGCATACATTGAATAGCATCTGAATTTACCCCAAACAATTCTTCAGCAGCCGGATTCTAAATGGGTAGCTGGAGAAATCTGGGGAAGGTAAGCAAGAGGGGTGTGCAAAAGCACAGGATGGGTGCCCCCCCCAGCAGCCCATTGAACTTCCTGGCTGAAGGGCCATGAAACGGAGATCAGCACCGCCTGTTTAGACTTTAAGAGTCCAGTGCCGAATTAACGCCTCTCTCCCCCCCCCCCTTCACTCGTAAATCCTTCTTTATTGCAAGCGTATGCCGTTGTTTTACATAGTCCCTCACAAGCAATACTTTTTTGGGTAGTTTCTGTTTTATATCCACTTAACATGTAGAAATAAATAAAAGAAGTACATACAACAATAAAAGAAGTGCGTTGAGTTTTCTAGAGAATATTTTAACAGAACGAATACCAGTAAGAAAAGATGTAAATAACAATTTTAACGTAAGGATTTAAATGATATTACTCCTTCGACATAAGTCAATAATTATATCATATTATTGAAATAACGTCATTTACTTTAAAGGTTCTGTTTCTTCTTTCAAGTTTACAGTATCGAAAAGAACCAAAATTGTTGAAACTTGAAATAAGAAATAATATATTGCGCCTACTTTAAAAATTATCTTATTCTAAGAAATTTACGTTTATATCGGAAAATTAAAAAAATTCTACGTCCATTCTGGAAAAACTCAAGGATTTCTAACAATTCATTCTTCTTATCAATTATTATGTTCTGAGGGGGAAACTATTAATTTTCGAAAAGGAGAAAAAAAGAAGAGAAAAAAACATCAATTAATTAATCTGACAATAAAGATAAATAACAAACTTAGCGACAAAAAACATACACTAATTAAGTTAAATGAATAAGAACCAAAGTAGAAAGGTAAAAGAGAGCCAATGCCATAGGAAGAGAGAGATAGAGGTAAAGAAAGATTAAAAGAGAAAGAGAGAGAGAAAGAAAGAATAGATTTCTATTGTTTTCTATTTGTGGAAAACATAAAAATTTTACAAAATCATAAACAATGTAAACATTATCTAATTCCAACCAAGAGTAAAGACTATGTCAGTTTCTCTTAGGAAGCAAAACGTTTGTGTTCGCGGATACAAATTCCAGTATTTATCGTGTATAAACCATGGAAGGTTAAACAAAATGCTAGGAAACAGTTATTAGGGTGTTGGATGTATAAACATTTGTAGTACGTTGACATTTGACTTGTATGAACAGTACAGTGATCATGGAGCAGGCATTCATTGGGACCTTGTTTGGGACGGGGGTCAGTGGCATGGCTGTGTAAGCTCAGCTAGAATCAACCCATCTCCAAATTGGTACCTGCAGAGATCTGGAGAAGGCCAACAGGAAGAATGTGCGAAAGAACAGGACTAAATGCTCTGGGGAACTGGAATTTATTTTGTTGATATGTAAACTCCTACGTTGGCAACGCTACTAGTGCTGTGCTGGGATCATTACTTCAACAGCAAGTGAATAGGGCATGGGACTAAATAGGATAGGATCCATTCAGTGTTTGCAGGATAATAAACAGGGAACAAGACATGGTTGTTCCCTGCCATGTTTTCAGCCATGTGCATGGTTTTCAGCCATGTGCATGGTTTTCAGCCACTTTTTTAGCCATGTTGCAGGGCTGAAAAAGTGAAGGGCGATAAAAAGACTGAAGAGTCTTTTAGTGTCATTTTGGTGCTTGGAGGTTATGGGTCACGGTGCACAAGAGAACGTTTCCAGCGAAAAAAGACTGGAGCCTTTGCACCATGATGACATGCCAGAACAAAACCCCATAAAACCGATACAATGTTTGCATGATAACAAGTAGGCCATCTTAATAGGTCTTCGTTCCACACAGATTTTACAAAATATTTTCAGATAGCTAATATCAAACAAAGCCAAAATTCAATGTTCTCCGGATATTTAAAAACTTTACTTTAGACATTCGTTTATAAACTTTACAGAGACCAGAAAGAAAAAATGTGTTTAGCCCTAATAGGAGTCAATAAAGTTAAGAAAACAAAACGCTGGATTCGAGTTCGATGCAGCGACATTGCCTGGAGGAATTCCACAGTGGCTGATAATAAACCGTTACTTTCATGCCGATAGGTCGCATCTGACCGTTTTACACCTGTCAGAGGATTGCCGATTCCCAAGCTTTGCCCTGCTTATCCTCCCTTCGAGAGCTGGATTCTTTTATCCGACGGTAGTGCCAAATTGAACAGCTCCTTTGTTATTTTAAAGATTAGTTCTTTAGTACAAATGGAAAAAGCAAAAAGTAGCCTTTCAAAAACGATATTGGGAGAAGCAAAGAAAAATAAATAGGAAGTGCGGGTTTGTTCTATGAATACTTGATACATAAAGGGTAAGTATACAAAACCACCAAGATTAAAGTAACAACATCCGTATTAGAAAAGAACACAAAAAGACAGAGAAACAATATATTGGTGAAAAAAGAAGAGTTTCTTTTTTAATTGTCAAGAAGATAAAAGAGAGCTGAGACGACGAATAATACTAATCAATATATATTTATATTTGTATTAGTAAATATTAAGTTATTGTTATTATAATTTTAATGAACCTTAGAACAAACAGGAAAAGCAACAGGTCAAATACAGATTAAAACCTAGAGAAATCAATAATAAGATGTGCACCATAATTTACAAACTGATATCCAAAACGCACTGCTCCAAAATTAGAGGCCCTCAATGCATACCTGAACACTTCATCATAACTTGTTATAATACAGTAAACAAAGTCGTGACCTCTAGTCGGTCACAAAATATTTTAGTGTGGCAGTATGTCCACGTGTGCTGCCTAAAAACACAGCTCCAGCATTGCTTATATAGAGGCTACAGAGCACTGCAAGATTAAAAGAAACTTTTAAGAGTGGAAACTGGCGTTAGTGATTAGTGATGTTTCGTTTTTATTTTTCAGCCGAATATCCAAAATATTAATATTGCAGACAAATAATCAATTGTCTAATTTTTTGAAAATGTTATATCGTTTTCTATGAAGTCACAATGGCGTTAACAGTCTTTAATTCCCACTTTCCCATGTTAAATCGCCAAATATCCAACCCTTATAAGTTTCTCATTCTCTTTGATCTACTCAATAACAGCTTTTTAAGGGTATTCAAAAGTTTTTTTTTAATGGTAGAGTAAGCCAGGAGAAGTGTCTACAAAAAAAAAAAAAAAAAAAAAAAAAAAAAAAAAAAAAAAAAAAAAAAAAAAAAAAAAAAAACAAAAAAAAAAAAACTATGGACCCTGCTGAAATCTTTGCAATAGTTAAATACGCCTACCCTTTTTAACTATACTATGTCATCTCAAATTGTGATGGCTCGAAGGAGTTTTCAGTTCTAGATGAATCAGAATATTGCCCTATGATATGAAACTGAGGACATAGCTAGATATTCCAGCCAGTAAACACAGCTAACCTGGCAAGAGCGGATCCAGTATTTTTGTTCGGGGGGGGGGGGGTTACTAATTTACGACTAATTTTTACTAAGGTTTTACTAATTTTTGACTCGGTCAAAAATTTCGGGGGGGGGGGAGGGTTCAAACACGCCGTACCCCCCCCCCCCCCCTGGATACGGCCTTGTAACCCGGCATACAATCCATATCTGGACAAAGGTTGAGCTCCTATAATATCATCGGTATGGTTTTCTAAATGGCTTGATAGCTTTTAAACACGATTATTATTATTATTAAACATTTTTTTTAACTGAAAGTAAGGAGCGATATTAAAACTTAAAACAAACAGAAATTATTTCGTATACGAAAGGGGCTGTCCCCTCCTCAACGCCTCACTCTTTACGCTAAAGTTTTTTATTGTTTTATAAAAGAAGTTTTGAGACATAGTCAAACTTTAGCGTAAAGAGCGAAGTGTTGGGGAGGGGACAGCCCCTTTCGTATACGGAATAATTTCTGTTCGTTTTAAGTTTTAATGTCGCCCCTTACTTTCAGTTAAAAAAAATTCTTTTTTTCATTTAATTTCTGAATGTTTTTGAATTAATGCAGCTTTGATTTTGGCTCACCATACATGAATAATTTGTATATTAATTTTACTTTGTTTTGGCTAAATGGCTTTCTCGAAATTTTGTTCTGACGTAACTTACGAATTAACTTACTTATCGAACTTCTATGTTCGTATGTTTTTATTACGTATATTAGGGAGTTCGCCCCCTAGTCAATACCTCGCCCTTTACGCTAAAGCTCGAATTTTGTTCGAATCACAAACATAAGGTAATAAACTTGGTCAATCCATTCAGTTTTAATCACAAACAGATCTCCATTAGACATGAAATATAAAATTTTGTATTTATTGCAATAAATTTTTTTTTATTGTTCTCACTTACACTCTTTATCTTAATCACAATCTTATTCACTCTTTTTATTACACTCTTTATTCACTTACACTCTTTATTCACTTACACCTTAATGCAAAGATGATACATACATGTAGCCTGTATCGAAATGAAAAAAAGTTGACACCTATTTGTTTGTTAGAATTTCTCAATTTTCTCTATCCTAATTATGTCTAAATAAAGATGTCCTCACTAAGGAAGCGGAGCTAATTATTTACAGAGCTAATTAAGAACAGAAGCTAATTATTACCAATAATAATGCTTGACCTTTTGTCAAAATTTTTGTTCTTAACTATTGGATTTACAAATCGCTGATCCTTCTCAATAGTGCTGAAAGAACTGGGAGGTTAGTCCCTGTTACAGAGGAGCCCGTGTGGCTAAATTTTGTAGTAATCCAAAGTTTCAGGATGAAGATAATTGCAACTAATTAATAATAATAATAAGCAATTTAATCAAAATTTCATTTAGAAGTTAATTAATTAAGAAAATTAATAGTAAAAAGTTGATTGATAAGAATCATCTTTAGGAACACATCCTTGTTTTCTGGGTATGTAGACCATAAACGGCGTTAATCATTATTTAACCCTGATAATGTAAAATATATACCATTTACATAGGGTGACTACCCGAAAGAGAGAACCCACGGCACCAAATATATACCCTGTTTAGTATAAATATGAATAGAATAGATGGATCTCATGCAACATATTGTCCTTCACAAACTATTGTGCAGCCGTGCCACTAGGAAATAACGCGTATTAAATATAGGGTGTGTAACAAGGCGCAGTTTTGAGGAAGATTTAATTACCTCTTTTTATGCAAAAAAAGGATAAAAATGTAACAGAAAACCTAATGGTTCTTTCCTGAAACCCTTTATATCTTAGCCAAAGCCGTATCCAGGGGAGGAGGGTTAGGCGGTTTGAACCCCCTCCCCCTGAAATGTTTGTCTGACTCGTAAAAAGGCAACAAAAATTTATACAAACAAAATTTTTATGCGTTTTTTGAGTTTTTTTTTTACGTAAAGCCCCCCGGAAAAAAAAAACCTGGATACGGCCCTGATCTTACCTGAACTCTCGTTAAGTAAGAATACTAATGCCTTTTCACTTATGATTTTTGGTTTGTTCTGGTCGAGCAACTGTAATCGTGAGTTACATTTTTGGGGGGTTTTTATTCTTTCTCTATTTTGCTGATGGCTATCTGTCATATAGACAATATAACCACTTTAGTTTTATTTTAATCACTGTCTTCATAAAAAGTGTCTTTTCCAGATGGTTCTGAATAAACCACACTTAAACTGATTGAGCTGGAAGCACCTCAAGTGAAGAGAAACTTTCTGTAATTAAATTAAGCCAGACATTCGTTATTATAAAATTTAATTCAAAACATGACATAAGCCTAAACCTAATGGGTCTTATGCAATACCCCCAAAACTGATATCAACTTTCGTGAATGACGCAGCTAAGGCTCTTTCAGTAATGGCTTTAGTTTGTTGATCAATGAATTTCTACCGTGAGGTAATATTTTCCCCTTTTTTTCTGTCTTCGATTTCGCTGACGGTTATTGGCCGGAATATTCACTGAGGTTTTATTTTAATCATTGTATTCAGAAAAAAAAACCTATTTCACATAACTTCTTACTCTTGGTAAACCTCACTGATTAATTTCGTTGCATTCTTTTTCTATATTTCTGACGGCTATTGGTTACTTCGCAGAAACATTTGTTTAGGCTTAGTTTTATCAATTGTCTTCGGAATAAAGAACCATTCTCGGTAAAGCCCCGTGACAAACCTCTTTATTGCCAAAATCAGACTTTCATACTTTTTATTAGATTTTTACTATTGTATTTTTGATTATTTTATATATTTCACTAACGGCTATTGGACATATAGCTGAAATATTCGCTTAGATTTTATTTAATCGCTTTTTTCGAAAAAAAAAATTCACAGAAATCCATCTTCTCAATAAACTCCAGGGATAAACCATCGTACTGGAGAAATTAGATTTTAATTACTTATTATTAGATCTTTACTATTGTATTTTTGATACATTTTAACTCTTTCACTAACGGCTATTGGGCATATACCTGAAATATTCGCTTAGATTTTATTTAATCGATGTTTTCGAAAAAAAAAAATATTTCACAGAAATTCTTGTTCTTAATAAACTCCAGGGATAAACCTTCTTATTGGGGAAATTCAATTTTAATTAATTATTATTAGATTTTATTATTATGTTTTTGTTTTCATTATTTGTTTTCCATTTAACTGACAGCTATTGGTCATATAAACGAAATATTTGCTTAAGTTTATGTAAATGTTCCCAGAAAAAAAATCTAGAGTTTTCTAAAGTAAAAAAAAACAGTCTCCAGAAAAAAAAAATACACAATTCTTGTTTTTGTTTTCAAAACATTCTTCTTGTTTTCAGCAAGTCCGAGTGAAAACCTCCTTATTGCCAAGATTAGACTTTTATCATTTTTATCATGAGATTTGTATTATTCTTGTTCTATATTTCTGGCGACTATTAGCCATATAGCTGAAACATTCGCTTCATTTTTATTTTATACACAGTCTACTAAAATACTCCACATAACTTCTTGTTGCCGGTGATAAGCCTCTCGGCTCCCTTAATTAAGTTTTCCAATTGTCTAAGTTTAGGCAGTAAGAGATATACGATTTCTTCTATTGAACAAGAGTGGCAAATATACATCAATCAAACATAAACATATAAAACCGTCCACATTTATAGTAGCTACCCACTAGAGTGAAACAATACTCTAGAAACCTCAGAGACATATCAAATAAAAGAGATAATGCTATACATCGCCCAGGGTCGTATCCAGGATTTTTTCAGGGGGGGGGGGGGTACAAAAGAAGATTTAGGGGGAGGGGGATTTAAACAAGGATTTTTCGGAGGGAATCAAAAAACGCATCATAAAAATTACTATTCATTTTTTTAACGTTTTTACGAGTCAGACTAACATTTCGATGGAGATTTCAAACCACCTAGCCCCCCCCCTGGATACGGTCCAGACATCGCTCTTCCCCTGAACTAAAAGACGTGTTAAACTTTTCAAAAATGAGTTAGAGCTAAGAAAGATTCTGCAGCAGCAACTGCCTATTTACTGTCTTAGAGGCAAGGGAGATAAGGCATGATAGGTGCAAAACGTTTCAATATTGCTAGCTCAAAGTCTTCTTAATGTAGTCTATATTTGATGAGCAGTCAACGGTGGACTGAAGGGGGAGGGGTAACAAATACTTCAGAGAAAACCAAATTCATCAGTCTTTTGATAAGGCAAATATAATAGATCATTCAAAGCGACTTTTTCACACGTGTTCTCCAAGCTTTCCTTCTTTTTTGAGATTTTGAAATCTGGGATTTTTATTCTATTTATATTTGCCATTTTAAATATTGAAAATTGTTACTTGGTTTTCTGATTTAAATTAGTGTTTTTATGTTGAGTGTCTATAAGATTTGTTTCTATGATTGAGATAGATAATCTTATCACAAGTCCGAAAATAGTGCTTGATTTTTTAACAACTTTTGTCATTTTTTCTGCGTATTTTATTCAGTTACATTTTCAAGCCTATAGTAAATCATTTCATTTTTTGAAGTATTTTTGCAATTTTATTTATGTATTTGATATACTCTTCGAAAAATTAATTCCTTCCTAAAAAAATTAATAAAAATATGTTAATAAAATAATTGCACAAGGAAGAGTTCAGAAGTTTTGCTGCCTAAAGAAACAGCCATTAAAGGCTTGAATGACAGAAGCATATTTTCGTCAGTGTTGCCAGATTGAACCGAGAAAAAAATAAGCAAAACTATTAAGTTAAGCTTTACAAAGCTTTTCGTCCGTAAAAATTGAAACATTAACCACTAATGCTTTAAATAATAAAGCTTTTAGGCAGTAGTACATTTTCGTCAGTGTTGCCACATTGAACCAAGAGAGAAATAACCAAAACTATTAAGTTAAGCTTTACAAAGCTTTTCGACAGTAAAAATTAAAACATTAACTACTAGTGCTCTTTTTATGATAAATTCATCTCTCAGCTCTTTTTTATGTTGACTTGAAAACAAAAATATTACCTTTCTAGTTTTGAGAGTTCTTTTGGCGTAGCTATCGTTGTTGCATAGGCGAACATCGGCACCACAGCATCTTCAAGGGCTTGTTTGAGCTCCTCGCAGTTTTTACGTACACTATATAAGTGAGATCAAGAAAGCCGATATTACTTCACAGTTGACAAAGGCGGTAAAAATAAAGTTTCCCCCCTCAAAAAATGTTTACTAACTAATTCGATCTAATTAGCAGTGAAAATAAAAGTGTGAGTTATTACCAATGATGAAGGACATCGTTGACTAAGTAGACAAGATGAAGTCGCTCCAAAAATGCCAATCCAGGGACTATGCCTCTGAGAAAAACAAAATGCATCAAAAAATGGACAAACAATTAACACCATTTTTATGGAAAGTAAAATAATAGACTACATTAAACACTGTTCGCATTGTAAAAAAATGGTAACATCCAAGTCAATTTCTGTCAATCAGAAAATACAGAGTGGCCTCCACCCACCCAAAAAAATCCTGCCTTTCCAGGGACTATGTCTCTGAGAAAAACAAAATGCATAAAAAAATGGACAAATAATTAACATCATTTTAAAGGAAAGTAATATAATAGACTACATTTAACACTGCTCGCGTTGTAAAAAAAAAAAAAAATGACAACATCCAAGTCAACTTCTTCCAGTCAGAAAATACAGAGTGGCCTGTACCCAACCAAAAAATCCTGCCTTTAATCCCATTGGTGGAATATAAAACGCAAGTGTAGCTCTTAACAATTGAACTGAATTTAGTGACGAATGAGTCCGTAAAAATAAAGATAAAATATGAAAGGCAAAACTATTAGATTGATACACTCTGGATTTTTTTTCGCTTAAACCATTTTTAGAATTACAGAGTGCGGTGTAAGAAATTAAAAATTGACATTTTTTCTTTTAAATTATTTTTACACTTGAAAAAATTCTGCATTGTGCAAGCATAATTAAACATCAAGACATCGCGTCGATTTTTCTATCTTTCCATAGTAATCGTTATTACTTTTCAACTATACTTATTTTCTTTTCAATTCAAATTCCTTATCCAAGATTTTCGAAAACAAGCGAAAAATCCCAGGATTTTGTAGCACCAATACATTTATTTTCAAAATCAGGCGTTGACAGAAATGCGCCTAGTTTCTTAGTCCAAAAATAAAAAATATGCCAAGCTTTGACAGGAATAGACCTAGTAATTCTGAAAATTTGCATACTAGCTAAATGCTATTTCAGCAACTTCAATTTTTCACTACTGCCCTTTACTGTAAAAAAAAAAATTTGGCATAACAACTTTGTTGTAAAATATAATTATTTTTGTCACTCCTGCCAAGTTTTAATTTTTCACTCCTGCCCTTTACTGTCACAAAAAAAAAAATTGGCATAAAAACTTTGTTGTAAAATATAATTATATTATAAAATATAAGGTAAATTTTTACCAAATCATATTATTGAGTTTCAAATAAAGTGAATATACCATTCGATGCCTTTTTTTATGCTGATTACGAATATAACAATCGTTTCTATCGGAAATGAATTTTAGCCCCCCTCCCTATATATGTCAATTCAGGATATATATTTGCACATATGGGGGTGGGGGTTGGTTAGGTTAGGGGGGAGGGGGCTGAAATTCATTTCCGATAGAAATGATTATCATATTCGTAATCAGCATAAAAAAAGGCATCGAATGGTGTATTCACTTTATTCCTAACTCAATAATATGATTTGGTATAAATTTACCAAATATAATTTTGTAAAATATAGGCTACAATTATAATTAAAACATAATTTGGCATAAAATAATTTATTTACTCACACTTGTTTCATTTTTTTACAGTGATTCCATTCGAGCACCTCAAAGGAGGACGCCACCAGATAATTTCCCAGGTTGAGAAGGGAGGAGGGATCCAATGAATAGATGTGATGGCAAGAGATTAAACTGCATCTAACATGCTAAAAGACAGTCACAGTGTCATCATAAAATGACTTGGTCTTCGATAAGTCTGAAGAAGACGCAGCAAAACGCATAGAGGCCTGGGTCTTAAAGTGGAGGTTTGTCCCAGCGTGGCCCATTGCCCCATCTCCCTCCCTTTCACCGGTGGTGTCCATGATATAGGGTCAACAATACAGCACAAATAGCTTTGATCTTGATTAAAAAGGTGTTAGATTTGAAAACCACAACCTTAAATCACCCGACGTACTGAATTAAATTAGATACCGGACTGCCTAAAAGTTAGATCTAAACACTTTTCAAGGGTCCAGCGGCAGCTACAAACTAGCAGAGGACGAACCACGGCCCATGGTAACAAAAAAAAGGCACTTTAAAAAAAAAATGGCAAGTGAGAAAAATAATCATTTCCCGCTGATCCAGGAAAGGTAACAATTATCTAAATTAGTCTTAATCATAAAATGCTATTTTGAAAACAAATTTCATGGAATTACGAAAAAAAAGCCTGATATACCAAAAATGGCGTCGCGTTTAAAACAGGAAGTACACCATTGGAATTGCTATGGCCGAAAACCTAATTCAGGGAACTCAAAGCCCCATGGCTTGAACAACAAGGAAAATCACTTTTATGCGTAGGTAGCACAGATGTATCCTCTTTTTTCTTATATAATAGAACATGATTATTCACTTGAATAGCCTTAAGCTAACATGATTATGTGGGAAAAAAATCAATTCACTAATAAAAGAGCTGCTAAAAACAGCGACAACAAAGATACAAAGTAATACTTCTTCTGTAACGAGTAAACAGATATTTACTCAAATCGACAATAATAATAAACAATTGGTTATAAATTAAACTCATAGTTTCAATAAAGATGGAAATTTGTTTAAATAAAACTAGAACAGCAATTTCTTATTTGGATGAAATATAAAAAAAGAATCGTCACTATTTCTTCAAACAAATTTTTTTTTGCTTGAATGGAAAAAAGTCCGTGATTTTTGAAAAAGCAGATATAAAAAGAACAAATAAAAAATGGAAAAAAAAAAAAATTTTCTCAATTGTTTCGTGAAGATTTTTTTTTCAAAAAATATATCTACCTTTAGCCACAGTTGAAAATCAGGGCTGCCACTTACTTATATATGAGATATTTTGTAAGAAATGATCGTCGATCTTGATCAGTAATGTTGGCGAAAATCCAAGCTTTTCCACTTGCAATTGAATCTTTAGTACAACTGGATTGAATTGGCTGCATCAAACTGTCTAAAGCGGTCAAATCAATGCCCAGAACAGCTGATTCTGATATTAGCCAATCACCAAGAGCTTGCTTCGAGCTTTCGGCTATTTGTTCTTTTTGTTGTACCATTAAAGACTAGAATAAAAATATACATATATATATATATATATATATATATATATATATATATATATATATTATATATATATATATATATATATATATATATATATATATATATATATATATATATATATATATATATATATATATATATATATATATAATATATATATATATATATATATATATATATATATATATATATATATATATATATATATATACATATATATATATATATATATATATATATATATATATATATAATATATATATATATATATATATATATATATAATATATATATATATATATAAGACTGGCGCACAAAAAAAGGTAGATAAAAAAAAAAAAAAAAAACAAAATCAAAAATCAAACTGAAAAAAAAGACCCTGCTTTGAACCTTTAGATTCTAGAATTAAAAAAAAGAAGGAATTTGCTTTGAACAGTTGGCTATTTGCTCCTTTTCTTGCATCATTAGAGACTAAAATAAGAGGCTAGAGAAAAAAAAAAAGAGCAGATCAAACAGACTAGAATAAAACACATTCAAGTCGGGTTGTTCATCAAAGTTCAAAAGTGAAGGACTGAAAAGACCCCGCTTTTGAACAATTACATTCCAGAATACCGAAAAAAGAGAGACTAGAATAGACCCAGAAAAAAGAGGCTAGAATAAAAAAAAAATCTTGCTTTGAAATGTTGGCTACTTTTCTTTTTTTTCCTTTTTTTGCACCATTAGAGACCAAAATAAGAGGCTAGACAAAAAAAAGAGTAGATAAAACAGACTAGAATAAAATACATTCCAGTCGGGTAGTTGATGAAAATTCAAAAGTCAGAGACTGAAGAAACCCTGCTTTGAACAACTAGGTTCCAGAATACAGAAAAAAGAGAGACTAAAATAAGAATACGAATAAAAAACAAGATCTTCTTTGAACTATTGGCTACTAGTCATTTTTTATTTTCTTTTTGCCCCAATAGTGATTACAATAAGAGACTAGAATAAAAAAAGGAGAGTCGATCAAACAGACTAGAATAAAACACATTCAAGTCGGGTAGTTCATTAAAACCCAAAAGTCAGAGACAAAAGAGACCCTACTTTGAACTATTAGCTTCTGTCAAGACCAACAACGCGTAGCCTACCTTTTGCTACTTTTTACACTGGTGACAAGATAGGACAGTCAAGTTCCTCAGTAAAAATAATTGCAGCAACACCATCAAGTGCTATCCCGAGAAATCCATAGGTAATAATGATGAAAACAAATACTAAACTTTCATCGCGGCGAAAAGACCGAGAAACGATTACAAAATTATCTTATAAACCGAAATAAGAATATTCATCGCGGCTATTCATATCTTTTTACTAATGCCATACTACTACTACTACTACTAAAGACTCACCGCAGCCCAAGCCGCCTGAGGCAAACACAGCCACGCACGTTCCTCCTCCATCCCAATTTATTCAAAGCCTCCCTTTTTACACCCTCCCACGAAGCTCCCATTTCCTTTAAATATTTCTTTATAACGTCCTCACACCCGAGACGAGGACGAAATGCTTTGCGTTTAGCCCTAGAAGGTTGGCCGAAAAGAACAATCTTCGGCAATCTGTCATCCTTCATCCGCACAACGTGCCCTAGCCACCTCAACCCTTTCTTTCATTATAGCCCTAGACAGCGGTATTGAACCACATTTTTTGTCCAGCCTATTGTTTGAAATATTGTCAGTCAGCCGGGTACCCAGAACAATCCTTAAGCAATTTCTCTGGAAAACATCTAGCAAATCTTCATCCGCTTTTCGGAGCGCCCATGCTTCCGAGCCATATTTGACCACAGTCATCACTGTAGCTCCTAATATTCTAATTTTGCCATAGAGTTGGCAAAATATAGAACAACCACTTTTACCAAGTCAAATGCTTCATTTGGGTACATCGTTCAATTAATATTGTCTTTTCGTCAGGCGAACCCTGCCCAAACAATAAATAAAGAAGTTTATACTTACAGCATGCTGTGCAGCCAAATTCATTTCACTTTGCTTCACTTGTTCTTGCAATTCTGCAATTCTTGAGCGCAGTTCAGTAATCTGCGACTCTATTCCAGACACATCTGGAGGAAGATGGACTGGAAAACTAGGACCTAAATATGGACCTCGATCCATATGTGGAACTTGACCTGGTTCTTCATAATACCCTGCATCAAAAATAGCATGTAGAAAAAAATAGTTTGTACATATAAAGACATACTTTGAATATACAAAAAAAAGATCAGAAATGTCAAAACTTACTTAACCTAACAGAAAGCTATGATACCAAAATGTCTGAGAGCTCCCCCCCCTCACTCTAGTTGTTATGACAAGAAGCTTGCTTCCTTTGCTAATCCTGCATGCTTCCACTATCAATTAATGGTCAAGAAAAAACACATAGCTCACGAGTCAGTTTGGTCACCCCAATTCTAAACTCAAATGCAGGTCCTAATTTTTATTACATTTAATATTTAGTTAATACTGGCCTTTAACAAGAATTCACTAGCTCAAAGTCGCAATCGCTGCCGCAGCTCATTGCAACTAAATATTCACAATTGTACCTGAAACTACAGCAACCTTCATCGAGTCCTTAAAAAGATAGGAAATTTTGGACGGCGTTTATTTGGTAAAGTTATTATCCTGGTGGCGCAGTGGGATCGATCACTGCTTGGTAATACGAGACCCAGAGTTCAAACTCAGCTGCGTCAACCTGATGCAGGGCTCGGAATTTTGTTCCGATGAGAAAACTGTGCGAAAGCGTCTCCATAACAATCCCAACCAGAACAAGAAGAAGGATAGAAAAGTTATTCTGAAAGTCCAATATTGGACACGAATACAAAACAACAAATTGTATTTACTTAAATTATCGAGGGGTTGTTCTCTCCCAAAATATGCGTACAGGTGTGCCCAGCCGGCAAATATCCATAAACAGGTAACACAGATGCAATTAGCAAGTCACCCGCTTAGTCAAGCGTTGACATGTAGTTTAAATCAAGTCAACTCTTAATCCTTAGTTTCTGTCATAAATAAAATCAGGTGTGCCCAGCCGGTGCCAAGGGAAGGTGTACAGTGGTGCCCAGAGAGAGAGCAACCCCTCGGAAATTACTTCGGTTCCACTTTCTTGTTTACTATTGTTCATTGGCACTTACATAGCAATGTTATATAGTCTGTTGTATATCTTCTGAAGTTTTAATGTTCCATTTATATTCTGATTACAACCTGACCAGCTCTTGATTAGTCAACTGAAACAGTGTTGGTTCTTCTTAGGGTTTAACCTCGAGTTCGGAAACTCACTCGAGAATAAACATTTTTGTACAAACGCTAATTTAAATTTCAAAAAATTCAACATTCGAATTACTTTTTTCAAACTAAAAATTGAAATATTTAGATTGAATGTTTTAAATTGTTAAGAAATAAAATGCGAACGCTTTTATACTATTTGTTAGCCTATATACAGTCATTGTATTCATATAACCAGATCTATCGTTTTTTTAGTTTCTTGCAACGTTGAACGCCCTTGACCTCATTTCCACCTGTATCTTCTGACCCATCCAGCGCATCAATAAGAAAGCGCAAATCATTCCTATTATTTGCCACTGCGACAATGTCCTCCCATTGCGCCTGAAGGGGGGAGTAGATGTTTTGCATATTATTGTGGGACGTGCACATGATGGTATTTCCGGGTACAAAATAATTTTAAATGTCGGAAATCAGTTTCTGTCTTAAGAGGAAAACTTTAACTCCTAGCAATAAAATCTACACATGTCAAAGCAAAAAAATCTTTTTCTAATGTTGGGTTATTTTTAACAAAATTCTGAGCAAAAATGAGTGCTTCCAGATAATTCACTGGCGCTTTATACTTCCTTTCGAAATTATTTTAAGAATTGTGAGCAATATTAATCTACTAAACTATGCTTATATATTTACAATGAATACTTATATTGACTGATAACGTGGCTGATTCCTTCCATTGTTATTTTCTCGTTACAGTAACATACATACATAGTGTCTATACACAGTCATAATTCTAGGACACAGAACATATATATTTTGTATATAACCATAATAAGGTTCTAAGAATGAAAAAATGAAGTTTCATTCGAGTTTGGAAATAGAGAACAAGTAAAACTCGAGTTTGATTTTTATGATTTTTTAAATTGCCTTTTCTGGGTGAAGGGGAATAAGCCAAACCCCACTAAATAAAAAAGAGACCTTTTCAGATTGCTAATTTTATGCTGATTTTTAAAATTTTGTTCACGTTTTTGACTATTCAGCCTATTCACCTATCCTTTTTTTATTTATTTTAGAATAGAAAGAGGTTTTTACAAAATAAACGAATTAACAGCAAACCCAGAGTTTATAAACTTGTATGGGAAAACCTTACCCTTTACAAAACCATACTTACTAATTCACTACGTAACTCCTATCGCACAAAACGTTCAGTTAAAAGATTGCTCATTTATTGGGAGACTTTTAAAGAAAAAAACCTACAAAACTTCCATTGGCATGTAAATTGCAACAGAATTTCGTAGTTCTTATTAAACTACAACCAATTATTAAAAAACAACAGATGCTGAACTAACCTTATCACACATATCTATGTGCAGATTCCACTCACTGTTAGTCAGAGATATTTTACGGATACCACCAGGAGGATACTCAATAGGCCTCTCTAATACTTTAAATAATATTTTAAAGCTGTGCAAATTGAGCTTGCGAAATGCAAAGTTCCAGAATAGAGAGACAAGACTCTGCGCTTTTTATATAAGCGCTGCATATTCATCAAACTCTAGCCTATTGTCAAATTAGACACCGAGGTCTCTCACTATTCCTACTGCATAAATTTTTCTTCAGCAAGTGTTAGGCGTGTAATCTTCCATATATATTCGCATATAGTGGACAACACAGTTTTTTATGTTCACAAGCTGTGAATTAAGACACGCCATTCGCGCAGTGCATCAACTTTATTTTATCAACGTCTATATAATTCAGCATCATCTACCAAAAGATTTATAGCTGAATGTTTAAAAAAGCTGGAAGGTCATATACGGATATACCAAACAGCGTGGGACCGAAGCAGCTCCAATGTGGAACTACACTTTCTACGCAAGTTGGTGATGAAGCATAACTACCTACTATGACTCAGTGCATTCTTCCAGCAAGATAATCGCGGATCCACAATAGAGCTCAAGGTCCAATTTTATACTTCTCACACTTAAAAATCAACATTTCTGTTTATTGTTATTTTGGCTATTGGGCGACAATGCAAGGGCACGCCCTTGTTCAAGCAAATGTTCGTAGCAGCGTCAACAAAAGAATAAGTTTTTTTCTTTTTTGATATGTTCTTTTACTATCAACGTCACCTGAATTTTTCAATGATGATTCTCGTTTTGATGTTCAGCAAGGATATAATTCTTTCTTTCAAATAACGATCATCTCCATCTCACCAACGCAATAATACGCAATTTTTCCACTTCAGAACAAATATTTTACACAGAAAGAATAAAGGACTACATCAATGACAAAACATATTTTTTCGTTTTTCAACAACCATCAACAGTCTCCGTCAGCATTGTGTTGGTATGCATGGAGTCTAAAAACATTAAAAAGTACTGATTGACGTTGTTTGGTCATGTCATAAGACATGACTATAAGCTAACCAACTTTATAAACAAAACCACTCCACCATTAAAAGAAAAAAAAACAGAGACCTACTTATCACACTGTATCATGGGCGCCCATATGGGAGAGCAGAGGAGGGCTCCAGCCCCCTCTGGCTGAATGATGCTACCTTATATTTTTATATTTTTTGTTTTGAGATTTCTATTATACAGCATTGGAAGTGGCGATTAGATCAGGTAAGCCCCCCCCCCTAAAATTCAGCTTATGGGCGCCCATGTACTGTATACATTCTTTCTTTCTTTTTTTTGATTCAATGGTACAATTACTACGATGTTGGTACAAATTTCATGAAACTAACATAAGTAATACCGATCTGTAAAACGACAACTTTATAGCAACTATAATTTGACACACGACTTGTTCAACAGTTAAAAAAAGAAAACATAATAAATCAAACAAATCTTGAAAGACTTACCCCCGTCTGGTGGAGGCTGCATATACATTTGATCATGATGGGGTCCCCAACCTTGATCTCCTCCAGGCACGTAATGATTGTGATGCATGGAACCGTATTCATAATGACCACTCATTTCGATATTATGAGTTTCTCTATTAAGCTTGTGCTTCAATACTACAATGACAGAAAATAGTTGACTCCGATCCAATGCATAGCTTTTCTTTTTCAAAACGGAGAGGGTGAGGGGAGCACATGGACGCATTAATTTGTAACATACTACTAACAGCAGGTAATTTTAGTTTTTAGAAAGAGATCGCTGGAATCGATCAGATACCACCCCCACCAAGAAAAGTTGTCTGATTCCACCACCAGATGAAGTTATCTGATACCCCCCCCCCCAAAAAAAACAAACAACAACAACTCTGATCTATGTCTAAGTATGAAACAAAGTATACTTGCACGTAGATCATACCACCAAGGAAAAGGAGAATGAGAAAATCTCATGGGCAGGGTGAGGAAGGTAGGCTTCTTCACAACTGATAGTGAATGAGAATGTCCGTTAATTTCACCAACTTTGACCAGGCAATGGCCATCACCCGCCAAAAGCCAATATTTATTGACAAGTTAAAACTTGAGAAACCATTTCAGTTTTATGATACAACTCCAAGGCTTTGATCAGAAAAATATCAAGTTCCGAGTCTTTCTGCCAAACTTTAGTTGGGAAATAAGATCCTAGGACTAAGAACTTGTACAAAAGCAGTACCATATTGATTTTATGGTAGAAAGGAAAAAATCTCCAGACGTCAAGAAGATACTAAACTCCCTGCAAGACCCGGGAGGCAAAAGGTCTTCAAACTAATCTTTACTGTCCCAAAGCGCCCCAACATCAACCACATTATATGAATCAAAATGGCTTGAAGCAAACTACTAAATTCGCACGACCCTAATTGATTCGTTTTTGTGCCAAACATTTAGAGAAGAAAACAAAAATACACAAACTTTTCAAATATAAAATTTTACATCGAAATTTTACATGAAACATGAAATATGCGGCGCATCGAAATTTTACATGAAACATGAAATATCGATTACCTATAGAAAACAAAACACTTTAAAGTACAGATAAAATAGAAATAACGCTAAGAATTATTAAGAACACAAACACACTGAAGTTCCCTGCCAATTAAAAAATTGAAGACCCACTCTTGGTTCAAACAGACGTGAAACTTACTTAAAAATCATAGCCTCCAAGGGGGATGAACGGCCATTTCACGTTCAACAGAAAATCCAACCCCACTTAACCACTGCAGGGTCATCAGCTATATAAATTGCTATTCTTAATCACTGATACTCTTGCCAAAGATCAGGACGAGCTTTTCTTTAGTCAACAAAAGGTCAAACGCTTCATACAGTTATCTCTATCAAGCGCGTCGTTTGAGGAGGAGGGGAGGTAAGGTGGCCCCCCTTGACTATCCAGATATCAACCCCTCTTCTCTCCCCCCCCTAAAAATGCTGGAGATTCACCCTTGACCTCCATTCAACATTAATTAGAAAATTGACACAATTGCTTAATAATTATTATCAGTCCAAAAATGTATCCTTATTTTCTTCTGCTCAAAAGATCTTAAAGAGCAGGGATACTACTGTTCAAAGCACAAGATGACCCTCTTAATGGTATCCTTTGCACGTCTACAATCCCTCCAAGCAAGTCCCAAGATCAATTTCCCCCACGCAGTATTTTGAAAAATGTGTGAAAAATGCACAGAAGCAGTATATTTAGGGCTAAAAACACACAACATTGTGTTTTTATTATCTCTACACTTCTGATCTTTGATATTATCAAAGGCCAGGAAACTATAAAAAAAGGGAAAAATTGGAGCAACATTAAAGAAATAAGCAATAATAATGTGTGCATGTATTCACAGCAGGTAGTTCTTCTGCTGTGTATATTCTTGCACTTCATTATATTTTTGTTACCACAAAATTGGTTTTCTTTAAATTAACTGAATATCAAAGGCTAAAAATCAACATACAAGAAGGGGATAAAGGCAGACTCAACTACCCCCTCCCTATATATATATATATATATATATATATATACTATATGCCCTATACTATATGCATATACATATAATGCACTATACGTATAAGATGTAATACTTCCAAACCAGAGGGGGGGATTTCAAAGTAGGTCCAAAGGATTCCTTAGGAGAGCTCTGAGCTTATAAATGCATTTGTGGGGGGGGGAGGTTGACTTTACCCTGTCCTTTATAAAAATAATTGGATTCCACTTCAGATGTGGAACTTATATGTGCACATAGTTGAAGCCATGATTAAGTAAGCTTTACCAGCATTAAGAAGGGAGTGTGTGGCAAAAGACTTCTCCAAGAAGGAACGCTAATGCAGAAAAACTGTATCGATAGACCCAATTCTCTTATGGAAATCTTAGGACAAATCTTAGAGGGGAATTTCCCCAGTCTTCATGCAGGTATGAGGAGGATTGAGCAAGTCAATCATAAATTCTTGTTTTCATCATATTAAGATGGATTAGACAAGCAGCATTGGAGGAAGTTGAAAGGAGGGAGATCTTTATAACTGAATAATTTTGTTCATCTTTTATTTCTTTTTCGGTCTTTTCATAGCTTTGATGAGAATTAGATGTGTCCAAAAATATTCTATGTATGTATTAATCCATCATGGCCTCTTAATTCTTTACTTTTGTTTATTTTCACATTTCAGTTTGATTCGTTTCTTCATTGAAGCTAAATACTGGATAGTAATTACATACAATGCATCGAGTCCATAGTCCCATAGTTCATTTATGCAACAACAGCAACAACAAATTTGAACAAAAAGGATATAATTCACTAATTCCCCCTACAAAACTCTATGACTAAGAATGCAAAGAGAGGGAAAAAATAAAATTAAAATCGAACACTAGAACACAAAAACAAAAAAGAGGCATAAAAAGAAAAGAAAAACAAAGGAAAAATCACTGTAAAGACGAAATTTTTCTGCAAGTTTATTGAAGGCACCAAACAAGCACAACTCTGTAGTTGACACAGGCAAAGAACTCAAGGCAACATTACAAGCAGTCAAGAGATTAAAGTTCAATCTGACTGACAGGATGAATAGGATAAAAATGTTGACTGAATTACAAATATGATATGGATTTTGGTCCAGAAATAAGAGGTGGAAAGTTCTGGGGACAATCATAACATTGCCATACAGTTACAAGAATGTGAAAAACTCAAATAAGAGAATAAAAAGCATCTTCAAATCAAGCAATGGCTTAGCAACAATAATATTTGTTTCAAGGATAAGGTTCCTTGCTTTTATCATATATCTTAGGAGTGGTTTCCAAAAGGAAGAGGTTGAGTGGGGTCATAAAAGATGCAAGATTGAACTAACTAATAAACGAGCATTTTTACATCCAATCATGAAAAAGTATAATAAAGCCACCTAAAAATCCTGAGACTTGTTAATACCTTCATTTTAATTGGGCTAATAAGATGCATGAAGCACCGATTTTCATCAAGTAAAATACAAGAAAACTGGACAGACCAATTTTTGGGGGCCTATAAAGAAAGCCTGTGAAACAGGACTTCAGAAGTTGAGTGCAAGCTTTCAAAACCAGAAACTTTGACTTGTCAACCTTTAGGATCTGATATAAATATCAGGCTCAGGTCTGGTAGTGGTAATGAGGTAGGGGCTGAGCTTAGACAACAAATAGGTACTATTTGGAAGATAAAGATGGCTTTAAACGATTGTTTGCCTGCTATTTCAAGCAAATTAATGGCCCTATGTCAATTCTAAATTCTTGGTCAACTTCTTAAGACCAAAGGTGGGCGTGCCTTGTTTGCCTCTCATTCCAGGCAATCTAACGGTCGTATGTCAATTTTAAATTCCTGGCCAACATGCCTGAGACTCTAGGCAAGCGTGCCTTTCCAAATACTAACAAACAAGTATGTGTCCAATAAGAGAGTCTTACTTACTCCCGCCATTTACCCGTGCCACAACCATTTAAACATTTGCCCCTCAATTACTTGGACTATCTGTCTTGGCTTGTCTCTATCTACAATTCGCCATGTCTTGATGCAACCTACTGCAAAATACTTGATAACTTCAAACATGTCTACACCTAAATCTATTAGAATGTCCTCATCCACTGATGGTGATCTACATTACTTGACATGGAAGGATTTTAGGTAACAGATGACAATAGGCAGTTGATCTTTGGTTTGCAATGACAAAAATGAGGACATTAACATGAATCAAGAACAGATGTGGCCTTTAGACTGGGCCTTGCAGGAAACAAATTTAAACTTCAGATGGTGAGCAGAAAAGAGGATCCTTAGAGGTTACCCTTCCAGACAGATAAGAGTTAAACCAGGTGTATTATTCTTATGCTATAGTGAGATAATTATAAATTAGAATTTGATGGGTAAATTAACGAAAAGCTTTTGATGCACTAAAATATGGCAGGAATCAAACCAAAATCAAGGACCAAGTGTAGAAAATTCATAAGTGTTGTACAGGCATTCTTTGTGGAGTGCTTAGCTCAAAAGTCAAACTGGAAACCATGGTAAAAGCCTTTTGCTTCTAAAACGACTAGTAGACTGGAGAACACAGCCTTTTTCTAAATTTTTTACTAAATACAGACAGAAAAGATATTGGTCCCCAATTAGCAGGATCACTCTGAGGCCCACTTTTCTCTAAAAAACAATCACTCAGGTCTAGTTAAATGAACTGGAAAAAATTACATTTTTCGAAAGACAGATTTACAAGTTTTACCAGGCAAAATAATCAAAGCAAGGACGGATTTAACTACCTTGGTGGGTATAAAAATGTGCATAATATTTATGATTTATCAATAAACTAATGAATTGCTTTGTAGTTAATTTAATTTTTTTTTTTCAGCTGTCTTCAGAATAACTACCTATCACTTGGGATTTTCAACCTTATTTTCGTTTCAGCTATAATTGGTAGACATTATGCCTGTTACAGGAAGAATGACAGGTTAAAATTTATTCAAACACAACCCAATCAGAAAGTTAAATGAGCCACTCAGAATGTTAAACAAGCCACTCAGAATGGTTAAATGAGGCTTCCAAATGAATAATAAGCTTTCTATTGAGAAAACAACAGTAGAGGGAAACATCAAAATAGGTAAATAATCATTTACAAAAAGGTTAACTAGCTAATAAAATCAAAAGTGTATCCAGTAAAAAAGCTGTTCTACAGACCAGTCCAAAGAGGGGCAATGGCCATCATTGCAGTTCATATACTCCCTGCATAAGAAGAAGAAAAAAAGATACTATGCTATATGAGGAAAATAATAATAATAATAAAAACTTACTAGCTTGTTCAGTGGTGACTTTGTATTGGTAATAGTTAAAATAAGGGCCACCAAAAAGAAACTGAAACTTCTGATTATCCTTTTGCTTGTTTTTAGTCATTAGTTCAAATTCAGGTCCATTTCGGGCAACAAATTGGGCTAATTTGTCAATAATTGTTTTTAACTCAGGGTCTGCAAATTATAAAAAGGTACAAAATTACAAACATTATCAGTGTTACTTCAAAGCTTTGATGGATTTCTATAATTTCAACCAGATGAATCAGCTAAAAACATTTGAAGACAATGACAATGGGATTTCCCCCAAAACTGGTTCAGGGACAGCACCCCTACTGGCATAATGTTCTGGCTGCTAACTCATCATAATTAAGTGAGTTTACCCCCAAGATGTTCCAAACTATCTCCCCCTCCTGGCAGCAAAACAGTGGCTAAAAATGCACTTCCAGTGTTTTTACCCTCCCTTCCTAGACAAAACAAAATCTGATACATGTACATCTAGATGCATAACTATAACCACAAGTAAGCTTTCAAGACCAAAATGGCTAATCCTTCATTTAATCTTGACATACAAAAATAAAGCACTTTTAAAAAGTGGGAGGGAGATAACACCAGTGATAGCAAAAGATATAGCACTAAATTTAAAACAGTATTATTTTTCTCATTGGTACCAACAAACATTTTAGAGCTGTGGATAGACAATTAACATTGGTTTGAAGAATTTGCAATTTATTTTCTTACTACCAACCAAGTCCATATCCAGGAGAGGGGGGGGGGGGGGTTAGAAGACCCCCCCTCCCCCGAAATGTTTGTCTGACTCGTAAAAACGTGGCAAAAATGGATATAAACAAAATGTTCATGGGTTTTGATTTTTTTTGTCTACCCCCCCCCCCAAAAAAAAAATCGTTGTATAAAACAACCCACCCAAAAAAATCGTTGTATAAAACAACCCGGCCAAAAAAATCCTGGATATGGCCCTGGTACCATCTTTATTTTTTTTTTTGGGGGGGGGGGGAGGGGGATTTTAAACAACAAAGTAAATGTTTTTCTTATTTGCCTATATCAGGGATTTAACTAAAAGAGCAAACATCATGAAAATTCCTTTTCTGGATATAATTTGTGTATACTTTCTGGATGTAATATATATATATATATATATATATATATATATATATATATATATATATATATATATATATATATATATATATATATATATATATATATATATATATATATATATATATATATATATATATATATATATATATATATATATATATATATATATATATATATATATATATATATATATATATATACAGATATATATATATATGCAGTACACAATATTGAACTGACTCCCAGAAACCAATCAAAAGACAGTGTCAAAATTTTGTTTATCCACCTCAACTATTTTTGAAAATGACAAAATGCTACCAAACTAGGGTTTTTACCAAGCCAATCAGTAAATTAATTGACTCTTTTCTCTTCCACCCTCTCCAAAACATCTAAAAATATACATGGCAATCCTTACAGCTTAGAATTGGGTTCATTCTGCAGCAATCAGTAAATACCCAAGAAGCTCCAATTTCCCGTAAATCCTTTCATACAACCTTCTCTTATGGTTGGCCACAAAGGATGGCCTTTGCCAATATGTAAACATTCATCTGCACAACATGCCCTAGCCATCTCAAACTTTCTCTCATTATAGCTCAAGAAAATGGGATAGAACTTAATCTTTTGTAAAGATAACTATTTGAGATACAGTCGAGCAGGTGGGCAGCCAAAAGACAATATCTCTAGAAAACATTTAACAAATCTTCTTCCATCTTTACAAGCACCAATGTCTCAGAACCATACTTGACCATTACCATCACTGTAGCTTTCAATATTCTAATCTTTGTTTCCAAACTTATCATCCTGCTCTTCCAGACTTTTTTTCAACTTTGAAGAAACACCCTGGGCCATGGCTGTTGTGGTTTGTATATCTTTACTTCATCCACAATATTTACAAGTATTGCTGCCTAGGTAAGTAAATCTATCCACTTGATCCATCTTCTCATTACCCAACATCACCTCTTTACCTTTACCTATTCTCAGTCTATATGACTTGGTCTTTTTATGATTGATTTTCAAACCTATTCTTGGGCCATGAACCCTCAAAACCTCCAAAAAATCTCTTTTTCATCTAGGACTTAAATCATCACTTAAATCACAGCATAATCTAAGTCCAGGAGAGTCCATCAAAATGGAATTAGGTATAAGATAAAAACATTAGAATATCCCAAAATACAAGTATTTAGAATGTGATTCAATATATTAGCCATACACAACTTGAAAAAAGGAGAGAACAGGATCCCTCTCTGTAATACCTTGTCTTACACTATCACCAGGTTTAAGACAGAGAAAATAATTCCCATACCATTGCTTCAGAAAACAAATTATGGAAAAAATCCTCCTGTTGGAAGCCAGAGAATAAGTATACAGCAGAGGAAAAAGCTTTTGACAGATCAAGGATATATATATATGCAGACCATCGCCAATTTTTGTATCTATAGCCAAAAGAAAAGGAACAGCATCATGGATGTGCTGAAAAACAAACCCCTTCCAAAACCCAAACTGATTTGTCCCAAAATTAGCATTACAACTTACAAAAGACAGTAAAAGACATTCAAGCACTTTACTGATGTGACAACAAACAGTTAAGAGATAATACAAAGAGCAATGATATAGGTTTTTACCATGCTTCAAAATACAACTGAGCTTACCATACAGAAAGCTATCTGAGACTAATGAGCAACTAAATTATATTTGAAAAAGCAACAGATAAAACACTAAAGTCAACATGCAAATAATTTTACTAATCCCATCTAAACCAATGGCTTAAATTTCAAACAGAGACTACCTTAACACACTACAAAGTGGCTGCTCCTTGGCTTTTGAAATGATTGAATTAATGAAAAAAAAAAAAAACAGTTTTTGCAATAAAGAGTAGCAAACAATATTAAAATTAAAACTTGGAAAAAAGAAAAATTAATTTAAAATTAATTGATTGTACTTTAATCAAAATTCAAATAAAAACAATTTTAGTGTGAATTTTAAAACAATTTAATTTTAATTAAAATTAAAATAAAAAACTAATTTCAATAGAAATTCAAATAAAAACAGTAACAAAACTTAGAACTCATATAAAAAGTCAAACTTAAAAATTGTTTAAAATGAGCATTAACCAGACCTATTTCTATTTTAGTATGGAATAAATAGCATGAATAGCCTCAACTCATTTTTCATCACTATGGCACCAGACATGTATACAGGAATATATTGGGGGACAGGGGCCTTGCATCAAGTAGCCTAAGTGTTTTAGGCTTTAAACATGTTCCACTAAAACAGGAAATTAGAAGCAACATTTTAACATGATACATATGTGAATTTAAACCAACTTTTGTGAAAAAAAAACTCAGTTTCTACCAGATTCATCATCCTTTATTAGATCTTGAATCAGAGGAAGACGCAGGATTTTATTTGAGATCCCCTTTCAAGTTTAAATTGTCTGGTGGACAATTTAAGAACTACTTTGAATAAGAAACATAATGAGAATGTATAAAACAAAAATAATTAATAACAAAAAAACAAATCAGTCAGTGAAAAAAAAGAGAAAAGAGCAAAGCAGATATTTTGGCAAATACTTCCACCAAGCCTTCCTCAGTGCCCAAAAAAGAAGAAGAAAAGACAAGAGGTAAAAAAAACACATAAAACAAAAGAAAATCAAAACCTTTGAAGCAAATTAAAATAAACTTGATAAGTGACTGAACAAGAAAAGGCCAAACAAATGATAGGGGATTAAAAAATAAGATTGTGAAAATTCTTTCCTTAGTGATTACTGCAGCATTTCTGTGGGCCTGATTTGTGTAAAGACATCTAATTGACCTTGTTTTAGAATAGGAAGAAATGTAAGCTGAATATCTTTGTACTAGATTATCATAGCTAGGGTATACAAAAATACGCCAAGTACCACTGTTTAAAGAGAGGTCTTTATGCATATATTTCTTAATTTCAAGTGCCTGCCTAAAATATTATGCTAGACTAATTACTGTGGGACCTAAGATTGTCTCATTCAAAAAGCGCTACACAACCTGGGTATTAAAAAACATGGAGGGGTAAAGGGAATCAAAACCACCACCATTACATTTAAGATCTGATGTTTTTGAATTGAATGTGGATGTTTGTGTAGCCTTTCTCCCAAAAGTTAATGGGTTCTGCCTGTGTAACATTCCACATAGGAACATAGGACTCTATTTCCACCACTACCAAGAATATGATCAGTTTTTCTTTTCCAGAATTGAAAGAACACCCAGTCTTTAGTTCATCTTTGAAGGATATTGAGAGAATATGTTTCTTTAGAATTTTTCAGGTTTACTGGTTAGTCTAGGGATATATGATAGTATTGTAAAATTATCTCCTGGTGACAAAACTGACACCTCAAATTAGTTCTGGTGATAGCTGTTAGTTCCTTAGATTTCCTTATTAAAGCTTTAATACTAGGCTGAGATTAATTAATAGCAAAAAAGTAAACACAGTCTATAAAGGAGAAGTAGTGTTGGTCCAAGCACAGTTCCCTGGAGAATGCCACTTAGAACTTTGCAAGGTTGTGAGTAGGTATGTTTGTTATCTATTGTTAAAGTTACACCATCTAAAGTCTACCACCCAGGAAGTACATTATCAAATCTACTAATACTAGGTTGCTTTCTGCTGCTTAACTTAAAGCAAAGCCAATTGTGTGAGACCTTATCAAATACTTAGACCTATGTGTAAAAGAATCCACTCAAAGGGAAGGCCTTTGTCTTTGTTTTTTTTTCAGTTAGACTAACCAATTACTTACAGTCATTTTCATGAGTCAAGAACAAATTTTTTATGACCACCCCTTCCATAGAAACTTTATATGTCCCAGGTCATAACTCACAACCCTGGGGGTTGCATCCAAAATATGCCTCTGGGGGTTGACCCCCAGAGAGTTGACCATGATCTTTGGACAAATTTGAACAAAATGACTATCTCAAAACTTTAATCAGATGCATCTGGGGAAAAGAGGGTACACAGAGGGCTAGTTGCCCTCTAACCACTTTTGACTCTTAAAAGGGGAACTACAATTTCCTAGTTCTATTCAAATGAACCCCCTCTGAAGGCTATATGACTTTTCCTTCCATAAGAACCTTATACAACCTCTAATCATATTTAACTCTGAAAAAGGGAGCTAAAACTTTTAATTTCTCATCAAGTGAGCCTCCTATAAAGTTTATATGGCTACTCCTTCCATAAAAACCTTATATGTCACTAGATGATAACTTACAAACATTGTCCCTGGACTATGTAGGGTTGTGTTGACCCTGTGGGCATTTTATACAATCTTTGGACAATTTTGAACAAAATGAATATCTCCAAATTTTAGTTGGAAGCATTTGGCAAAAAAAGGGTGTGGGGGAGGGCTATTTGACCTCGAATCACATTCAGCTCCTAAAAAGGGTATCAGAAATTCTAATTCTTAAACAAATAAGCCTCCTCAACAGCTTATACAACCACTCCTTTCATACAAACCTTATATGCCCCTGGGGCATAACTTATGATTGTTGTTCTAAGCTTTGGGAGCTAGGCTAAGTTGACCCTGGAGGCATAGTTATACAATATTTGGACAATTTAGATGACAATGGCTATCTCAAAATTTCAACTGAATGCATTTGGGAAAAAGACAACTTGAAGAGGGCTTGTTGCCCTCTTATCACTTTTGACTCTTAAAAAGGGTATCAGGACTTCTTATTTCCCCCTCCAAGGTTTATACAACCACTTTTTCTACAGATAGCTTATAAAATATGCCTCTGGACTCTGGGGAGTTTTGTCAACTCTGGAGTTTTTATATCTGATGTCTAGACTATTTTGAAAAAAATGGCTATCTCAAAATTTCAACCAGACACATCTAAGGACAAGAGGCCATGCATGGGGGGGGGAGGGTAGTAGTCCTCTGATAACGTTGACTTAAAAGGAAACTGAAACTTCAATTTATCAATTGAATGATTCCTCTCCAAAGCCTATATATGCTATGAAAGTGAAACCTTGCAGAATAGATCTTCTGCTTAAATGAATCTTAATGTAAATTAAACCATTAGTACATTAGGGGGGTGGGGGTAAATTTTATTTCTGATGTAAATGAGAGGTAAGTTTAAACTTTCCCCATCCCCCCTTATGTGCAAATATATACCCTGAATTGGTATATATAGGGGTGGGGGCTAAAATTCATTTCCAACAAAAATGATTATTATATTTGTAAAGAGCATAAAAAAAGGCATCAAGTGGTATATTCACTTTATTTGTAACTCAATAATATGATTTGGTAAATATTTAACCTTTTGCCTATCTTGGAATGGAATTAGGTTAGGAAAATGAAACTTTCAGGGATGGGTTTACAAGCTAAAGTATGTCATGGGAAGGTATTTGAACTACCTACCTCCACTCCTTCCCCCTCTTGAGGGTCCTGACCTTTGATGACCTTTAAAAATCTGTTTATTATAAAAGTGAAACTACTACTACTAGCAACTCACCGCAGCACCAAGCTGCACAAGGCCAACACAGCTACATGCACTCCTCCTCCAATCCCAATCTATTCAAAGCATCCCTTTTTATGCCTACCCATGAAGTTCCCATTTCCTTTAAATCTTTTTTTATGAAGTCTTCCCAACCCAGACAAGGATAACCTGCTTTCCATTTAGCCCTAGATGGTTGGCCAAAAAGAACAATCTTCAGCAATCTGTCATCCTTCATCCACACAATATGCCCTAGCCACCTCAACCTTTCTTTCATAATAGCCCTAGAGAGCAGTATTGAACCACATTTGTAAAGAACCACATTATATTTGTAAAGAGCATAAAAAAAGGCATCAAGTGGTATATTCACTTTAATTGTAACTCAATCATATGACTTTTTAAATGTTTACCCCTTGTAAAATAGATCTTCTGCTTAAATGAAGTACAACAAAATTGTTTCTAGCTTCACAACTTTGCTCAATCCCAATTTATAAAGTTTTAAAAATATGCAAATACATTTCCTAGGCTAAATTCTGAAGAAAACACTGATATGGATTAAAATTCTACTCAAATAACAGGAATTGCATTTTCAGAACTGAAGCCAAAAAAAAAGAAACTAATAACTGAAAATTAAGGTAAAATGTTTTTCTGTCAAAATTTCAATAGGCTAGGTATAGACCTGTTATGTAGGCAAATTTCAGGACCCTCTAGAGCGAGAAAGAGTGGAGATAGGTACTTCAAAAGGTCAATATATACCAAATCATATTATTGAGTTAGGACTAAAGTGAATACACCATTCGATGCCTTTTTTTATGCTGATTACGAATATAATAATCATTCCTATCGGAAATTCAAATTTAAGCCATTTTTGAGCTCTTGAAAATGACAAAAAATAGGGTGTAAAAAGGCTAATATAGGGTGTAAAAAGGCTTAAAACATTTGTTTTAAAACTTACTGTTTCATAATAAATCCTTATTTTAATCCACAAGCACTGACTTTCCATGAGTAACTTGGATAATCACATATAAGTTCAAAGAATCTTCTTCTATTTAACAGCAGGTGGGCTTTTCAGTAAAACTATTTAGCCCTTTTCCTTTTGCTTCACTCTGTGGGCTACAGAGCTACTGGCTTGATTGCCTCATATTTATTAGATATATTCAGATATCTTTCAGCAGATCTTTCGACTGTAGGAGTTCAAATATAAGATGATAGATGTTGATTTCTATGCTCTGTGTGCAGGTATAGTTGGCTAGGCTCTTGGCTGATAGTGGGATTTTGTGGTGTTTGAAGTATTTTAACAGTTTACAAAGCAAGGTATGTTGTGCAGACATCAGCATATTACATTCAAATAGGCAATGGTCAATTGTTTCATTATTCATATTACAATGCCTGCAAAGAGGGGACAGGGGAATTGAACCACTTGAATTAGAAAGCTTATATGAGAATGCAAGGAAATTTAGTCTATTTGTTCCAGAACGAATTCTATGATAAATTTTAGAAAGATACTTATTGGGAAAGCGGGAAAGGATAGGATTAATCTTATTAAAATTAATATCTGATAGCCTCCATTGGTAAATATCTCTAATTGGGATTGGTCTCCCACTTGGCTGGTCAATATTTATAGCATTTTTTTGCTATTTCATCAACCTGATGATTACCACTTATGCCAGAGTGGCTAGGAATGTACTGAAAGTAAGTTTTTATGCCACTTGAAGCAAGATTATCAATAATACTGAGACAATGATAAGTGTCAATGTCCAACTTATATTGAGGAGCTGAGGCCAGCAACTCAAGGCTTGATAAAGAGTTGGATTAGATGATAATATTATTCAAATTTTCAATCAAAGGTTGGTTTTGCTTAAGGTGTTCTAATGCCATGATTATGGCATTTAACTCAGCAGACATTATAGATAAATTATTAAATAATCTCTCGCCCATTGCAATTTTCAGCTGAGGAAGGAAAACACCACTTGCAACCTTCTCATTCATTTTTGACCATCAACAAATATTTGGAAGTGATTTTTATAGGTAATTGTATTAAGTTCTGCAAATTTTTTCTGGACAAAAGCAATGGGGGTTAAATCTTTATTCCATTTTGAAAATTCAGTATTAATTATGGGAAATGACCAATTCCATGGAGGGGATTGGGGGAAAGTAGGTGCAATAGACTTTGCTGGTACAGGGAACTTCTTTTGAATATTGAATAAATGAAAGAATTCATTTTGCAAATATTATGTATTTTTCTTCTTCCTTAACGCTGAATGTTCAAGAATGCGTTTTTGAAAAAACCTCAAAAATATTAAACCTAACCCAACCTAACCTAATCCTTTAATATTTAATTGAGTTGCTGGCCTCAGCTCCTCAATATAAGTTGGACATTGACACTTATCATTGTCTCAGTATTATTGATAATCTTGCTTCAAATGGCATAAAAACTTACTTTCAGTACATTCCTAGCCACTCTGGCATAAGTGGTAATCATCAGGTTGATGAAATAGCAAAAAATGCTATAAATATTGACCAGCCAAGTGGGAGACCAATCCCAATTAGAGATATTTACCAATGGAGGCTATCAGATATTAATTTTAATAAGATTAATCCTATCCTTTCCCCCTTTCCCAATAAGTATCTTTCTAAAATTTATCATAGAATTCGTTCTGGAACAAATGGACTAAATTTCCTTGCATTCTCATATAAGCTTTATAATTCAAGTGGTTCAATTCCCCTGTCCTCTCTTTGCAGGCATTGTAATATGAATAATGAAACAATTGACCATTGCCTATTTGAATGTAATATGCTGACATCTGCACAACATACCTTGCTTTGTAAACTGTTAAAATACTTCAAACACCACAAAATCCTACTATCAGCCAAGAGCCTAGCCAACTATACCTGCACACAGAGCATAGAAATCAACATCTATCATCTTATATTTGAACTCCTAGAGTCAAAAGATCTGCTGAAAGATATCTGAATATATGTAATAAATATGAGGCAATCAAGTCAGTAGCTCTGTAGCCCACAGAGTGAAGCAAAAGGAAAAGGGCTAAATAGTTTTACTGAAAAGCCTGCCTGCTGTTAAATAGAAGAAGAAGATTCTTTAAACTTATATACTTGTGATTATCCAAGATACTCATGGAAAGTCAGTGCTTGTGGATTAAAATAAGGTTATATTATGAAACAGTAACTTTAAAACAAATGTTTTAAGCCTTTTTACACCCTATATTAGCCTTTTTACACCCTATTTTTTGTCATTTTCAAGAGCTCAAAAATGGCTTAAATTTGAGTTTCCGATAGGAATGATTATTATATTTGTAATCAGCATAAAAAAAGACATCGAGTGGTATATTCACTTTATGCGTAAGCAATAATATGATTTGGTATATATTGACCCTTCAAAATACCTTCCCAGGACATATTTTAGCCTTTAGACTGATCCCTAAAAGTTTCATTATCCTAGCCTAACCCCTTTCCAAGATAGCTGAAAGTAGCTAAAGTATAATTTTACTGTTTCAAGCCTGCTTCATGTATCTCCTTAAATATTAAAGAAGGTAACAGGCAGAAAGCAGCAACTTAGGCCTACCCTCAGTAGGCTATTGTCTGTTAGATGAAGGCAAGGCAGATCAGTAGGCTATAAATTCGTCTCAAATTATGAAATCTGGGCCAAAACTTGAAAGAAGCCTAATCAGAAATAACTTTTCTCACGTACCTTCAGGAGGTTGTGGTATGTCCATTTAAAATTTGGATATTTACAATTTCTATCTTAACGATGATTACGACGAATTGTACCGCTGCTTCTTCATAATATTGGTCATGTGGAGAAGCAGAGCCTCGTTTTCAGGCTCAGGGGTTCGAACACGGGTTGTTCTCGTCTAGTGCATCAAGCGTTTTCACAAAGCGGGTTCTCAAGGAAAACACGGGGTTGAAACTTCACAGATGAAAACGCTTGATGCTGAGGAATAGAATTACCCTCTCAATTACTCGAACTATCTGTCTTAGTTTTTTCTACAATTAGCTATGTATTCATGCCTACTGCAAAATACTTGATTTTCAATTCAAAATCAAATGTATGGGATCCCAATGAGCAAACTTCATGGGCTCTAAATTCAAGGTGGTTAGCTATTTTTGAATTTACCGCTAATAAACGCAGAACTCGGGTTTGAACCTGGTATTTCTACGGGTTCCAGATTCAAGGAACCCGGGTTCAAACACGGGGAGAACCCGGCAGCTGAAAACGCTTAGAAGCGGATTCCTGTTGAACCCGCAACCCTAAAAACGCTTGATGTAGAACTCGATAGCAACCCGTGTTTGAACCTGGTCCCTGAAAACGAGGCTCAGTATTCCAGATATTCATGACGGGCTAGCCAGAGTTTTCTTGTCGACAAATTCGAATCAAAGGAACCTTGTTTTAGGCTAGTGTTTTAAAAGGGAGCAAAAACTAAACACTAGGTTATTAAAAATTCCCAAAGGAGTTTTACTCGCTTAAGCTTTGAAAATTGTTTGGACTTTGCTTTGACAACTGCCGTGTTTGTTTTGGCAAATCAGTTTTACTTGATCATTAGAACTCAACAAAATGTTCCTTAGGCAATTGAGATAGATGATAATTCAACTGAGCCCAAGTTATCAACAAAATAATTGAAATTTACCTATGCATCTAGTCAATATTGTCAGCTAAAATATAGTAATATTCAATACATCAATTCAAAATATGTTCAATACTGACCCCCTACCCATCTATTTACACATCATTGTATTTATTGACTTTAAATCAACACTCGAACGGATAAATAAATTTTTTGAAGTACCTGAGAAAATTTATTTTGTTCAAATCCTTAGCCATGAAGACTTCAAGGGATTTTATCAAGATGAATGTTTTGCACTAAGGGTTCAAAACATCATTTCTCTGATTTAGAATAGACTGGCCACGCTTAGAGACTGCAGAAGTTTAAAACCTAAAAAACTAATAAAGTCAATCGAAACACCACCGGACTAATCCTTTGCACAACATAATTACTCCCATGTACATTGATTCTTGCACCACGTAATTAAATTTGATGGATTTTTAACACAAAGTGTACAGTTCAAAATGGGTCAAACTCCTTTATTTAGTTGTCAGCTATGCCATACCGCAAAAGAATCCCTGCAACATCTCATGTATGAGCGCTAGGCAAATCAAATAAACAAAAGTAGCCTAAGAGAAAATTGGTATAGCAGCAAAGTTTTAGTTAACTACCACCTTGTCTCTATCTAGAGATCATAGAACATTAGCAAGTAAAGTGAAAAACCGAAGACAAATCTGAAGAATGTCGTGTGGTAGCAAAATTTAAAGAAAAATGAGACTCAGCATAATTCATTTCTAAGACACCAGTCTTGTATTCATTTATAAATAACTTAATTACTCGTCATTTATTGCTGCGGTTTCAAAAGAAGGGAAATTACATGAAAATCCTGCCCCACGAAAAAAATCCAACCTGTGGAAAACTAATCAGACAATTTAGCAATGGCCTCTGCTTTAGCTGTCCCTATTGGTGTTGTCGCAATTGATGGTCCAGGTTGTCAAATTTCACATCTTATCACATATGATAGTTCAGGTGTTGATTCTAAAGAATCATCATTTATAGTAACTGCAACTGCAAATTTTGTTTTTTAGGCCTTCCAACAGACATTATATTATATAAATACCTGTTACGTTGGAAACTCAAAAATCTTATTTTTGCTTTGCATAGCATCATATAAGAAAATGCTTATATGATGCCATATGTGATGTCATAAGAAATGCTTACATGATGTAATAACATAGTACAACACGTCATGTGCAAAAACCAAAGATTAAGGCTCTTAACGAATTTTATTAGTTTTTTTTTATGCGAGAATATCACAAATTACCAATTTTATCGAAAAAATATGGAGCCGTTTTCGAGAACATACATACATATATATACATATACACAATTATTGCTCAATTATAAAGACAATGCATATATATATATATAAAGTATATGATGCAGATATCTATGTTGCCTATCATAGGCAGCGCGATAACGCTGCCTAAGTGAAGAACGATTCAGTTCAGTTTCAGTTTCAATTATCTTTATTTAAAAACATAATACAAAACTTACATAACATTCCTTCCTGGAAAGCACAAAAAATATGCTTGGCTGGGGCAGGACATTAACTAATATTAATTAAAATTAAACAGAAACAACAACTTAACTGAACGTATCAAGAAGAAAAAAAGAGAAGAAAGGTAAACCAATAAATAAATCAACTTATATATTCAATTTTACAGGTGAAAAAAGAAGAAGAGAGAGAAAGCAATAGGGAACGAGAAAAAAGGGAAAATAAAAACGGAGAGAAAAAACAAACCTGGTGGAGGACAGTACTAAACACTCTTTTTATAATGACCCTTCATTCCTCGCTTAAAGGATATAAGATTCTTAGAATTCCAGATTTTAGCACACTGTTAGCACACTGTATTATTTTATATTTTTTTAGTATTATCTAAAAAAAACTATTTTTATTATCAAACAAAATATTGAGTTTTTTTTGTATAAATAAAATATAGATGTTTTTACTTTTATAACTTTAATAAATCAAATAATATTAACATTTTGATTACTAAACATCAGTATATGTATATTAAACTGACAATGCACATTCATTTGTATTTTTTCAGTAAAGTGCAAATTTGTTCTGACCTTGGGAAGGCATAGGGGTTTTGCGCATAACTTACGTTAATTTCTGCTCTTTTTTGGTTTGACTTGGTTAATTATTGTAATTTCTGTTCGTTTTGCGTTTCATTTATTTATCGATGCTGATTTGTGGTAGTTTCACGCTTGGTAGATTATTTTATTTTATTTTTGCTCATTTTTTGTTTGATGGAGTTCTTTACTTTTCTTTAAAAAACTTATTTTGTGGAAAAAGTTATTATTAATAATTTCTGTTCGTTTTATATTGACGTAGTCTTTTCAAGGAAAAAGAAAATAATACTTTAAATCTTTTCGTTTTTTAAGACTTTATAGTTTGGCCTGCTATTGGTATGCTGGAGAAACATTTTCAGCAATTCTTAACAACATACACCCTTTTAAAAATCTGGACACAAATAGTTCTGTTTAATTTAGTTTCATACCTCCTCTAGTTGACCTGAAATGAAAAACTTGATACCATTCGCAACAAAATCTTTTTACTTTCTTTGATAGGTTGGACACACTTGCGCTATTTTTATTTGGTTAAATTTTAAGAGCAGAAATGGGAGGGTTGGTGTGGGAGGGTGAGCAGGGGAGGGTGAGAGTGGAAGGGGGATTAGTTGCCCTCAAATATTAAAAATATCAAATATCGAGTATTAAAAAGGGCATCAGCCCTTTCTATTTTCAATCAATTGAGTCCTTTCCCACGACAACTCCTTCGATACGAAGTGCCTTGGTCTAAACAACAACAACAATAATAAATAATACATTATACCCACATCGATCTTTACTATAAAAATGTCAAGCCTTCCAATCACTTTCGACTATTAAAAAGGGCACTAGGCCTTTCAATTTCCAATCGAATGATCCCTTTTGGAAACAATAACACTTTCTATAAACACCTTATATGCCCCTAGGGCATAAATTACAAACTTTACCCTAAGGTCTGTTAGGGTGGTTGTCATCCTCTAAAACCGAATTTCCAGAACTTTCAACTACGTTAAACAACATGGCTATCTCAAAATTTTGATTGGATGTGTTTGGGGAAATGGTGGGCGTGAGAGGGGTGTTAGTCGCCTTCCAATCACTTTTGACTATTAAAAAGGGCACAAGCCACTCTAATTTCCAATTGAATGAGCGCTTTTCGAGGTTTCGAAAATAAGTTCGAAGTTAATAAATAATACATTGTGCCAACATCGTTCTTATATGCCCCAAGGGTATAACTTAAAACCCTTGCCCTGAGGGTTGTAGGGGAGTGTCCTCTTCTTTACTTAGTCCCCGTTTCTTGTCTCGTTCTCGAGTGTCCCCGTTCTTTACTTAGGCAGCGCGATCCTGCTGCCTACGATTTATACAACAACTTTCTATATAAACCTTATAGGCCCCCAGGGCATAACTTACAACCCTTGCACTGAGGGCTCTGAGGGGGTTATCATCCTAAAAGACCTAATTTCGAGAACGTTCAACTACGTTGAACAAAATGGATATCTCAAAATTTTGATTGGATGTGTTTTGGAAAATGGTGGGCGTGAGAGGGGCGTTAGTCGCTATCCAATCACTTTCACCTATTAAAAAAGGCACTAGCCCTTTCAATTTCCAATTTAATGATCCCTTTTGAAGTTTCTACGACAACGCTTTCAATAAAAACTTTATGTGCCCTAGGGCATAACTTACAACCCTTGCCCTGAGGGCTGTGGAGGGAGGGGTGTCATCCTTAAAGACCTAATTTCCAAAACTTTCAACTACGTTGAATAAAATGACTATCTAAAAATTTTGTTTGGATGTGTTTGTGGAAAAGATGGGCGTGAGAGTTGGGTTAGTTGCCCTAAAATCACTTTCGACTATTAAAAAGGGTACTAACCCTTTGAATTTCAAATCGAATGAGCCCTTTTTCAAGTTTCTACGACAAATATTTCAATAAAAACCTTATATGACCCAAGGGCATAACTTATAATCTTTGCCCTGAATGTTTTGGGGGAGTGTCCTCCTCAAAAATATATTTTCTATCTGGAAATCAACTACGCTGAACAAAATGGATATCTCAAAATTTTTATTGGATGTGTTTGGGGGAATGAGGGACGTGGGGGGGGGGCTAGTTGCCCTCCAATCCCTTTCGACTATTAAAAAGGGCAATAGCCCTTTGAATTTCCAATCGAAGGATTATTTTTTGAAGTTTCTACGATAACACCTTCTTTAAAAACCTTATATGCCCCCGGGGCATAACTTAAAACCCTTGTCTTGAGGGCTGTGGGAGAGTGTCCTCCTCAAAAACATATTTTCTATCTGGCAATCAACTACGCTGAACAAAATGGCTATCTAAAAATTTTGATTGGATGTGTTTGGGGAAATGATGGGCGTTGGGGGGGGGGCTAGCTGCCCTCCAATCACTTTCGACTATTAAAAAGGGCAGTAGCCCTTTGAATTTCCAATCAATTGAGCCTTTTTTGAAGTTTTTACGACAACGCCTTCTACAAAAACCTTATATGCCCCCAGGCCATAACTTAAAACCCTTGATCCACGAGGGTTGTGGGGGAGTGTCCTCCTCAAAAACATATTTTCTATCGAGAAATCAACTACGCTGAACAAAATGGCTATCTCAAAATTTTGATTGTATGTGTTTCTGGGAATGATGGGCGTGAGGGGGGGGGCTAGCTGCCCTTCAATCACGTTCGACTATTAAAAAGGGCACTGGTCACTCCAATTTCCAATCGAATGAGCCCTTTTCGAAGTTTCTACGACAACTCAAATGCTTCTTATAACTGGATTTTCTCATGGGCATGCCTAAATTGGTGAACCCAGTGACAAACTGCAGCCTTCTATCGTAAAACGTGATGGATATGCTGCAAAGAATTGATTCTACTATCAATTTTATAGTTTCAAGAATAACCCAGAATCGTGAGACGGATCCTGTGGTATGTTTCTGGTAGTAAATCGAAGCCAAGTCAAACCTAGGCTTTTCTGTTTGACGTGATGTCGACTGGAACGGATGTGACCTCATGAAATTTAATTTCTGAGCTAGTGTTACATTTGGCGGCAAAGTGTAGGAAATATATACGCTCACTGGCAAAGGTGGCTCACCATTAGCTAGCTTCGCATCTGTCATCACTTCCAGTTTGGTTCGGATACGATGTAGATTCCTTCGCTACTGGCTCCACTGGTCTAGAAGGCGGCACAGTATTTGACGATGTTGGCTCACCCTCTGTTGAAACGGGTTAATGTCATGTGCTTCTTTGATGTGGGTTTATAAGATGGACCATAAGCATAAAAACACCCAGGCACACACGCAGCCAAGGTACGGTGGAGTTCAAAAGACGTCTGTAGAATGTAGCATGTTTAGAAGCCAGGACGCTGAATCTTAGTTAAAACTCACTTTTTACCAACATAAACCAGGTTTTATAAAGGTTCAATGATCGGGCAGGATTTTTCCACAATCCAAGTACTGTGAAAAAATCCGATCCAATCATTGGCCTTTGATTTTATGAACTTAAAAAAATAGCCGAAGAAGTAAAAGCTGCCTTTTTAGGCGTCGTGTGGCCGGTCTAATCTCTCGAGACTGAAAAAAAAAACGCCATAAAAACAATAAAGTTAAACCAAGGCACCAATAACTCATAGGGTCGACTTAACAGATCTTGAATGGGTGGGGCTCTGTCCCAGCTGTGGTCGCCAAAGTACTTAATTTGATCAACAATCATGCTAACAGAAATTGTATAACAGACGCAGCCCCAATAGACTGACAGGCCTTTTGGTATGAAGATCTGTTCCTCTAAGCAATCAACAATGATAGTCACTTGAAAAAATACTTAGAATCTAAGACCAACTTAAAAAAAACTTCAAATCCTAGCCCACAAGTTGAAAAAAAAGCGGAAAAAAGTTTTACTGGCCTTAGTTCTCCATATAAATAACAACTTTCTACGCTTTGTTTTTTCCAGCCTCGGAAAGTTCTTTTCTTCGCTTCAATCTCAATTTTTCCGCACCTCCCTTAACTTTTCCATCTTCTCACAAGTTTAAAACTGAGAACGTGATAGCCGAAATGTTACACTGTTTTTAAGCTAAAATCGTATTACTTAGGAAAGCGAGACAAATAAATCATTTAATAATGGAGTATCATTTATACATTCGAGATGATAACAAGTCGTTTGATTATTTATTGGATAATTAGATCTACCTGCTGAACCAGTTCCTTTCGTATTGACTCTTGACCTAAGCTTGTTTTTGGACTTCTCTAATTGAATCACTCGAAAATCCCCGATTGTTTATTGGAGAAATTATTACGTTTAAGCTATAAGACTGAAAACAAAGCTTGCATAGGACTGTGGTATATGTATTGTTAACTGTGTTTCTGCTATTACAATAATGAGTGACAACAATCTTATATGGAATCCTATTCTGCATTAAATTTGTCAGGCAATTAAAGCCGGGAATTGCTCTGACGATATAGCCCGAAAAACAGTGGAATTTTTTTCAGAGGATTCGATTGTTAATGCTAAAGAATTGTTGTGGCCTCTGGCAGGAATTTCTACTCGTGTTATTGTGCGAACAAAAATTATAGACAATGTTTTGGATATAATAAAAGTATTTCATGCGTGTGAAGACACAACAGACTTGTTTGCCACGTTTTGTAATTTTCGAGCCCGACGAAGTTCCATTAATCACAGGCGAGATCACGGCTACTCTTACCAGAAAAGTAAATGAATTGTGCGTCAAGTTTAACAACTTTGTTGAGTCTAGTCCCTCTTCTCATGTTCCTGCTCCTCCTGTATGTGTTGCTGAGCCTCATTCTACTGCAGCGAAATCGTCATATGCTGTGGTCTTAAGAAATCCCCCCCAAAGATCTACCAAACCCTAAAGCGCGAAAAGCATATTTAGAAAGTATATGTGGAGATAATAGTTCAAACATTGTCGAATGAAAAGCAAGAAAAACTGAATGGAAACTTTTTTTTAACAACAAAAGTGCAGCGGAATCACTCGCTGAAACAGTGAGTGTAAAAGATACAACAGTAAATGCAAAAGTAAAAAGCCCTTGGTTTTATATAACTATTCGTCATGTTCCAAATGAAATTTCAGCTGAAGAGCTTTGTGCAATGATACCAAATTGGGTTAAGGCTATACAGATGGGTAATACTCAATGCTTTAAGATACAGTTGGATAACAAGCTTCAGCTAAGTTCTGTAATCGATTCTTCGCCAATTTTTGGCTACGAAAGGTTGTCAGTAAAGAAACTCAAATTTAAGCCTATGCAATGCTGTAATTGTCAATCATTCGGTCATGCAGCTAAATCGTGTACCAGTCTTCCAATCTTCTCCAGGTGCGGTGGAAGTCATTTTAATTTTCGGACTAATCCTTGCCAAAATGCTCAAAAATGTGCTTTTTGTGGATCTGACAGGCATCCATGCTACAGTATTAAATGTCCAGAAGCCCAGAAACTCCTGTATAACTCCTGTATGTCATTTTTCAATGCTATTATGGATGAGTTTGCTTCCTTGTTGTTATCTGGAAAAAGTGTCTAAATTATTTTGAAGTTGACTTCCTATTGTTGTTTACCCTCTAATGATAGATTATCTGCTAAGTAGTGTTTGTAAAAACTTGAACAATTGGAATAGGGCTTTTTCTTTAGGCCTTCTTACCAGCGCCATCTTTTTCTTGAGTAAATTGGCGCGCCATCTATAGTATCATTTATAATTAAATTTTACCAATAAGCGAGCAGAAGAGGGGAGTTTCTTGTCGCAAGGGCCGTTGTACCTGCCGGGAGTGTTACTCCCTTAAACTGCGGGGATCAGGTAGCAAGAAACTACGCTTCCCTCGCTTATTAGCACGCCCACGGACTGATTTTTGGACTATTCTTTGGCATCCGACTGCAATGTCGGAGAAAAGCGATAAAGGTGAAAAGCTTATTATCAATCCGGTACTGAACTTTTTAACACGTGTCATGAATGATGGACTGAAAATAGAGGTGATCACGGCAACTGCCCTGAGTTTTTTCACTCTTGAGCAAATTATTGAAGCTAAAGCTGTACTGCATAAGGAGCTAAAAATCGAGACCCGGCTGATTAAGCATAGTAAGAAGGAGGATGAGAACGTAATAGATATGTGCAGATGGTTTTAACCAAGCTGCAACTCGCGATAAAAAGCTGATTCCTACCTTTGTGATCCTAACGCCATGCTCTGTTCCTACTGTCGGGGAATCCACCTCAGCGAGAGCTATCTGTCGGCTCTACGAAATCAAGCGTAAGGTCGATGGACTATACGAAATGGCACAAAATCGGCCACTGACTTGGAAACCGAGCGAACCCGCGGAGGAGCCCCCCCTCCGGCCCAGTTACGCTGTTGTCCTCAAAAACTTACCTGACAGCTTAAATACACCTAGTGAGCGAAAGGAATTTATTGACAAGGTCTGTCCGAACAGCGAGGAAATAAGTGAGCTTCGTAAACTGAAGGGTGACTGGAAACTAGTGGTGAAATCTAAGAAAACTGCTGATACAATTGCCTCAACACTGAAAAGTGATAAATGTGGTGTTACTGCGTCCGTACGCTCACCGAGCTATATTGGTGTACTCAAGCGCGTCCCTGAAGACCTGAATGAGCAGTCATTGCACGAACTTATCCCCCGTGCTACAAAAGTTATGCAATGTGGTTCCTCTCGTGTGTTCAAAGTTTATTTTGAGTCGCGACACGAGCTCGAAATCTTCGTCCGCAACTCCATTAAAGTGCACTACGAAAAACTACCCGCCGAAGTATTCGTGTTCACTCCAAGACGATGCTACTCGTGTCATACAGTCGGTCATTTAGCATCCGAGTGCACCAATCAGCCCAAATGTTCCAGATGTGGATCCGTAGAACATACATCTGATCGTCTCAATCCCTGTAAACAACCGCTTTTTTGCATAAGCTGCAACACTAGTGGACATTCTTGCTACAGCGTCCGTTGCTCGGCAAATAAACCTGCAAACGCAGACTCAAAAGCTAATAGGCTTGCCCGTGCTACTCAATGAACATTTTATCTTGGAATATGAATGGGAATTTCGCAGAAAGGCACCCAATAGATTGTGAAATGCTAAAAAGCAATCAAATTGTGTGTATCCAAGAGCACTTTGCTCTTCCTATTTCTGTAGGTCAACTGGACATTTTCCGTGCTAATAACATGTATGTTGTTCCTGCTGTCAGAAAAAAGGACCAAGGAAGGCCCTCCGGGGGTCTCGTGACGTATATTAGTAACGATGTTGAATCAAAGTTGTTTTTTTTCAACGCAAAACATTCTAGCGGTTCAAGTGTGTAATTTTGTTGTTGTGAACGTATACATGCCAACCGACTATCGTGATGACGCATGTCATTCTGAATTTGCGCTGAGTTTACGTAAATTAGCTGAATGTCTTAGCAAAATCCGATTAGAAAGATTGCCTTGTGTAATATTAGGTGATTTTAACTGTCCTATGAGTGCTGAATTTACTGAAACTAACGCGCTTTTTACTGGTGATCGTGAAAGTATGGTACATGGTCTCCTAGATGATACATTTACCATTTTAGAAAAAAACCAAAATTTTACATACATACACAACACAGGAAGTACTTCTAATTTAGACCATGTTATTTGCTCTAAAGACCTACTCCCTACTTCAGTACGGGTGTCTGACACTACTTTTACTTCTGACCATTTTTCAATAGAACTGCAAATCACACCTCCCGCTACACAATCTGAGCATCCACACCAAAATAACGCAGCAAAAACTACAAAAAAATGGACACAAATACGGGATTGGAATAATGTTAATACGTCGGTTTACACGCAAGTTTCGGATGAAATTTTAGCTAAAATTAAAATCCCATTTAACCTTCTCATCCAGTCACGACGAATTGAACCGAAAGAGGCCCGACTTGAACTTGATATATATGCCGCCCAAATTACACACGCTCTTCGCTCAGCTGAGGAAGCTGCTGTTCCCATAAAGAAAATTAAGAACGGTACGCAAGTTTCAGGTTGGTCGCAAAATGCTGGCCTAGTTAATGCATGCAACCAGGCAAAATTTTGGCTTTCTGTTTGGAAGGAGTGTGGACGGCCGAGAATTGGGGTTGTAAATGCCGTTAGACTCCTTACAAAAAGAAAGTTTGGAAAAGAATTGGCTCTCCACCGGTCTAATGTAATTGCTAAGTCTTCTGAAGATGCTCTACGAAATCCTGACCTTATATGGAAGACTCTTTCCGAAAGAAAGCCGAATTTTGCTGCATCTTCAATTTCCCTTGAATCTTGGAGAACTTATTACGAACAAGAATTTAAATCCCCCTGTCCGACTTTTAGCGCAAAATACAAGGCAGAGCTGCATAATTTCCTATCAAACACCGACCGTTCTGACGTTACTGTGTCGGTATCCAAGGTTCAGAACGTGCTCCGTCGCATTAAAAAGAAAAAGTCACGTGGTGCTGATGGAATTTCTGCTCTTCATTTAAAAAACCCATCTTCAATGCTCATTCAGCACCTTGCCCTGCTTTTTCAGATGATTTTTGTGCAAGGTGTGGTTCCCAGTAATTTTTGCATAGGGTCCCTTACCCTGTGCCAAAAAAGGGGAAACCCCTGGAAGAATGTACGTCTTTTCGACCCATTACTATATCAACAACTTTTTGCAAAATTTTTGAGCTACTTATAATTAAAGAAATAAATGAGAAATGTTATGCACCACCCTCCCAATTTGGCTTTCAACCTGATCTTGGTTGTGGCCATGCGCTAAGCGTCGTGGCTTCTGTCCTTATTGACGCTGAAAGCTCGGGCGAGTCGGTCGCGATTGGTATTCATGATGTCAAGCGTGCGTTTGATTCCCTTATCCACGACCAAATTATTCTAGAAATGGGAAAGAGAGGCGTCCAACGAGATGTCATAATGCCATTAAAGGACATGTATGGAAACCTCCAGGCACAAATAAAAGTTGTTTCACCCGAGAAGAATATAAGGGAAATTTACCCAACCGTCCCAGTACGAAAAGGCGCCCGGCAAGGTGCTCCTACTTCTGCCCCGGCTTTTAATAACAGTGTTCTTCCAGCACAGGAAAATTAACAAATAACGTGTGTTCTGGATGGTATTGACCTTTCTCTTCTTTGTTATGCTGACGATATTTTAAATATGAGCCGGAATATTGGTGGCATTGAATGCAATTTTGCTATTTTTCAAAAGCAATATGCTGCGATAGGCCTAGAATTTAACGCTGCAAAATCAGAGGTATTACTGTTTAATTGGCCCCGAAAACCAAGTCCCGCCTACCATAGACCTTGGACAGACAAGTATTAAGCCAGCAGATCACATCATTTATCTTGGACTACCGATTGGTAAAACGCTGAGACACACACGACAGCTATTAATTCAACATCTCGAAAAGCGTACCGGTTTTGCATACAGCAGATTGGTTGCAACGAAGTTCAGCTTCAACCGGTTTATCCTTGCTCGGCTGTATACTGCACTAGCATTGCCCCATTTTTTATACCTGAGCCCTTTTTGGCGAACATTTCCATGCACCACTAAACAGAAGCTTCGAGCAATATTTTTTAAATATGCTAAGTACCTTTTAAGACTCGCCCCCTGGACACGTAACACATACCTCATTAATAGGTATAAACTGGCAGATCCCACTCTCATAATTGAAAATCAGATTTCCCGTTTTAACAGTAAAATTGGTAACCACCCCTGGCATAGTTTACTCAAGCAGTAGTCAAGTGTAGAATTGTTTCTTATTTCTTGTCAGTTTAGTGTTTTTCTCGTTTGTATTTTTCTTTATCTTTATTGTACTCTGTCTTGTGTTTTTGTAATGACGGGTTATAAATAAATAATAATAATAATAATAAGCAATGAATTTCGATGCATTACGCGTAGCCTCATGGAACTTAAATGGTGGTGTGATGAAAAAAGTACCATTATTGGAGAGATTGTTGTGTTTTAATGATATAGTCTGTTTACAGGAACATTTTCTTTCAATAGGAGCAACCAGTATCCTCGAGTTAAACAAAGGAGTGAAAGCTTTTGCGGTTCCTGCAAAGTCATCTGTAAAAGTTAGACCATCTGGTGGGGTGGCCATCTTAGTTAGTGGCGCATTAAACCCTGTGTTATATAAGACATCTTTTTCATCCCTGTTAAGATCCATAAGACAATCGTCTTCTCTGTGTATATGCCTACTGACTATAGAAACAGTAAATCTGAAGTGAAATTTAGTAGGGCAATCTTGCCGGAGATATGAATTGTGATTTAACATATAATTTTAGTGCAAGAACACAATTATTGTTAGCCACCTGTGAAGATCTGTGCCTGACCATCAATGATTCTGACATTACATATGTACATAATTCTGGCTCTACCTCTTCTCTTGATTTTATGTTAAGTTCATCGATGATTGAGACGCATGGCAACTCTCATGTAGATCTGAGTGTTTGCGCATCAGATCATTTTCCAATTATAAACAGTTTTAAAATAATTAAAGCAGCTAATGCTGGTTACACCAAAAAGTGGATTACTAGAGAAGATTGGAATAAGATTGATCCTATCCTCTATCAAGCTATGTTCGGTAATAATCTAGATAAGATAAAAGTGCATTTTCAGTTGCTTCAACAGGGTGCGCATATACCAGATAAGGAGAGACAAGTGCTACCTAATATTTACTGCAGTGAAATAACTCATGCTTTATTATGTGCTGAAACGGCTGCTGTCCCAACACGCAAGGTCAAAGTTGGTACTGAAATTCCTAAGTGGTCGCAGAACCTGGATTTGAGCGAAGCTTGTCGTCGAGCAAAATTTTGGCTTGGGATATCGAATGAATGTGATCGGCCTAGATCTGGCGCTGTTAACCAGATTCGTCTTTATAGTAAACGTGAATTCGGAAAGCTTTTTATCTAAGCATAAATGTGACGTTATTCATAAGCATAGTGAGAAGATTAGTCAGGAGCCAAATATGGTATGGAAACTACTTAAACGAAAAATTAGTATTATAAAGTCTGAAACTACTCCCCCAAATGAATATGATTGGTTATCTCACTTTACGGCTGAATTCTCACCCCCTGATCCTGTGCTCGAGGATAAGTTTAATGGGGAGCTTGATAAGTGTTTTATGTTGTGTAGGTCTAGGTACAGTTTTGTTGTAGGTATTTCTAATCTTGTTTGTTCTATTTTAAAGCTGAAAAAGAAGAAATCTAGAGGTTTTGATAAGCTATGTGGTTTACTTTTAGTTCATGCCAGTGATAAATTACTTTGTCATCGGCAGCTACTGTTACAGATGGTCTTTAACTCCGGTCTTGTTCCGCAATTTTGTTGGAGGGTAATTACACCGATACTGAAAAAGGGGAAAAATCCATCTGAATGTTTATAATACCGTCCTATAACCGTGTCACCAGTTTTATGTAAATTAATGGAACTACTTATAGTGGATTTGGTCATAGATAAGTGTTCTACTCCCGACTCTCAGTTTGGTTTCAAAAAGGGGGTTAGCCGCGAGCATGTGCATTATATTCTTGGTAATGTAATGGCAGAAGCACATGACTTAAATGAAAGATTTATACTCGCAAGTCACGACGTGCGCCGGGCTTTTGATTCGGGGATTCATTCCCAGCTACTCCTGTCGGCTCTTAAGCGAGGGTTGACCAGTCTGTGATATTAGCATTTAGAAATATGGATAAAAATCTTCAAGTACAAATTAATATACAATCAAATGAGGGTCCAGTTTTATCTTCCCAAATAGTCCAAGTGAAGAAGGGTATTAGGCAGGATGCAACATCATCGCCTCGACTTTATAATAACAGCATTATAGGAGCGCAGAAGTATGTCAAACCAGGTTTTATATTTCGTGGTGTAGATATTACTTTATTAAATTATGCAGATGATATTCTTAATATAAGTAGATCTTTAACTCGTATTGAAGAGGATTTTGATATTCTTAATGAAATGTATGGAGGGATTGGCCTGTCGTTTAATTCTATTAAAAGTGAGTTTATTGTTTTTAATGGTGATTCCTCTGGTGCTGTTTATAAATTTGAAAATGAGCAAGTTATAGGATCTAGTTCCATCATGTATTTAGGGCTGCCAAAAAGCTCAGATATAATATCTACTCGTGCTGGCCTACTTTGTAATTTTTCAGAAAAAGCCAGGAAAGCCTACGGAGCTCTTGCTTCAACAAAGATAAAATATAATCGCCGAATTCGTGTTAGACTATATAATGCGCTAGTAATGCCCCATGTTTTAGCACTAGCTCCATTTTGGAATATTTTTTCTTTAACGGATAAGAGAAAACTTCGGTCTACATTCTATAAATTTTTAAAGTTTCTGGTGAATGTGGGCCAAAAATTCATTTTTAAGTAATAAGTATGGCGCTGCGGAGCCAGTTGCTGCCATTTTGAAACGCCGAACCAAGTTTCTGAGGTCCTTAGATCCGTGTAACAGCCTAAATTTGGCAATAAGCCCTTGAGGTACTTTTTATTTTAATAGCTATTTGTTGTTAATTGATTGTTTTCATGTGTTGTGTCAATTTGTGGCATTAGTGTCTTTTTTTTCTTTTTTCTATTATTTCTCTTTTGCTCCATTCATGCATTTTGTATGTACTTCTTTTTCAATGGGCTAATAAAATAATTATTAACATTTCCCAACATAACGCCTTGACGCTCCACTATGTAGGCTACTGAATCTCCTACTAGCTTGTAACCACAGTTTATATAATTATCCAGTATGATCTTTCCCTATCTCACCCATTATAAAAACCCGAACCAAGGTGCGAGTGCTCCAGAGAACGTTTTTGCAGATAGAAACATAAGCGGAATCAGATCTTTTCACGGGTAGACAAGTCAGACTGTGATCTAATCGGAAACAATTGGAAACCCGCTATTACGAATAATGCACTTTGTTGGAAACAAGCGGAAACAGACTAACCCGCTAATGCAGAAAGAAGTGGGAGGAGCTTTTTGGTCGTACCGAGAATGAAGACCAGAAATGATCTGCGATAAACTTACTGGATGATTATATAAACTGTGCTTGTAACGGAATTGGACAAACAGTGACACACAAAAATCCAACCTCTGAGTCAAGTGACAACCGATGGGTTATATTTATCAGATGACAGCCCACGAACGATCCCCTTTTAGAGCAGCATCCATCCTTTCCTAAGGCAGGATGCTGATATCTACGCTGCCTCTGTACTTAGGCCTACAATAACACAGGCGACAAATTGTCAAATGGGGATTTTTTTGAACTGACTGCACTTTTGTACGTAGAAAAACTTCAACCGGCCCGATGTGGCCCAAAACTGGCCAGCCTAGGAGGCGTTTGCCCCCTTGCCCCCAGTCCCAGACCACCTCTGCCACCCTTTCTATAAAAACCTTATATGCCCCCAGGGCATAACTTACAACCCGTGCCCTGAGGGCTGTGGGGTGGTTGTTACACTCAAAGAAATAATTTCCGGACCCGTCAACTACGCTGAACAAAATTACTTACTCAAAATTTTGATTGGCTCTGTTTGGGGAAATGATGGGCGAGAAGGGGGGGAGCTGATTGCTCTAAAATAACTTTTGACTCTTAAAACGGGCATTTTAACTTCCGATTTCAAATCAAATGAACCCCAGCTGAAGTTTATACGACCAGCCATTCCATAAAACCTCACATTCCCCCAAGGCATAACTTACAACTCTTGTCCCAGGGCTTTTGGGGGCTCTGCCAACCCCAAAGGCATTGTTATATGTCATTACGACTATTTTGAACAAAATGCCTATCTCACAATTTCAATCAGATACGTTTGCTGAAAAAAAGGTACCCTCCTCACTTTTGGTCCTTAAAAAGAAACTAGAACTTCCAATTTGCAACAAAATGAGACTCCTCTAAAGTTTATACAACCATGCGTCCCATAAAAACCTTTAATTCACCTGGAGCATAGCTTACAATCCCTGCCCCGAGGCTTTGGGGGCTTGTTTCAACCCCAAAAGCCTTGCTACATGATCTTAAACTTTTTTGAAAAAAATTACTATCTTACATTTTCAATTGGATGCATTTTGGGACAATACGACGTGTGTTTGTGTGTGTGTTGGGGGGGGGGGGGTAGCTGCCCTCTGATCACTGTTCCTCTTAAAAATTCCACTACAACTTCTGCTCGCCAGTCCAATGAGCCACCTCCAAATTTTATACGACCACCCTTTCTATAAAAACCGTATGTGCCCCAAGAGCATAACTTATAACCCATGCCCTGAGGGTTGTGGGGATGGTGGCCATCCTCACAAACATAATTTCCGGAACTTTCAACTACGTCGAACAAAATGGCTATCTCAAAATTTTAACTGGATGTCTTATGGGAAATGAAGGAAGAAGGGGGGGGGCTGGATCTTCTTCAATCACTATAATTTGCCCTTAACTAGAATTTTTTCACTTTTATAATTTTAATAAATCAAAAATTGATAAGATTTTAAAGAAAAAATATGAGCATATGTATATCATACTGACAATGCACATTCATTTATATTTTGTTCGGTGAAGTGCAAGTTATGTTCTGGCCTGGAGAAGGCATAGGGCTTTTAAGCCCTAATCAAGTTAATTTCTGCTCATTTTGAGCTTGACCTTGTTATTCATTGTAATTTCTGTTCGTTTTGGGTTTCATTTATTTATTGATGCTGATTTGTGGTAGTTTTACGCTTGGTAGACTATTTGATTCTATTTTTGCTAATTTTGGTTTAATGGTTCTTTACTTTTCCTTGAAAAATTACTTTGTGGATTTTTTTTCATTAATCTTGTGATAAAAAAGTGCCGTTAATAAAGTGCCGATATCCATGTGCCGTTTGGTTTGGTACCATAAAATTATTTCAGTTGTCGTCTGTATTACTTGTGTTTTGTTTGGGGTTCTCCTAGATTTATCCATATTCAAGAGCAATGTTTCCACCTCTTCTTATTCTTGAAGTAAAATAGTATAAAATAAATAAAATAGAGGATATAATAAATGAAAATTAAAAATCAAATAGGTGAGAAAAAAGGGGACTGTGTCAGCCAGTAGCAAAATATAAAGAAGAAAAACAAGCAAATATTTCGACAAGGACTTCCGCCGAGTTGTCCTCAGTGCTCATAAAAAAAAAATTAATAAAATCTAAACTTTTGAAGTGAGCTCTACAAGAAGAGAAATGATATTTTTCTCTTCAATTTATTTGTCCAGTCCAATTTAAGACAACCTGTCCGCATATCTGATGGAAATCGAGGTGGCAGACAAGCGAAATCTGTTACAGAGCAAAGAATACTTATCCAATCCGATTGGTGAATTGTCTTTCATTTATTTCTGGCTGTTTTTTTTATTCAGTATCTTTTCTCTTCTTGTAGAGTTCACTTCAAAAGTTTATATTTTATTTTTGTTTTTTGTTTTTTGTCAGCCCTGAGGATGAATTGGCGGAGGTCCTTGTCGAAATATTTGCTTGTTTTTCTCTTTATATTTTGCTACTGTCTGACAAAAACCTTGTTTTTTCTCACCTATTTGAGTTTATTTTTCATTTATTATATCCTCTCTTTTCGTTTATAGATACGTCATCTATAGCCAGTGTGGTCTTAGAACGTATTTACGTCAAGCATACGGGGAGCAATTGACCAATATCGGTTTAGATTTTTTAAATTGTGTTAAAAAACATGCAAATCTTATTTGTCAGTTAAGTTTTTAAGAAACTTGCAAAAGAAATCGAATCTTTCCTCTTTCTTTACGTTTCAATCTACGCTAAGGTGCAAAATCTAAAGGCCCGTTTATCCAGAGAATGGGTTTCAAAACTTTAACACATGTTTTAAAAGACCATAGACTCAAAAGGCACCTCCTTAGTAATAAAATTTTTAATTTCAAATCTTTACTATATCAGACTTTATCCGTTCCTGATTTTCCACAAATTTAATATATTTCACAAAGGTTTTTCCAACACGTTTTCTGCTTAGCGAAAACTTGCCTATTGGAAAAATTTTCCAAATTGCAGTTGGAACATTTTTAACAAACATGGATTTTCCTTCCTAGATTTTGTCCTGGCCCTCCTTTGGAAAATAAACCCTCCAAGGTTTCCACATCCAAGAAGCTAATTATTATATCAAAAGGACCTAAATTGCAATGGCTCAGACACACGTAAATATATCAGAGATTATTGCGGGCGTGGAATTTGGCATTTTTAGCTCTCATGGCGAGGTTGAAAATCCAGACCTACTCAGAGGAGAAACCATAAAGAGTATTCTTGATTATAAGCCGTCTTTGTCGCTTTCAACTCAATCGAAGGAAGAAATTGAAATATTCCGAAACTTGAAAAGAGATAGATATACAGTAATTACAAGAGCGGACAAAGGAAACACAGTTGTGATTATGGACTCCGCAGATTATCATAATAAAATAGATGCCCTTTAAATGGATAAAAATAATTAAAAAGGAGTAAAAACTGATCACACAGATAAATACGCACATCAATTGAGAAAAGAGTTAGAAATTTTAAAAGACAATAGATGAATTACCCCTCGAATGTACAGAAAATTCTACCGCAAAGGTTGTTCAGCCCCAAAGTTTTATAGTCCACCTAAAATCCATAAGAACGATACTCCGCTATGTCCTATCGTAGCATGTTATAGATCTCCAGCTACAAATATAGGAAAGTTCTTAGCCTCCATTTTCAGGCCTATTTTAAGCACACAGAAATCTTATACAAAAAATCCATAGATCATGTTGACAAGTTGAAAAATCAAAGTTTAACAGAAATAACTATCTTATCTATTTTTGACTCAATTTCCATGTACACTTCATGTGATGTCCAAAATGTGAACAGACCTTACAAAGAAAATTAGAGGGAAATTCTGCTTGGTCAGATTATAAAACCTTGGAAGTTGACACAATGAAGGCGCCTGTTCGTCTTTTCAACAAGTTCTCGTTGTATTTTAGGTTCCGAGATAAATTTTTCCTTCAAATTATGGGTCCACCGATGGGCACCGATTTGTCCCATTATTTGCACATTCTTACACGGATTCCATAGAACAATCTCCTTTGAAATATTTTTCCTTGAAACAATCTCTCTCTTTTCATTTCGTTGATGATATTCTGTCTGTTTGGAAACATGTACAGGATTCTCAAAAAAGATTTTTTGGCACATTTGAATACTTTTGATTTGAATCTTCAATTCACAATAGAACTAGAAGATTCAGGAAAGCTCCCTTTCTTGGATGTCTTAATTATAAGAAATACTCCCAGTCTTGAATTTACTATATATATACTATATATATATATATATATAATATATATATATATAAATATATATATACTATATATATATATATAATATATATATATATAATATAATATATATATATAATATATATATATATATATAGATATATATTATATATATATATATATATATATATATATATATATATATATATATATATATATATAGATATATATATAATATATTATATATATATATATATATATATACTATATATATATATATATATATATATATATATATATATATAGATATATATATAATATATATATTATATATATATATATATATATAATATATATATATATATATATATATATATATATATATATATATATATATAGTATATATATATATATATATATATATATATATATATTATATATATATATATATATATATATATATATTATATATATATAATATATAATATATATATAGAAAGCCGACTCGTAATGATCGTATTTACATTTCTCGTCAAGTCACCCTCCTTCTGTAAAAAGAGGGGTAATAGTCTCTTTAGACAGATTTCTGAAAATCTGTTCACGTAATTATGTAAAATCTTAATTAACTTACGTTAAGGATATTTTATTCGGCAATGGCTACCCAATTAACCTTATGGAAAATATCATAGATAGACGATTAAAAAGATCAAACACTAAAATAGGTAGCATATCCCCTTGTTTCAGTTACTCCGGAAATTGAAAACAAAACTTTCACGACATTAGCACACATCTCCAGACTCAGTGACAAATTGTGAAAAATCAATAAAAAAGGTATTCTCTCTGTTTCTTTCAAAACTCAACAAAATTTTTTACATTTTTCAACTCGGGAAAGGATAAAACTGACCCTATACTGGGTAGTGGTGTCTACAGAGTCCCGTTTTCATGTAGGAGATTTTATATTGGGAGGACCCATCAACAACTGGGGGAACGTTTGCATGAACACAAAATTTCAATAGACAAGTCCATGAGATTTGAAAATAAGAATGGCAACTTTGATTCTGCTTTGGCCCTCCACATCTTTGAAAATCCTGATCATTTAGTTATTTTAGAAGAGGCAACTTTAACATCTACTGTAAATGGCCCACCGCAATCTTTTAAAGAGGCAATTGAGACAAAAAAAAATATATAAATAGAAATTTTGCTATAAATAGAGACACAGGAGATTTTTCCTTAATCCCAATTTATAATAACTTAATATTAAAAGACTCAATCAATATTTTTGCCCAGTCTAATTTAAGACACCCTGTCCGCATTTATAATTTAAATCGAGGTTGCAGAACGGCAAAATCTATAGCAAAGCAAAGAATACTTATCCAACCCAATTGGGGAATTGTCTTTCATTTACTTCTGGATGTTTTTTTTTATTCAGTACCTTTTCTCTTCTTGTAGAGTTGACTTCAAAAGTTTCGATTTTATCTTTTATTTTTTTATGAGCACTGAAGACGACTTGGCGAAGGTCCTTGTCGGAAAAATTGCTTGTTTTTTCGTCTTTATATTTCGCTACTGGCTGACAAAATCCTTGTTTTTTGTCACATATTTGATTTATTTTTCATTTATTATATCCTCTCTTTTTTTGTTACATACGTCATGTATAGCCATTGTGGTCTTAGAATGTATTTAAGTAAAATACTTACATTTCCACTTTTCTAATGTTAAAATCTACTTACCTATTTACTTTCTATTTATTTCTCATATTTTTTACTTTATTTCCTTAGATATGCTATATTTGATTTCTATAGTTAAATGAAAGTTTGTTTTTCTTCCCTAAACTTGTTGGCTTTATTTCCAACAAACAGTAAGAGGTTTTATTGTAGCCTGGAGAACTTGGACGCCTTGACACTTTAATAGACAGATTTAACAGTTAAACACACTTCTAAAGGTAATGACCAGGTTTTATCGACGCTAAGAAATCACTATGAGCAGATATTGATTGACTCTGTTGAATACACTCTTGTAATGCTCAATGAATTTAATTTTCTTTTTTCAGAGTGAATCGCCAACTTTTTCAGAATTAAAAATAAAAAGGAGCTGTAATGAAGACTTTCAGCATGAACTTTCTCACTCCTTGTTACCTTAAAAAACCAAAAGAATATTAGCGATGTATACATTATCAATATGGACAATTATCTTACCCTGGACCAAGTGTATATTGGTTTGAACCCTGAAAGTTGCCTTTCTGATTTGAACTCTGGTCTCCATTTTAGAGAAAGCGGAGAAAGAGTGAAACATATGACCAGAGAATTCTAAAAAAGAAGCTGTCAGACAAGTTAAAAAAGCTTCCCTTTTCTAAGTGAAATTTACCAGTTTGTTAAGCTAAATGTCGAGCTTGTGCGCTTTCAGGGCAAGCTAAAACCCTACAACCATTTTCTGTATCCTAATAAGATAAAAATAATCCTAATTTTGGAACTCGAAGAAATAGAGCACGTATATGGTATGTAATGTGTCAGAATTCAGGGCATTTTGATGCCCTGAATAACTTCCTGGAAAATACTATATAAGGTCGAAGCAATAGCGAAATTGAGGGAATTAAAGTATATTGATATACAGGGACACTTCGCTCTGGTACTTTTGGGATTGACCACTTTGCTTCGACTGTAAGTGTTATTTAATTGAGTGTCTTTCTCTAAATCACTTTGGAAGTCATATTCTCATTGTTTTCTTTAAAATATACAGTACAAGAGATAGTCTAGACTTTCCTCGCTCAGGGCTCAGCCAAACTTTCACTAAATAATAACTATCTTTGTTTACCCTTAGCTAGTCTGGGTCTTCAAAATCAGCAAGCTGGAGCGCAGGATCCAAAATTGGGGTCAGATGTCTTTGGGGGAAGTGCAGCAAAGCATATTTTGAGGGGGGAGGTACACTTGTTGTGCCTTAATTATTTTGATTATTAAAAAGTGAGGTTAAACTTTCATTTTCCAATGGAATGAGACCTCTCCGAATTTTGTACGACAGCTTCTTCCATCTATTGTGGTCTGTTGATCCCAATTTCTTTTCCACGTCGGGGTGTTTTGCCTAAGATTTGGGCAGAAGAATAATATCATCTTACCAGTCAAAAGCCATCACGTTACCAGTACAGTTACCAGTTTTACCATCTTAATGCGTCTTTTGGCATGGATTTGTTCTGGTCAAGTGTATCCGTTTCTGTTTGTTGTCGGTACCGGAAATCAATAGTAAGAGCAATTACTCGTGATAATTGAGAAGGATAACAAAATCTAGAAAATTTTCCAGCAAAGGAAAAAAAATATAAGGAGTAGTTTGAGATGTCCATATTCCTTTTTGCTTTGAAAAATAATCTTCGTATAGCAACTTATTTTTGAAATCTGATCTACTTTAAAACCACTTACGTTTCTACCTCTCATGCTTTTTTTGGACGGTATGCAAACACAGGGTTGCCACCACCCTTGATTTTTCATCCTCCTGGTGATTTTTCTGGTGATTTTCTTGAATCTGGTGATTTTTGATGATTTTCTTTTTAAATTTGGTGATTTTCGGTGATTTTCATTTAATTTGGTGATTTTCTAAAAAAGTGGTTGACATTCCATGCTAGTTTGGTTTCCAATGTCTTACTGATGTGAAATAATCAGTGACTTTCATATTTTATGTCTTGATTTTATGCGTTATTTCTAAGGAATGGCGTTTTCTGTATCCTTTTAGCTTGGCAATCGGCTTCCCCGTAGTTACAAATTTTAATTTATAAATACATTTGTGTCCCATGTTGGCCATGTGTTCTATAACCGGATTGAGGCTCAGAAACATAAAAAATTAATTTATTGGGTAAGGAAAGCATAATCCCACATGAACATAGATTCAACAGCACAGGATAGTTTGTTTTTCAAGGGACTTAACAGTCTCAGGCAAAGGAAGAAAAAATAATAGGTTTTGAGCTTGCTTCCGCTGTGTGAAAAAATACTAGTAGTTATGAACTTGCTTCCGCTGTGTGGAGTTATGAACTTGCTTCCGCTGTGTCGAGTTATGAACTTGCTTCCCCTGTGTTAACATCTTATTGGGGTTTTCACTCTTGGTATTTGCCAGTCGAAATTCCCCGTGTTTAACTTGAACATTTACCGACTGTGCTTGTCCCTAGACTTTCCTAAGTGATATTAGTGACCTTGGTTCTTGTTAATTGGATAATATGATTTATATTATAGTTCTGAACAATGAAAGAAATCAGAGGTGAGATTTTTAGTTCCAAATAGCTCATGTCTGACAAAAGGAACCTCCTGAAAAAGACATAGATGTCTCACCTGTCCTGCCCTCAAAAGAAACTTAAACTAGAACCCCCATCCCCCCGATCTCCTGTGTCTAATTCAACCACACATCTTAAGGGAATACAAGCCCTAAACATCCTTCAAGCTAAAAGTACTGGTGAAACCCCTGGCAAAAAAGAAAAATGATGTAATTAGATCACCTCCTGAAGAACCCCAACCTGAAATTATATCACTCCCTGATGATTCCCCATCAACCACTACCATGCTCTTTAGATCAACCACACTATTACACTGTGACCATCAAGAAAACCAGTGGTCAACCCTTTACTAGGGATCGGTTAATGGATATTGGAAAGCCTATATTTCTACTAGCTAACTCAACTTTTGAAGTAATTTTCCTGAAAGACGGTCTGATAAATCTTTATTTTACATCTCACAAGGCCGTGGATTCAGTCCTTTCAAGGTCCAAGGAACTAATCGTTGAGGGTTCCAAAATATTTGACACTTCAAAAGAAGTAGAAAAGTCGTATAAATACGTGATTTATGGTGTTGACACCGGTATACCAATAGAGGAATTTACAGGTGAACTAATTGATTCTTCGGGTCATCCCGTCCAGCCAACAACAGCCACAAGACTCAGCTTAAAAAATGATGGTAATTTTATACCCAGTTGCTCAGTGCTCATTGTATGCAAAAACGAGTTGAAAAGAGAAGTTTTTTGTATGGTATGGCCCTTCGCCATAAGTCCTATAAACCAAAGCCCCTACAATGCACAATTTGCCTAGCTCATGGTCATAGCAAAAATAATTGTAAACAGTCACTCCAATCATGTCGAAAATGTGGTAAACCTAGCCACGTTACAGAAGATTGCACCGAGAAAGACGCCTACTGTAAAAATCGTAATAATAAGAGGCACACGGCACTTGAGAAGTAACTTTGTCCGGCCTATCACAAGAGAGCCGAGATCCTCCGAACCTCTCTGAGATTGAACTTGCCCTACTCCGTCGTAGCCGCTACAATCCTTAGACAACCAACTCCAAGTCGACCCTTAAATAGCCAAACTGAAGTTTCAAAGAACCAGAGGAAACAGGTCCCACCCCCAATAGATAAAGGCTTCGCATTTATCCAATGTTCCACTCAATTTCCTCTACTTAACACCAAATCGCAGCCTTCCTCTTCCCAACCTCCAGTTTTATCGCATCCACAAGTTATTCATCATTATAATCAAGAACGGCAAAGGATAGCCACATACCTCGCGGTTTCTCATCTTGTCGAGGTTGGCAGTGAACCAGTTGAACTGAAAAATATCCTTAAAAAAAGCTATTACTACGCTCCTAGGAGAGGAAATCTGGCAAAAAGCTACGGTCCAACTTTTATCCTTCAAAGAAGGCATGGAATGCCATTCTAACTCAACATATCCTACGATCCCAACTGTTACCAAGTTCCCCAGAAATTTGAAAGAATCACCAGCACCTGAAACAATGGTAGAAGCCCCAAGCCATAGCAAAATTAAAAAAAAACAAAAAAAAACAAAAAAAAGCCGACCACACAGTAGCCACAGAAATTGACGACCCCTCACGAAGTCTCTTCGGGCGAAGATGATGTTCAAAGCAAACCCAAGCGAGAAGATACCCAACATGAATGCCTGACGACTAATTAATGTTTGACTTTTCGTTTTTAACTAATTTATCCCTTTCTAATAACATTGCTTTTAATTATTCCGATATAGAAAGTAACCAGCATGCCAAACCTATAAGCAGCCCCGATGATACCTTAACTCATGCTAATTGTAAATACCTTGATATCCTCGATTTTGCTACCAATGTCAAGGCAAAACTAGTCAATAATAGTTCCCTTAATGTTCTTTGTTTCAACATCAGAAGCATCCGCGATAAGTGGCTCAAGTTTAAAGATTTAATTTCATTCAATGGTGTCTGCCCTTTTGACGTAATAGGATTAACAGAGACATGGCTTTCCGATAATGATGACACTAGTGATTTTTTACTCCCTGGTTACCAATGATCCATATGCCCAGGAGATTGACAAAGGGTTCTGGGGGTATCTCACTTTACATCCGTTCGAATGTAAATTTTACCAGGCTATCAGAGTGCGAGTCTATTTTATCTACACAAATAAATCTCGGATGTATTTATTCAATAATTGTTAACATAGTTATCGGCCAAAATTCTTCTATACTCTCCTTGTTTTATAAACCTCCTCCTTTTCTGACCTCATGTTTTTGTAATCTGTTCGATGATTTCTCTAATTTTATTAATCTACCCCATAAAAAGGCAATAGTTCTTGGGGACTTTAATTGTAACCTACTCAATGTTGGTAAAAATATTGAATCTGACACTTTTTTGAATCAGTAACCGCGAGTGGTCTTCTACCCACATTTTTTTTTTCCCCAGTAGAATTGATCCTGTGAGATCAGCTTCAACATTAATTGATAACATTTATGTATCTACTTCCCTGGGAAATAACCTGTCCTCTAACATAATATTTTCGGATCTGTCAGACCATTTTCCTATTTACTCGTCACTACCTCCGCAACCCCTACCTCTACGCTCTAGAATTAATATCCCAACACCTACTAGAAATTACAGCTCTGCAAATATAACCCATTTTATCGATTGCCTAGGAACCACTGACTGGTCCGATGTTTTAAATTGTCAAGAGGTAAATTCTGCCACAAATGGTTTCGCGCAACGACTAAGTGAGATTATCCGTTCAACTTTTTTTATTCGTAAACCTAACCAGAAAACTATCCCTATATGCCCAACTTCTTCCAACTTCTCATGCTCTAATTGACGCCTCACAGTTCATACGCTCACAACTCTACCTTAAAAAAAAAAAACTGTATTGGGGTTATTTTTGGATTTCTTTAAGGCCTTTGACACGGTCGATCATAGAATTTTAATAAGTAAATTAGATAGTTACGGTATTCATGGTGTTCCCCTCTCTTGGTTTGATTCTTATCTATCTGGACGGGTACAGAGGATGAGCTTAGGTGGAGTATCCTCTCAGCCCTTACCTGTTCGGAGGGGTGTCCCGCAAGGCTTCGTTATAGGACCGATTTATTTCTCCTATATATCAATGATCTTGTTATGGACCTGGGCCCTTCAGTGTATCCTGTACTATTTGCTGATGACAGCAACTTCTTCATAACTGGCTCCAATTTACCATCGGCAATAACCTCTGCCGAAGTCCTTCTGAACAGAGTCCAGGCGTGGTGCCTTACGAATAACATGACCATTAATAGCAAAAAAAGTCAAGTAGTATTATTCAGAACCCCCTACAACAAAGACGTAATCCAACCTGCTCTTGGTCTCAAGTACTCTTCCGACATTCTCCTACAAGTGGAGGTTGCCAAGTTTCTTGTTGTATTTATTGACTAAAGCTTGTCATTCTCCAATCATATTTCTTACATCACAGCCATAATTTTGAGACAAGTAGGTATGATTAACCGTGTGAGTTATTTTCTTTCTCCTGACATCCTAGTTACCCTCTAGTATTTCTTTATTTTTCCTTACTTTTCTTATTGCGGATCAATTTGGGAAAATACAAACCGGTCCTTCACTAAAAACTCAAATTTGCCCAAAACCGTGCCATTAAAGCAGTTTTTCGGCTTCCCCGTCTATATCCAACCCGTGATTTGTACTCAGATTTTGGCATAGCTCCGCTAGATCAAATCATACAAAAACTAAACTTATCGCTTGCTTACTCTGCTTTGCACAATCATCTTTCCTCCTCAACTACTAGCCTATTATAATATTAATAATTCGAAAGCCCACTGTCTCCATTCATCCAACAGAGCCTTTATAATTCCTAAATACATGTCTAGTGCTGCCCAGCAATTTACCATTTACGAATCTATTATCCAATGGAACAAAATACCCCCCCCCCGGTGTTGAGCTAGCCACAAGTTTCTGTACGTTGTAAAACAATGTAAAAAAACTTGATAACATAATTTAATCTTTCAAATTTTAACCAATTTGCTTTAAATACCCATGTTTTATTCTTCTACTCTTTTTTCTGTTTTTTCAGTGTCACTTTGATTTTTTCTTTTTTTGGTCCTTAACAAGTTCTCTTCTAGGATCTTTGTTGATATTGATGTTTGTGTTATATTTTTATTTGAATAATAAATTGAAATTGAATTGAAAATTGGACGCAGCATGTATATATATTTTTTTTTAGTGTCTTGAACGCACTAAACAGAGACATTGTCATAATTGATTTCGGTTCTTTAGGCTTTTGTCAAACCTACTTGTCTATGACACATACAGAAACGTGCATAGTTCACCCTTGCCAGGACTGAGATTGGGCTTATTCTAACTAGGTTTCTGATGGGAGTTTTTTTAATTATAGCAAGAAAAAGCCGACCAACACAGTAACACAGAAATTGACGACCCCTCACGAAGTCTCTTCGGGCGAGGATGATGTTCAAAGCAAAACCCAAGCGAGAAGATACCCAACAAGAATGCCTGACGACTAATTAATGTGCGACTTTTCGTTTTTAACTAATTTATCCCTTCTAATAACATTGCTCACTATATTGCTCACTCACAGTATCTCACTTTACATTCGTTCGAATGTAAATTTTACCAGGCTATCAGAGTGCGAGTCTATTCTATCTACACAAATAAATCTCAGATGTATTTATTCAATAATTGTTAACATAGTTATCGGCCAAAGTTCTTCTATACTCTCCTTGTTTTAGAAACCTTCTCCTTTTCCGACCTCATGTTTTTGTATTCTGTTCGATGATTTCTCTAATTTTATTAATCTACCCCATAAAAAGGCAATAGTTCTTGTGGACTTTAATTGTAACCTACTCAATGTTGGTAAAAATATTGAATCTGACACTTTTTTGAATCAGTAACCGCGAGTGGTCTTCTCCCATAATTTTTTTCCCCAGTAGAGTTGATCCTGTGAGATCAACTTCAACATTAATTGATAAAATTTTTGTATCTACTTCCCGGGGAAATGACCTGTCCTCTAACATAATATTTTTAGATCTGTCAGACCATTTTCCTATTTACTTGTCACTACCTCCGCAGCCCCTACCTCTACGCTCTAGAATTAATATCCCAACACCTACTAGAAATTACAGCTCTGCAAATATAACCCATTTAATCGATTGCCTAAGAACCACTGACTGGCCCGATGTTTTAAATTGTCAAGATGTAAATTCTGCCACAAATGGTTTTGTGCAACGACTAAGTGAGATTATCCGTTCAACTTTTCTTATTCGTAAACCTAACGTGAAAACTATCCCTATATGTCCCTGGATGACTTGGTCCACCATTAAATGATTTGGTCCACCATTAATGATATACTCTCAAAAAATTGAAAGTCAGAATCTATACCTATTCGCCTTAAAGACACAAATAGCAGACTAATTGACCCTTTACATGCACCTGACGCATTTAATAATTATTTTCTAATGTTCCTCATGCTGACTCCTGCTCCTCCTTAAAGGCTGTACTCCCTTGCTTCAATTCTAGATCCAAACTGATAGCAATGAGGTACTCCAAATAATCGGTTCTCTCCCTATAAGTTTTACACCTGACTGTCTTGGGACTAAGCAATAAGCATCTGAAGACTATATCTTCTTTTGTTTACGAGCTCATCAAGTACATTGCCAACCTATCTTTAACCCACGGAGTTTTCCCTGATTTACTATAGTCAGCCCTTGCTATACCAGTTCTTACAAAGGGTGATCCAACTGAGATAGGTAATTATCTTCCAACCTCAATTCTTCCCGTTTTATCCAAAGTGATCGAGAGAATTATCTTCAGACGTCTGTCTCCCTTTCTGTTTGGCAGTCAGCGCTCCGTTTCCTTGATATCTCCCCGCCAATATGGCTTTCGGCCGTAATTTCCAACTTATCTTGCTCTAATTGACGCGACACCGTTCATACACTCACAAACTCTACCTTAAAAAAAAAAACTGTATTGGGGTTATTTTTGGATTTTTTTAAGGCCTTTGACACGGTCGATCATAGAATTTTAATAAGTAAATTAGATAGTTACGGTATTCGTGGTGTTCCCCTCTCTTGGTTTTATCCTTATCTATCTAAACGGGTACAGAGGGTGAGCTTAGGTGGAGTATCCTCTCAGCCCTTACCTGTTCGGAGGGGTGTCCCGCAAGGCTCCGTTCTAGGCCCAATTTTATTTCTCCTATATATCAATGATCTTGTTATGGACCTGGGCCCTTCAGTGTATCCTGTACTATTTGCTGATGACAGCAACTTCTTCATCACTGGCACCAATTTACCATCAGCAATAACCTCTGCCCAAGTCCTTCTGAACAGAGTCCAGGCGTGGTGCCTTACGAATAACATGACCATTTGTTTTTTATCAAAAATAGACTATAATATTGAAAAGATACAAAATTATTTTCTAATGCATATTTTAAACTCTTCTTCTTTTCTTTCTTTTATCCAACGGTATTTGGTCCTCCTTTCTGCGCTTCCTCTTCTTTTTTTGTTCTCAATAATAAGTGGTGATACATCACGTAATGGATAGAATCAAACCAGTTTTTGTTAACTTTTTGTACTCCTGAAAAAAAAAAATCAATCCTGTTTCTTTCTTCTTTTTTTTTATCTAAGACTTTTTGCTTATTTGTAATCTAATTTGTCCCTATTTCTCTATTATTCCTTCACTTTACTACCTATCTATCTTACCTCTTACTCGACGTTCCATAGCTTTCCACTTTTAAAATTCCTCGCATACATAATTTTTTTTTCCTAACATGACCATTAATAGCAAAAAAAAAGGCAAGTAGTATTATTCAGAACCCCCTACAACAAAGACGTAATCCAACCTGCTCTTGGTCTCAAGTACTCCTCCGACATCCTCCCACAAGTGGAGGTTGCCAAATTTCTTGTTGTATTTATTGACTCATGCTTGTCATTCTCTAATCATATTTCTTATATCACAGCCAAAGTTTTTAGACAAGTAGGTATGATTAACCGTGTGAATTATTTTCTTCCTCCTGACATCCTAGTTACCCTCTATTATGCCTTTATTTTTCCTTACTTTTCTTATTGCGGATTGATTTGGGGAACTACAAACCGGTCCTTCACAAAAAACTCAAATTTGCCCAAAACCGTGCTATTAAAGCAGTTTTTCGGCTTCCCCGTCTATATCCAACCCGTGATTTGTACTCAGATTTTGGCGTAGCTCCACTAGATTAAATCGTACAAAAACTAAACTTTTCGCTTGCTACTTTGCTTTGCACAATAATCTTCCTCTTCAACTACTAACCTATTATAATATTAATAATTCGGAAGCCCAGTGTCTCCGTTCATCCAATAGAGCCTTTATAATTCCTAAATGCATGTCTAGTGCTGCCCAGCAATCTCCTATTTACGAATCTATTATCCAATGGAACAAAATAACCTCCAACGTTGAGCTAGCCACAAGTTTCTGAACGCTGTACAACAATATAACAAAACTTGATAACATAATTTAATCTTTCAACTTTTAACCAATTTGCTTTAACTATCCATGTTTTATTCTTCTATCTTTTTTCTGTCTTTTCAGTGTCACTTTAATTTTTTCTTTTTTTTTTGGTCCTTAACAAGTTCTCTCCTAGGATCTTTATTGTTATTGATGTTTGTGTTATGTTTTTATTGGAATAATAAATTGAAATTAATTGAAAATTGAACGCAACATATATTTTTTTTTAGTGTCTTGAACGCACTAAACAGAGAAATTGTCATAATTGAGTTTGGTTCTTTAGGCTTTTGTCAAACCTACAAGTCTATGACACATACAGAAACGTGCATAGTTCACCTTTACCAGGACTGAGATTTGGCTTAGTCTACCTAGGTTTCTGATGGGAGTTAATTTAGTATTAAAGTATTAAAGTAAATTGACACTTGAGGGAGAAGTTTAATAGCTAAATTTTATCTGAATTTCTTGTGTGCAGAACGTTGAAATGGGACAAGCCTCACTAGAAATGTTTTATAGTTAATGCTAAATTAAATTTAAGTCTAACATTCCTGCTTAGGCCTATTATATTCGATTTCAGGATTAGATTCAAATCATCCACATTCCCTGTGATTGCTGGACTTAGGGCTGAAATAACTTAGTATAGGTGTTCTGTTTTATTATTCCTACAGTTGGCAAGTAACCTTTAGACAAAGAGAGGATATATGCTTTATTCTTTTCTTTCAAGCCCTTTTTCACTGTTGTTTCCGGCCAGTTATATTGTATTATCATTTTGTGCTTTGCATTCAGCAGATGAAATCAGGAGTGTAAAGTCAAAAAATTTTCATGTCTGCAAAATAAATGTTTTCGTGTATCAATAAAGACAAATTGAAACTATTGACAATAAGTTATTAGCAGTTCATTTGTCTTGATCTTTGACGCCTGACATCTATATCTTGATCTTGAGTATATTGGTAATTTTGCAATCTTTTAGGCCATTTTCTTGTCTAGGTCATAAGGCTAATGCTCAAATCTTTATCATCAGCTTTTAGTTTCTTGTCATGAAGTCTTCACAGCATCATTGATATGCTGTCATAGATCAAGAAAGAAAAGGACCTGAACCTTGAAATTAATGACTTGGACAGAGTTTTGACCACTGAGGCACGCAGACGATGCAGTTCATTCCAAAACTGGCGACAATCCAGCAAAATTTCGATCAGTCCTGTGTGAATGTAAGAATGGAGAAGGCAATTTCTTTTTCTTACCTTGCCGAAACTCATGGGTATCCTGATGACACTACCACACTGAAGTACTGCAGCAGAGAGGCAGGTTTCGCTGCTAAAGATCATCAAAAGTCCCCTCAAAAATAAATTACAGCCAGAAACTTTAAGTGCTTTGATGCATGTGCACAGGTTTGTTGAAGACCCAGCAATACGGGAAATGTCATAATCACTAGTCACAAAGGCTAAGCTGTGGAAAACGGAGGACCAGTAGCACAAAATACATTCTTTTGGGATAACCTTTAATATTTTTATCTATTTTTGTTTCATATTTGAAGAGCACAGAATTGTTCTTTCATTTAAATCTTCTGCAGAAACTTTTGCAACTTGATAAAATCCTATATATTTGATATAGTTTATTATAATATACTATGTTTGATATGATTTGACTTGATATTATTTGAATATTGACAGATTTGGTTTCCTTGTGTAGAATTTGTACTGCCATTAGGACTAGTATATGGTCAATACAATGTTTTCGCTAAATTGTAGTAGAAAGGACGGGTAATTAGAGAACATATATTTCTGCCTAATATAGATAAAATAAAAGTTCAAAATAAGGATAAAAATATTTTTGATAGACAGTGCATAGAAATTCACAAGAAATACCAGATATTTCGGTCATATATACAGTGACCGTCATCAGTAGTAAAACAGTTTTACTACTGATGACGGTCACCGTATATGTGACCGAAATATCTGGTATTTTTTTGTGAATTTCTATACACTGTCTATTAAAAAGGATTTTATCCCTATTTTGAACTCTTATTTTATCGTCATGGAAAGGCATTGTAGCTCAAATGCTTGAAGATTCAAAGTAGGTCTTTGGAATTCATTCCCGAGAACACGAACTGACGCATTAATTAACGGAGCTAGCGACAATAAATTTATAACAAGGGGAGGGGGACAACCCCGCAAGGTACATTTTGTGAAGTTGTGATTTTGCAAAAGGAAGGCTTCTTCTTCTTCTTCTTCTTCTATTTAACAGCAGGCGGACTTTTCAGTAAAACTATTTAGCCCTTTTCCTTTTGCTTCACTCTGTGGGCTACAGAGCTACTGGCTTGATTGCCTCATATTTATTAGATATATTCAGATATCTTTCAGCAGATCTTTTGACTCTAGGAGTTCAAATATAAGATGATAGATGTCGATTTTTATGCTCTGTGTGCAGGTATAGTTGGCTAGGCTCTTGGCTGATAGTGGGATTTTGTGGTGTTTGAAGTATTTTAACAGTTTACAAAGCAAGGTATGTTGTGCAGACGTCAGCATATTACATTCAAATAGGCAATGGTCAATTGTTTCATTATTCATATTACGATGCCTGCAAAGAGGGGACAGGGGAATTGAGCCACTTGAATTAGAAAGCTTATATGAGAATGCAAGGAAATTTAGTCCATTTGTTCCAGAACGAATTCTATGATAAATTTTAGAAAGATACTTATTGGGAAAGGGGGAAAGGATAGGATTAATCTTATTAAAATTAATATCTGATAGCCTCCATCGGTAAATATCTCTAATTGGGATTGGTCTCCCACTTGGCTGGTCAATATTTATAGCATTTTTTGCTATTTCATCAACCTGATGATTACCACTTATGCCAGAGTGGCTAGGAATGTACTGAAAGTAAGTTTTTATGCCACTTGAAGCAAGATTATCAATAATACTGAGACAATGATAAGTGTCAATGTCCAACTTATATTGAGGAGCTGAGGCCAGCAACTCAAGGCTTGATAAAGAGTCTGAATAGATGATAATATTATTCGAGTTTTCAATCAAAGGTTGGTTTTGCTTAAGGTGTTCTAATGCCATGATTATGGCATTTAACTCAGCAGACATTATAGATAAATTATTAAATAATCTCTCGCCCATTGCAATTTTCAGGTGAGGAAGGAAAACACCACTTGCAACCTTCTCATCCATTTTTGACCCATCAACAAATATTTGGAAGTGATTTTTATAGGTAATTGTATTAAGTTCTGCAAATTTTTTCTGGACAAAAGCAATGGGGGTTAAATCTTTATTCCATTTTGAAAATTCAGTATTTATTATGGGAAATGACCAATTCTATGGAGGGGATTGGGGGAAAGTAGGTGCAATAGACTTTGCTGGTACAGGGAACTTCTTTTGAATATTGGCATACTCATCTGCAATACCTCTATACATGGCTGGATTTCTTAACCAATTATGTAATGTGTGTGAGCTATTTGATTCAATTTTTGTAAGGTGTTTCATCAAGAGAAAGCTACGTCTCTCCCTTATTGTTGTTAATCCACTCTCCATAAGCAGAAAACTTGGTGCTTGTGGGTTTCCTAAGACCAAATATGAGACGTATTATATCATTTTGTGTTGTTTCAATTTTTTGCATCTGGGTCTTTGCACTTGCACCATAGACAATGAGCCCATAGTCAATATGGGGTCTTATATGTGATTTATAAAACTGGAGTAAGGTTTTCTCCTTACAACCCCAGGGTGTGGAAAGACGTCTTTTTAGTATATTTGCTTTTCTATAACATTTTTTTATTGTGTTTGAAATGTGGAGGTGGAAATTAAGTTTTTGGTCAAGCATGAGACCTAGGTAATTAATATTATTATCTTCTGGAATAGTTGTTTTATTTAGAGTTAGTTTTGCATTAACATGGTTTCGCTTCCGGTGAAATTGGATTATTTTTGACTTGGTGGGTGCAATAGGTAAATCTGAATGTTGAGAGAATGCTGTTAAAAACTTAATAATAGGAAGGCTGTTAAAAACTTAATAATGAAATCTGTTTCTTCTAGCTGGTAGAATTTCTTGCTCTCTGGCAGTTGAGTTTTTTTTGCTAAGATGCCTCTTTCGTATGATCAGTTAAAAAAAACTTTTTCCACAAAATAAGTTTTTCAAAGAAAAGTAAAGAACTGTATTATACAAAAAAAATTTAAGTGCCAATTGTGTACTGGCCTTGGGAAAGCATAGGGGTTTTAAGCCCAACTTATGTTAATTTCTGCTCGTTTTGAGTTTGACTCGGTTATTTATTGTAATTTCTGTTCGTTTTGGGTTTCATTTATTTGTCGATGCTGATTTGTGGTAGTTTCACGCTTGGTAGATTATTTGATTTTATCTTTGCTCATTTTTTGTTTAATGGCGTTCTTTATTTTTCTTTGAAAACTTATTTTGTGGAAAAAGTTTTTAATTTATTTCTGTTCGTTTTATATTGACATAGTCTTTTCAGGGAAAAAAAATAATACTTTAAATCTTTTCATTCTTTTATGACTTAATAGATTGACCTGCTATTTGTATGCTGGAGAAAAATTTACAGTAATTCTTTGCAACTTGCACCCTTTTAAGAATCTGGACACAAATAGTACTGTTTAATTTAGTTTCATACCTCCTCTAATTGACCTGAAATGGAAAACTTGATACCATTCGCAAAAAAATCTGTTTAATTACTTTGATATTTTGGATACACTTACGCTATTTTGATTTGATTAAATTTTAAGAGCAGAAGTAGTCCCAAAAGTTTGAACATAATACCCTCAGTCAATCTTAGGATACTGCTGAGATGCCTTATTAGGAATTTGCATTAACACAGTGCATTTTGATTTAATCTTAAGGCAACATTTAGTTTTTAAACATAATGGGCAAATGGGAGGGTGGGCGTGGGAGGGGGATTAGTTGCCCTCCAACCATATTCGACTATTAAAAAGGGCTTCAGCCCTTTCTATTTTCAATCGAATGAGCCCTTTTTGAAGTTCCTACAACAACTCCTTCAATACGAAATGTCCTGGTCTAAACAACAACAAAAAATAATACATTATACCCACATCTATCTATAATATAAAAAGGTTAACCCTTCCAATCACTTTCGGCTATTAAAAAGGGCAATAGAACTTCGGATTTCCAATTGAATGAGCCCTTCTTGAGTTTCTACAGTAACGCTTTCTATAAACACCTTATATGCTCCAAGGGCACAAATTACAACTTTATCCTAAGGGCTGTTAGGGTAGTTGCCATCCTCTAAGACCTAATTTCCAGAGCTTTCAACTACGTTAAACAAAATGGCTACCTTAAAATTTTGATTGGATGCGTTTCGGGAAATGGTTGGCGTGAGAGGGGCGTTAGTCGCTCTCTAATCACTTTCAACTACTAAAAAGTCACTAGCCCTTTCAAATTCCAATCAATGAGCTCTTCTGAAGTTTCTACGACAAAACTTTCAATAAAAACCTTATATGCCCCCAGGGCATAGCTTACAACCCTTGCCCTGAGGGTTGGGGGTTTTCATCCTCAAAGACTTAATTTCCAGAAATTTCTACCACGCTGAACAAAATGGCTATCTGAAAATTTTGATTGGATGTGTTCGGAGGAATGTTGGGCGTGAGAGGGGGTTAGTTACCCTCCAACCACTTTCGACTATTAAAAAGGGCACTAGCCCTCTCAATTTCCAATTGAATGAGCCACTTTTGGAAGTTTTTACAACAAATCTATCTGTAAAACCTTATATACCCCAGGGCATAACTTACAACCTTTGCCCTGGGGGCTCTAGGGGGTTTCTCATCCTTAAACACATAATTTCCAGAACTTTCAACTACGTTGAACAAAATGGCTATCTCTAAACAATGATTGAATATTTTTGGGGAAATGGTGAGCATGAGAGGGGGGTTAATTACTCTCCACTTACTTTCGACTATTAAAAAGGGCAATGTCAATTTCCAATCAAATGAGCCCTTTTTGAAATTTCTACAACAACTTTCTATATAAACCTTATATCCCCCAGGGTATAACTTACAACCCTTGCACTGAGGGCTCTGAGGGGGTTATCATCCTAAAAGACCTAATTTCCAGAGCTTTAAACTACGTTGAACAAAATAGATGTCTCAAAATTTTGACTGGATGTGTTCGGGAAAATCGTGGGTGTGAAGGGGGTAGTTGCCCATCAATTACTTTTGACTATTAAAAAGGGCACTAACCCTTTCAATTTCCAATTGAATGAGCCCTTTTTGAAGTTTCTTATACATCGCTTTCTATAAGAACTTTATATGTCCCCAGGGCATAACTTATAACCCTTGCCCTGAGGGCTTTGGGGGGAGGGGGAGGGGTGATCATCCTTAAAAACCTAATTTCCAAAACTTTCAACTACGTTGAATAAAATGGCTATCTAAAAATTTTGATTGGATGTGTTTGGGGAAAAGTTAGGCGTGGGAGGGGTGTTAGCTGCCCTCAAATCACTCGACTATTAAAAAGGGCACTCGCCCTTTGAATTTCCAGTCAAATGAGCCCTTTTTCAAGTTTCTACGACAAATATTTCAATCAAAACCTTATATGCCCCAGGGCATAACTTATAACCCTTGCCCTGAAGACTGTGGGGGGAGTATCCTGCTCAAAGGTAAAATTTCCCGAGCTTTAAGCTACGTGGAACAAAATGGATATCTCACAATTTTGATTGGATGTGTTTGGGGAAATGGTGGGCATGGAAGGGCTGTTAGTTGCCTTCCAATCACTTTCGATTATTAAAGAAGTCACTAGCCATTTCAATTTCCAATCGTATGAGCACTTTTTGTGGTTTTTACGACAACGCGTTCTATAAGAACCTTATATTCCCCAAAGGCATAACTTACAACCCTTGCCCTGAGGGCTGGGGGGGAGGACTGTTACCCTGAAAGACCTAATTTCCAGAACTTAAAACTATGTTGAGTAAAATGGCTATCTCAAAATTTTGATTGGATGTGTTTGGGGAAAAGGTGGGCGTGAAAGGGGGGTTAGTTGCCCTCAAATCACTTTCGACTATTAAAAAGGGCACTAGCGTTTAATTTTCCAATCGAATGAGCCGTTTTTGAAGTTTCTACGACAACACTTTCTATAAAAAACCTTATATGCCCCCCGGGCAAAACTGACAACCCTTGCCCTGAGGGCTGTGGGGGAGTATCCTCCTTAAAAACATAATTTCTATCTGGAAATAAACTACGCTGAATAAAATGGCTATCTCAAAATTTTGATTGGATGTGTTTGGGGAAATGGTGGGCGTGGAAGGGGTGTTAGTTGCCTTCCAATCACTTTCTACTATTAAAAAGGGCACTAGCCACTCCAATCTCCAATTGAATGAGCCCTTTACGAAGTTTTAACGACAACTTCTTCAATTCGAAGTGGCCTGGTCTAAAGAAAAAAAAAATAATGCATTGTGCCAACATCGTTCTTATATGGCCCCAGGGAATAACCTAAAACCCTTACCCTGAGGGTCATGGGGGAGTTTCCTCCTCAAAAACATATTTTATATCTGGAAATCAACTACGCTGAATAAAATGGCTATCTTAAAATTTTGATTGGATATGTTTGGGGAAACTGTGGGCGTGGAAGGGGTGTTAGTTGCCTTCCAATCACTTTCTACTATTAAAAAGGGCACTAGCCACTCCAATCTCCAATCGAATGAGCCCCTTTCGAAGTTTTTATGACAACTCCTTTGATACAAAGTGCCCTGGTATGGAAAACAAAAAAATAATAATACATTGTGCCAACATCGTTCTCTACTTAGGCAGCGCGATTGCACTGCCTACGGTATCTCCAAATCATAGTATTTAGATGGTCGGCCAGAGTAGGGCTCTTGTCAATGGAACTAGGGGAATAAGATTTATCACTGCTTGTCCAATATTACAGCTTGGACTTGACCCACGAAATTTTTCAGAGGTAAAGGAAATATATAAGAAATCGACACCATTTTAGTGGTCTTTTTCAGAGCTACAGTTTACCGTTAAGAATACCAACTGTGGTATGGGGATTAAAACGCTCATAAGCAAATGAAATTCAATTTGAGGACGAAAGAGGATTATTGTGATTATTCTTTTCAATGGAAACCTAGAAAAAAGAAAAGAAAAGATTTTGCAAAGTGAAGATAAAAAAAAGTAAAATAGTAGTTTAATAAATTAAAAGCTCCTTAAGTCCGGAAACAGGATTTTGGGTCGCAATTTTAGTTTTGGCTGGATTTTAGTTAAATCTGCGTTACTAAAATCTGCATTTTCAACTCTTCAGCACAGGATAACTGCAACAAAGAAAAAGTCTTTTTTTTGTCCATTAAGGTATTTCATTCGATATTATACTTTACATTAGTAATTATAACAATATTATGATGCACAGTCTATACTAATAAATTAAAAAAAAATTTTTGACTGAAAGTAAGGAGCAACATTAAAACTTAAAACAAACAGAAATTAGCTCCGTATATGAGGGGGGACTACCCTTCCTCAGCCCTCGCTCTTTACGCTAAAGTCTTAAAGTTCTTTAAAAACATTTCTTACTCAATTTCAACAGCCCTGGTGTTTGAGCTGTCTTTCTTTAAAAAATGTGGGAAAAAGTCAAACTTTAGCATAAAGAGCGAGGATTGAGGAAGGGGTAATCCTCCCCATATAGGAAACAGCTTATTAAAAGATAAAATTGCAAAAGTGAAGATTTTAATTTTTATTAAAAGACTCCGTTTGGCGTAATTTTCGTATTCAGCTTCCGAAACATTTATCTAATCGACTTATCACTATAAAAATTGTCGAGAAATCACACACAAGCCTTAACAGAGTTGAATCTGATAGTTGAATTGAAGATAGTTGAATTGAAGTGAAGTAAAGATAAAAAAAAAGTAAAATAGTAGTTAAATAAATTAAAAGCTCCTTAAGTCCAGAAACAGGATTTTAGGTCGCAATTTTAGTTTTTGCTGGAATTACGGTCTTTGGTATAAATTCTCTTCCTTCTTATGCAGTAGCCTTTGCAAAACATAATGTCTTGGCTAAGGGTGCCTGACGTGTCTTTTTAGTGTGAAGCCTATCATTATTAAATACCGATTTTTGGTGATTTTGGCAAAATACTGGTGATTTTTGGTGATTTTCTTGGTGTAAAACTGGTTATTTTTGGTGATTTTCCTGCTGAAAAATTGGTGATTTTTGTTTCGTTTTGATGGCAACGTTGCAATGGCACTGTTTCATACAGGTGACAAGTGAACCCCATTTAACTGATGGAAAGATGGCCGAATTCTATTGAAAGATGGCCGAATTCTTTGGCGGAGAAATTTGAATGTTTCGCATGAGTCTTGAAACAAAACATTAGATTAACCTATTTAAAAGTAATAAATGATGTAAACTCAGCAAAATAACTCTTCTTTAAAAAGGTGAAATGTCCTGTTTGAAGGAAGTTTGAGCTGAGATAGACTAGGCCTGCTTAATAAGCTATAAACTTTTAACTAGCTATGCCTGGCCATTTTTTAAAATATTTGTAGACTGAATAAATTATTTTGTTTTCCTGTTAAACTATAGTATTTTTGTAAATTTTTATATGGCCACATAATTTAGCTAATAAGAAATTGAATGATAAAATGCTACTTTAGCTACTTTTGGCTATTTTGGAAAGGGGTTAAGCTATAAAAAAGAAACTTTCAGCAATAGGTCTACAGACTAAAGTATGTCCCGGGAAAGTATTTTGAAGTACCTACCTTGGTAAATATCTACCAAATCATATTAATGAGTTAGGAATAAAGTGAATACACTATTTGATGCCTTTTTTATGCTGATTACAAATATAATAAGCATTTCTATCGGAAATGAATTTCAGCCCCCCCCCCCTATATAGGCTATACCTAACCTAACCCAACCCTGAATTGGCATATATAGGGGGGGGGGGCTGAATTTTATTTCCAATAGAAATGCTTATTATATTTGTAATCAGCATAAAAAAAGGCATCAAATGGTGTATTCACTTTAGTCCTAACTCAGTAATATGATTTGGTAGATATTTACCCCTACCTCCACTATTTCTGCCTCTAGAGGCTCCTGAAATTTGCCTACATGACAGGTCTATACCTATTGAAATTTTGGTAAATGTTTACCAAATCATATTATTGAGTTTCAAATAAAGTGAATATACCATTTGATGCCTTTTTGGTAAAGTTCTACCAAATCATATTATTGACTTACACATAAATTGAATATACTACTCAATGCCTTTTTTATGCTGATTACAAATATAGTAATCATTTCTATCAGAAATAAATTTCAGCCCCCCCCCCTATATATGCCAATTCAGGGTAGCCTATATATTTCTACAACCTAACCCTGAATTGGCATATATAGGGGGTGGGGGGGGGCTGAAATTCATTTCCAATAGAAATGATTATTATATTCATAATCAGCATAAAAAAAGGCATCAAATGGTGTATTCACTTTATTCCTAACTCAATAATATGATTTGGTAGAACTTTACCAACTTTTTTTTATGCTGATTACAAATATAACAATCATTTCTATTGGAAATGAATTTTAGCCGCCCCCCCCTATATATGCTGATTCAGGGTATATTTTTCTACATTAGGGGGGGGGGGATAGGGGCAAATTTTATTTCTGATGTAAATGGGAGGTAAGTTTAAACTAAGTTTAAACTTAATGATTTTGTCAGAAATGAAGTTTATCCCCACCCCTATATATATCAATTCAGGGTATATATTTGCACATTATGGAGGTGGGGGTAAATTCTATTTCTGGTGTAAATGAGAGGTAAGTTTAAGCTTCAACCCCACCCCCCTAATATGCAAATATATACCCAGAATTGGTATATATAGGGTTGGGGGTGAAATTCATTTCCAACAAAAATGATTATTATATTTAGAAAAAGCATAAAGAAGACATTGAGTGGTATGTTTAGTTTATTCATAAGTCAATAATATGAACTGTGAAAAATTTACTGGATCCCTAATATATGAGGCAAATTTTTTATGTTAAATACATTCAGGTATTTAACAACCTGCATTCTATTAGAAAGGAAAGATGCTATTATTGTAATTAAATAGGGGTCAACTTGAAAGTCATTGGATAGTTTTCTACCAATGTATTGTGGTTAATTAAATCAAAAGCTTTTTGCAAGTCCACTGCAATAACATCAGGGCTTGAAATTAGTCCCAAAAGTCTCTTTTTTGGGGTGAAGTCCGTATAAAGTTTCTTTTTATGCAGAAAGTCTCTTAACTCCCCCAGAAGTTCCTAAGATTCCCTATTTGAGAGCATGTTATATTTTAAAACTGAAGCATGATATACTTGAAAGACCCACATTAGATAATATAACTTTTCCACAAATCTGGTTGTACTGGTCTCTTGGTTATGCTGGTGGAGCTCAGAAAGAAGCAACAAAACAGTAGGCAAATGGCCTAAGTGTCTATTAACTGTTGTAAACATTGGCAGCTAATAACAGCACAAAATTGGCCCATATGGTGGGTACAATAATTGGGTCATATTGCTGTACTGTTCAAGGACAGAGAGCATTGGCGCTGGCAGGGGGGCCATGGCCCCCTGGAAATTTGTGACTAGCCTATAAAGTAATTATAAGGAAACCAAGTGAAAAAGAGCAGAATAGGGAAACAACATGGAAAAATGTGTGTTACCCCTTTGTTGGCTGCCTGCCAATAGATTTTGACCCTTGATAAGGAAAATATAAGTTCTAATTTGGGACTGAGTGACCCGTTTCTAGTTTTCCACAAACATTTTTTGATATGATTTTGTTAAAGTAACAAAAAAATATCAAATTCTTCATAGTAGTGAATGGTAAGTATATAATGATCCTTGTCAATAACAAAGTGTAAGAGCCTAACTATTTATAACATTCAATCAAGGAATCAGCTTTTATGGGGATCTTAAATATGTATTTGTTCATTAGTATTTAGTGCAGCTATTAGTACACAAGAAAGTTTGTTTAATTATAGAAAACATGAGAAAAACAATTAATAAGGGGCAATTTTGTTGAAAATGTGCTGTCCACTTTTGCTTGCATTGCGAGAGTACCCATGAGCTGATATATGGATCCACTATGATCAGAAATGTTTCCCCTGAATGGAATGCTGAGAATTTCTGTATTTTCCCCCTGAACTGATACTTTTTTTTGTGTTTTATTAGCATTTATTTTTTTCCAGGAGTGATTGTATTTATCTAGTTGTCACTTTGAAAAAATTTAATTTTTTACACTTCTGAAGCATAAGGGTGTCAAATATATTGATGTTTAGTATCCTAAAAATATTGAATTAAAAAATTTTATTTGATTTTCCGAATTTTAGTTTTAATGTTTTACTTTGAACAAACTACTTTGATAATGCGTTACTTTTTATAAACTATTGAGTCTAAAGGCATTAAATATTTTGGTGTTTGATAAACAAGTTCAAAACTGTCAATATTGTTAAAAAATATCTGTCCAACACTTTGGCATTGCTCAGCAGAACTGATTGGTGGGATTTTATATCTTAGTTTTGTAAGTAGGCAATTGTTTTGTGTATCTTTTTTCAATTAATTACTTTTTTCATTTTTATATACTTTTAGTTTAATTGGCATATCTTTTCCATTGCCTTTAGAAAAATGTTTGTCTCTAAGCTTCATTAAATAAAAAAAACAAGTTTTTTCAACTGAAAGTAAGGAGCAACATTGAAACATAAAACAAACAGAAATTATTATGTATATTAATGGAGTCGCCCCCCTCCTCAACACCTCGCTTTTCATGTTATAGTTTTTCGGCCATTTAAAAAAAGTTACTTATTGTTCTAATCAAACAACCCTTGTGTTTCAGGAGCTGTTTTTAAAGAATTTGGACAAAATTTAAACTTTGGCATAAAGAGCAAGGTGCTGAGGAGGAGGCAACTCCCCTCATATACTTAATAATTTCTGTTTTTTTCAAGTTTTAATGTTGCTCCTTACTTTCAGATGAAAAAGCTTTTTTTTAATTTAATTTCTGATTGTTTTTTAAATAATGCCAGAATACCTGGATCCCCCTCCATGGAAAATTCCCCCTTCTCATAGAAATATCCTCTGGGCAATTCAATCCTGGCGAAAATTTACCCCAGACAATTACCCTTAACATCTCCACGGCTAAAATTGAATTGGTAAAGAAAAAGCACAACATAAAGAAATTTTGTATAGGAATTCTGGCAAATTCACCCAGTGTATAATTTCCCCTGAAAATTTCACCCCCTGGAAACTTCCCTCTCCATGGAAAATTCTCCCTGTGCAAAATTATTCCAGCAGAAAATTTGTCCTCCCCTCCCCACTAAAAAAATGTATGCATACTTCCCAATAACAAATTAAACAATAGGTAAATTTTATAACTTGAAAACCTTTCCCCACGGGCTGTAGGGGGTTGTTTTATCTCTAAAGACGTAGTTATTGGGCATTTCAACTATGCTGAAGAAAAAAGCTATCTCAAAATTTTGATTGGATGATTTTGAGAAAAAAGTGGCATAGGAGGGGACCTAGTTGCCCTCCAATTTTTTGGTCACTTAAAAAAGTGTACTAGAACTTTTCATTTCCGTTAGAATCAGCCCTCTCTTGACGTTTTAGGCCCACTTGATTGATATGATCACCCTTGGAAAAAAACACACAAAAAAAACAAAGAAACAAATAAACATGCATCTATGATCCTTCTTCTGGCAAAAATTACAAAATTCCACATTTTTTCTGATATGAGCTTGAAACCTCTACAGTAGGGTTCTTTTTATGCTGAATCCGATGATGTGATTTTCATTAAAATTCTATGACTTCAAGGGGGTCTTTCTCCCTTTTTTTGAAAATCAGACAAATTCTCCCACGCTTGTAGCTTTGAATGGGTAAAACTAAACTTAATAAAACTTGTGTATTTGGAATCAGCATAGTAAGCAAATTCTTTTGATATATCTATTGGTATTTAGAGTTCCAGTTACTATTGAGCAGGGTCCCTCCTTACTTACAATTTGTTACCACAAACTGTTTGATTACCACTCAAAATCCAAACAAAGATCATTGAAATATTGATCGTTTTTTCTGTGTTACAAAAGTATTGTATTTATAAAACTTTACAGTTTAATGAAATGTAATTAAACAAATAAAAAAGGTTTTTCCACTAAAGTAAGGAGCAAGTTTAAAACTTAAATTTAAATTGCTCTGCATATAAGGGGGACTGCCCCCTTCTTGATACTTCGCTCATTAAACAACAGTTTTTTAGTGCTTTGAAAAATCTTATTTTTCCAATTGCAAAATTTCTTTAAAAATTTGAAAAAAGCCAAACTTCACAGTAAAGATTAAGGAGCTATGGAGGAGACAACCCCCTTCATATAAAGAGTAATCTGTTCAAATAGGTTCCAAATTTGTTCCTTGCTTTCATTTGAAAAACTCTTTTTTTATTTAATTTCTGATTGTTTTCCAAATCATACCCAGGCCTAACCAGGATATAATTTGAGGTACCAGTCCCTTAAATCCCTGGTTGATTGCTTTTAAAATGTGCAAATCAACAATTGTACATTGATTAGTACCATCCTACATTTAAATTTGCAATATCAATTTGGATAAAATCTGAATATACTAAAAAAATTGGCAATGAATAGTAATTCTGATAAAAAGTCCTTGTTAATATTATTACTGAAGAATTCCTGTTGGATGAAAAGGAGTGTTATTGTTTGTATGGATTGAAATTCTGTGAGACCTTTGATCTTCTACATAACTGAAGCCATCACAACCTTTACAATAGGATTTCTTATCAATAAATACATTACATACATTTGTTAGAATGCATTAAAGTACTTGATATAAATAGAAAAAGAAAATAACACCATTTAAAATTGCTGAAAACTAAGTTTCTAGCAGTATTTGCCATCCCAAAGAAATTTCCTTGTGGGGCTTATGATAACCTGCGTTGCATTTCCCACCTCTGTGCTGGTAGATATGGGAATGTAACATTTTAGCTGAATAGAGAAACAATTTAATTAATTCCTGCTCCCCCATACCTCTTTCAACATTTATCTGAAGCCTCATGGAGAGTAAGCAGTTTGTCCATTAAAATATACTTTTTTAGGAATCTATCCTATCCTCACCTAAACAATGACTCACCCTCCCTCCCTCATTATAGCTGATACGCAATTACAGATCACCAAACGTAGCCTATTTTCATTACAAATAAAGTGAATCAACTTGGTTGAATCCAGTACTGCCACCGTGTGGCATTACTTCTTTTGCAACTGGGAAGCCCAAAATATAGTTATTGATACTTTTAAATCAATTAGCTTCTCAGAATTCTAAATTGATTGCAAATTCGTCCTCTTCGGGGGAAAGTCGTAGGTTGGTGCCCTAAAATAGCAAGAAAACAAGATTGGTCCAATCTGTGTGGTCACTTAAAAAAGAGCTTTAAATTCATGAGCTCCCTCCTAATTATCTTGGACCTTCGGTTTGATACAATCACCCTCTGAAAAATAAACAAATAAACATACATCAACAATGTTTCTTCTGAAAAAAAAAGCAAAATTCCACATTTTGAAAATTGGAGCTTGAAACCTCTATGGTAAGGTCCTCTGATATGATGTATCTAATAAAGGGATTTTCAGTAAGATCACTTGCTTTTTGGGGGGTGTTTCCCCTTTTTTCAAAAATCAGGCAAGTTTTCTCAGATTTTGGTTTTGGGTGGGCAACAATTAACTGAAAGAATTTTATATATTTAGTGGCAGGATAAAAAGCCAATACTGTCGGTGCCAATAGCAAGCGTCATGATAATTCCAATTTTGGTTTTGGTGAATTTTCGTCCAAGTCACTTTTTACTTCCAGTTCTTTTTATAACAAACTAATTGATAAGATTATCTTGTGACGAAATTTTTTTTGAAAGCTATTCATTTTATTTAGTTAAATAGGACACAAGAAAGAGGGTTAATTTGGCAACTAGATAGTAAGTTTAAATTTTGTTTTTGTTTTGCTATTCTATTTTTTTTTAATGTCTGAATATATAAGGAATTTAAGTTCGAGAGACGGAGGATTGTCCTGTTACGAAAGATGTACATTTTACATGGCTGTTATAAAATCAAAACATGGTATCTACGCAGGCAGGATGATTTTTGAGCATCTCTACTCCTTCTGTAAACTATTCTAAGGCGTAGGAAATTGCATGAAGACAAGTCTACATTGCTTATAATCTACGGAAGCAGTAATTCTTTCTGTAATTTTGGTTTGAGTTTGATTATCTTTTAAGATTAACTGCATAATAATTAAATATATTATTGGTTAAATAAATTGACCCCTTTGCCAGTAATCCTTGTCGTTTAAAATTTACTGTATTTTGTTTCATTTTGCATGCAATTTAATTGCTCTTTTTATTTGAGAGTTCTTCCTAAAATTATTTAAAACTAAACTTATTCCTACGAAAAAATTTCCTGAAATATATTCCCTGTCACCCAACCACCACTGATATTTTGGCATTTGGCCCCCCACTGGAAAATTTTCTGCCGGCGCCCTTGACAGAGAGTAATGTTGGCCTATATGGTGGGTGGGATGGCTTGGTCATATCATGGTAATGTTCAAGGACAGATAATTTCCTGTAGCTTCATAAAATGAACCATACCAATATGAAGTTGTTTGAATTATATTCCAAAAAATTATATTATATACCAAAAAAGTAAAAATTATATGTTCCTTCCCTCTAAATGTTAGTTTATAAACTAAAAGCAGGATGAGTGAGAAGAGCACCATGGGTGGAATATTCAGATAGCAAATTTGTGTACTCAGTGTTTTTCCTGCTTTGTTTAAACCTACTTGTCTTTCAATTCTCTCAAGTTTATTTAGGAAAGACAATGGGCAACTGCGAATTTTGTTACTCCTGGTTAATCAAAGGAGACATGAGTGGCAGAAAGAAAAAAAAAAGTTTGAACAAAAAGAAAATGGAGAAACAAAGACAACTGACCTATCTCCATGGAAAATGAGTTCCTTCCAAGGCTCAGGAATATGATGATTCTTAGGGGGACTTGGCCACTGCTTCTGATTCATGATCAAAGGAATGTTTTGACCAGGAATGGCAATAAAAATCCCTTCCCACTTTGGTCCCTATTGGTCCCTTTTTCACCCCCTAAAAGTCCTTTTTCTAATGAGCAGGAATCATTCTGAGCCCTGTAACGTTGAGCCAGGTGTTCGATTTCTCAAGTTTGTTACATATTGTGTCAGTAAGGTGAACAAGATGGTGGTAGATGTAGAGCATAAGTTTCCAAATTGTCTTTGGTCAGCATTTGGGATTATCTTTACTTTCAACCTCTCAGCTAAAAAGCTTTCATTTAACTTGGAAAAAACTGGAGTAAGGGTAATGGGCCGGACACTTTCCATTAATTACTCCATCAATTTGGGAACTCACCAGTAGAGGTGATTTCATTAAAAAGTAAGGACAAATGTTCTGAAAGATTGTCGGCAAAGGCTTTAATTAGTACAATTGGGATGTCTAGTGGGCAAATACTGCATTTTTAATGTTATTGATTTTTGTCTCCACATTTGAGGGCGAAATAACCGGGAAGTTGAGCGAGCACAAATTTGAGGAGGGCTGTCCTCTCCTCAATGCCTTGCTCCTTACACTAAAGTTTTTATTGTTTTAAAAAGTAGAGTTATGACAAAGAGTCAAACTTTAGTGTAAAGAGCAAGGCATTGAGGAGGGGACAGTCCCTTTCATATATGGAATAATTTCTGTTCATTTTAAGTTTTAGTGTCACTCCTTACTTTAAGTTAAAAAAACTTGTTTTTCTTATTTAGTTTCTGAACGTTTTTCAACTAATGCGGTTGCAAATTTGGCTCACACAACATGAAAAATTAAAACGAAATTTGTATCTTAAATTTGGCAGATTTATTCCTTATATGTAGGGTTGCCCCATCCTCAATACCTTGCTCTTTATGCTAAAGGTGTTAGCACTTTTAAAAAGCATTAAAACGAAATTTGTATATTAAATTTGGCAGATTTATTCCTTATATGTAGGGTTGCCCCATCCTCAATACCTTGCTCTTTATGCTAAAGGTGTTAGCACTTTTAAAAAGCTTCCTATTCTAATTAAATGGCCCTATGTTTCAGTAGCTCCTCTGAAAAAATTGGGATAAACAGACAAACTTTAGCATAAAGTAGAGTTATGACAAAGAGTCAAACTTTAGTGTAAAGAGCAAGGCACTGAGGAGGGGACAGTCCCTTTCATATATGGAATAATTTCTGTTCATTTTAAGTTTTAGTGTCACTCCTTACTTTAAGTTAAAAAAACTTGTTTTTCTTATTTAGTTTCTGAACGTTTTTCAACTAATGCGGTTGCAAATTTGGCTCACACAACATGAAAAATTAAAACGAAATTTGTATCTTAAATTTGGCAGATTTATTCCTTATATGTAGGGTTGCCCCATCCTCAATACCTTGCTCTTTATGCTAAAGGTGTTAGCACTTTTAAAAAGCTTCCTATTCTAATTAAATGGCCCCTATGTTTCAGTAGCTCCTCTGAAAAAATTGGGATAAACAGTCAAACTTTAGCATAAAGAGCAAGGTATTGAGGAGGGGGCCACCCTTCATATAAAGAATACTCTCTGTTCGTTTTTCAAATAATGCCAGTAAATCTGGCTCACCTTGTATGAAATATACCCTCCCCCTCACAGAAAACTCTTCCATGGCAACTTCATCCAACATAAAGTGCACCCCCCATCAAATTCCCTTCAGACATTTCTATCCTTGCTGAGAATTGTCCCATTCCCTGTAAAATTGCTTGCTGACAATTCAGCCTGAAAAATTCTCCTTAGTATTCTTTCATTCGAATAAGACTCTCATCTCTAATTGGTGTTTTGATCACACCAGATATGCCCCCTTCCATGGAAATTATTTCCCAGAAATCGAAACACGTGGTAAGTAGTCCCAGATAATTCCCCCAGAATATCTCCACATGAAAAATTTGGAAAAGAGAATGTAAGGCAATTAAATAATTTTGTATAGTAATTCTGTCAAATCTCCCTGTGTAACATTTCCCCTGGAAAATTCACCCCCCAGAAATTTCCCTGCCCAAAGGAAGAGAAATTCCCTCCCCTCCCCCAAAAAATGTCTGTGTATTTCCCAATCTGTATACTATATGTAAGCAATGGGCAAATTTCACATCTTTCAGGCCTCTCCCCACGGACTGGAGGGGGGGGGATCGTTTTACACCTAAAGACATAGTTATTTGATCTTTCAACTATACTGAACAAAATTATTATCTCAAATTTTGATAAAATAACTTTGGGGAAAAGTGGGTGAGGGAGGGGGCCCAGTTGCCCTCTAGTATTTTTGGTCACTCAAAAATGGCACTAGAACTTTATTCCGTTCGGAAGCACCCACTCCGGATCTTATTGGACCATTATTTCAATACAATCACCCATGGAGAAAAAAACAAATAAACATGTAACTGTGATCTGTCTTCTGGCAAAAATAGCGAAATTCCACATTTTTGCAGACAAGAGCTTGAAACTTCTACAGCAGGGTTCTCTGGTATATTACTACTACTACTACTGACAACTCATGGCAGCACCAAGCCACCTGAGGCCAACACAGCTACGCATGCTCCTCCTCCATCCCAATGTATTCAAAGCCTCCCTTTTTACACCCTTTCACGAAGTTCCCATTTCCTTTAAATCTTTCTTTATGATGTCCTCCCACCCCAGACGAGGACGACCTGCTCTCCGTTTAGCCCTTGACGGTTGGCTGAAAAGAACAATATTCGGCAATCTGTCATCCTTCATCCGCACAAAGTGCCCTAGCCACCTCAACCTTTCTTTCATTATAGCCCTAGAGAGCGGTATTGAAACATATTTTTCGTACAGCCTATTGTTTGAAGTATGGTCAGTCAGCCGGGTACCCAGATCAATCCTTAAACAATTTTTCTGGAAAACATTTAGCAAATCTTCATCTGCTTTTCGGAGCCCCATGCTTCAGCGCCATATTTGACCACTGTCATCACGGTAGCTTCTGTTATTCTAATCTTGGTTTGCAGACTTATCTTCCTATTCTTCCAAACTTTTTTTAACTGTGAAAAAACACCCTCAGCCTTGGTTATTCTACTTTTAACATCTTCACTACTCCCACCATCTTTACTAATAGTACTACCAAGGTAAGTGAAGCTGCCCATCTGATCAATCTTTTCATTACCCAACGTCACCTTTTCATCTTCACTTATTCCTAGCCTTAGTGACTTAGTCTTCTTAACATTAATTTTCAAACCTATTCTAGCACCCTTAACTCACAAAACCTCTAAAAGTTCATTCATTTTGCTCACACTTTCATCTAGGGTGCTTAAATCATCAGCATAATCCAAGTCCAGGAGACTTTTTTCTCCCCATTTGATTCCGTAGTGTCCCATTGCCTCTCCTGTGCTCCTTAATACAGAGTCCATCAAATAATCCATATAAAGGGGGATAAAATACAACCCTGCTTAACTCCTGATTGAATGCGCAAACAGCTGCTAACCTCATTTCCTACCTTAACCGCAGCAGTGTTATTCTCGTACGTATCACTAATCACTTTAATGTATTTGTCTGGTATACCATACAAGGATAAAACCTTTACTAAAGCTCTTCTATCAACTGAATCGAACGCTTGCTCATAATCTATAAAACTGAGGACCAAAGGTGTTTGAAAACTCAGGCACTTCTCAGTTATTAACCTAAGAGTGAAAATTTGGTCGACACATCCACTACCTTTTCTAAAGCCGTACTGTTCTTCTCTTAAAACTTTGTCTACGGCATCCCTCAGTCTAAAAAGTATCATATTACTAAGTAATTTGCTACCTACAGAGACCAGACTAATGCCTCGATAATTACCATACTCCCTTTTATCACCTTTCTTATAAAGTGGCTTAATTAAGGTTTTCCTAAAATCGTCATGTACTTCCCCTTTTTCAAAAATCATATTCATAATCTTCAGTAAGGTAACTTATTTCTAACCTCAGATCCACCATATTTAAGAAACTCAATTACCACCCTATCAGCACCTGGAGCCTTATTATTTTTTTAATCCTTTTAGTACTGTTGCTAATTCTTCCTCACAAAACAAATTTTCCTTCACATCCAAGGTATCACTGGCTGAAGGGTTCCTGGTTGAAGGGCCATGGAACGGAGATAAGCACCGCCGGTTTGGACCTTAAGGGTCTAGTGCCGTCATACTTACTTACTTACTTTAAGGTATCACAAAGTTTTTATTTTCCTCTATATTTTTTCCTGCAACTCCATCTCGGTTTAGCAAATTCTCAAAATGTTCGGCCCATCTCTCTTTAGTTCTTTCCTTGTCGCTAATTGTGGCCCCATTCCTGTCTTTAACTGGGCCAAGTCCGGGTTGACTTTTCCCTCTTAATTTATTAACATGCCAGTACAATATTTTACCATTATGTCAATCTAGCTTCACACATCTTGTATTGATCCTGCCAGTCTTCGGTTTACTATAACATAATCAATAAGGTTTGCTGTCTTACCATCACGTGAATACCATGTTAACTTATGAGCCATTTTATGACCAAACACCGTATTGGTTACAACTAGATTGTTATGCCTACAAAATTGCAAAAGTCTGTATCCATTACTGTTTTCTTTTCCTACACCAAATTTACCTAGGCTAGGATGCCATCTATTCTTATTTCTACCGACCTGGGCGTTAAAATCTCCTAGTAATAACATTATATTTCTACCTGGAACCCTGTCTCTTTGCTCCTGTAACTGTAAGTAAAATTCATCTGAGTCACTAGTCTCCGTCAGTCAGTTCTACAGGGGCATATATGACTATAACTGATACCCTGCATGAGCCCAACTCCCTGCAGCTTCGTTTTTCATCATGAGCCCAACTCCCTGCAGCTTCGTTTTTCATCATGAGCCCAACTCCCTGTCTTTGTACCCCATCCTTTCTGCCTGAGTAAATAAATTCTATATCACCTAATTTCATGCTTCCTACCCCTGGGATATGAGTTTCTGAAACTCCTAATAAGTCAATCTCGAATCGTCTGAAGTCGTCAGTCAACATGCTGATTCTTTGGTATGCTGAATATGATGGCGTGATTTTCATTAAGATTTAGGGAATTTTTTCTCAGGCTTGTAACTTTTGACAGGTAACACTAAACTTTTTGAATTTTACATATTTGGAACCAGCATAATAAGCTGACTCTTTTGATATATATATATTATATATATATATATATATATATATATATATATATATATATATATATATATATATATATATATATATATATATATATATATATATATATATATATAGATATATATATATATATATATATATATATTGATATTTAAATTCCCCTCTTAGAGTTTTGGTTACTATTGAGCCGAGTTGCTTCTTACTTACAGTTCATTACCAAGAACTGTTTGAAGAGCTTCCTTATTTTTATTTTTTCAAATTGGCTTTATTTTGAATCATATATTAGCTTATAAGATATGAGCACAAAAAGACACACTAAGAAGAAAAGTCTTGTCTATGCCCTCTTCTGAACAATGTAATATAAAAGAAATTAGCAGCATTCAATTCCCAATAAAGTTTTTTCAAAATATAATCATTGTTACCATAACAAAATACCCCCCCCCCTCCTCAAAGGTGGGGATGTTCTTATTATCATTGAGAAACAATAAGAACAGTTGGATAAATATATCCTGTAAAAGGTATTTTCAAAATACTGGTTAAAAATAGAAAGAAGCATGAAAATTTGATGAATAGGAATTTTTGACCTTTAAAAAGTAAGAACCTCTTTATCATAGTGTTTTCCTTGTAATTTTATATATAGCCTAGTCTAGGGTTAGACAGGGGCGGATCCAGGATTTTTTTAGCAGGGGGGGGGGGGCAAAATAGGTTGATCCGAGAAAAGCCATTTTTAGGGGGGGGGGGAGGCAAAATAGGCTGATCCGATAAACTTGCGTTAGGAGCAAGTTTAATTAACGCAAACTTGGGTTAATTAAGTAAATTGCACTACTTTAGACTACGCTAGGGGGGGGGGCTCGCCCCTCCCCTGGATCCGCCACTGGGGTTAGATCTATATCCAGCCCCATGAGAGGGGAAGGAGGGAGATAACTGCCATACTTGTAGTTACCATTATAGTTAGAAAGAGTTTTGATTAGGGAGTCAAATGGTACTACTCTTGTCTAACCTACTAAAGATGTTTTCTGCCAAAAAAAAAACAGAATTTAAAAACAAGGTTGACTATTGTCAGAAGAACAAATGAACTTATAAAACTAGATTGTTAGATTGCCAACTTTGGAACAACAAAATTTATAATAATCCTAATCCACAAACTTCTTCTCAAGTATAGTTGTCAAATTCACAATATAGATTATGAACTCATGAACTCAGTTTTCAATAGAGCATTCTTTCATGATCTAGATTAACCTGACAGAATTGGAAATTTACACACCGGGTTTTAGTTTTTACTATTTGGTTTGTCAGTTAAAAAAGGGCCTAAAATCAGCAAAATTTTGAATATAGTCTACAGCTACATTCAGCCCAATTAGGAAGAGGGTTCACAAATATTTGTAAGGGTGGCAATAACTGAATTTATAAAGAGTATTAAAAGGCATATCAGGTGGCATATTCGTCTTTTAGCTGGTGAACTAATTATTAATAACTATCTAGTGATAGGATAAATCCTGTATCTACCAGTTATGGTAGGAAGCAGACTTGTCTGGTGCCATTGCATGTGTATTGCATGCTATAGTTTGTAAAACCATTCCCTATGCTTATGTATTATAGCCACCACACCCACAAGAAGTGAAGTTAGGTTAATCCCAATGAAACAATTCTTACTTTATAATATAATAATAATAATAATGTATTACAGGTAATTATTTGGTAAAAACAAAACTGTCTTCCTAATTTAGTAACTGAGATAAATGAGCACTTGAACAAGGTCTAGACCTTACTCATCCATTCAATCACCTAGGACAAACAGTATATCTAACCCGATAATCCGAAAATCAAGTCCAACATAGAGCAAAATCAGCATTAAAAAGTATAAGTCATTGTCCCAAAACCAAGTCATAGCATCTTAAGTCTACAAAATTTAATATTCCCTAAGTAGTCACAACATATCAGGGCTCCTCAGATGAAAACTCATTGCTTATATAGGTTTCGGTGCTTAAATTTCATTACCCAGGCAAAATGACCGCGCCATGCCATAAAACCATATGGCATACCCCTATGTAGTAACACCTGTGGAATATCTATGAACAAAACAATACCCAAAAATATAAAAATATACCCAAAAAATTTTCCAAGCTTCCTTATCCATTATTATAATGATAATAATAATATATTCGAACCCTCTATACATATAAAATGTAACAAGATGAGTACAGAAGGAAAAGAACGAAACAAGAAAAGAAACAAAAAGGAAACTTCTTACCGGGGACACACACACGTATCAGCACAGATAAACAAACATAAGAATTACAAAATTAGAATGACTCACATCAATGAAATACAATTGAGTGAAAAATCGACTACTGATTCGCATCTAACTCTAGATTATCCATTTTCTCGCAAATTTCGAAGACTCTATAACGTCTTGATATGTATCTATTACGGGTCCAAATTGAAATACGAAGAAGATATTTACAAAATCAGAAAAATAGCGAAGGAATTTGTTTCCGTTCAAAAGCGGTGAAAAACTTCCAAATAGGGACTAAAAATAAAATATGAAGAGCAAAAACGAGTTATAAAGACGACCGAGTGTTATCGAATTGATTCTTCACCCTAGAGAGAGGACCATAGGACTTTTGTCAGCTTCTCCTTCAATGCTTTAATAATGAGTATCGGCTTGAATAGCCGATACTCATTTGACTTTCTCACAACTCTATTTTTTTTAAACAATGAAAAACTTTAGCGTAAAGAGGGAGGTGTAGAGGAGGGGACAGCCCATTTCATATACGGAATAATTTCTGTTCGTTTTAAGTTTTAACCCTTTCGCGCCTGACGTGACCTTTATGTCACGCAACTTTAGGAGTTTTTCTTTTTTTTCTACAAAAGACATCTAGTCAAATTTAGTATCATTAAATTTGCTGTTTCAAGCTGCAAGATGGTGGATCGCACGATGGTGGTTGACCATCCTAGGGGCTATCAGACTCATTCTTGCCGGAGAGCATACAGTAAAACTGAAATAGTCAAATTACCTTGTTTATTTCGCCTATGGTGAGCTCGTAACTTGAGGTAAAGGATTGTGTAATAGCTCGTTAGAATTCCCATTGTCTGTAGAACATTTTGATGTAAATTTCAGATTGTTTTGTTTTCTCAGTGGACTACAAAAAGCAAAGAAACAGCTGTGACAGATATGTCACGTCAGCATCTGCTGATTTCTGACCCGTGACATACATGTCACGTCAGCGAGTGCCGTTTTTTCATCCGTGACATTTATGACCCATCAGCAGGTACTGTTTAGCTACTAGTGGTTAAATATGGTTTTCTTGTTTATTGCTAATCTTGTTAATGTTAATCTTGTTAACCCTACAGGCTTTCTTGGGCCTAGATACAATAACCTGGACATCAAATCTCTTGTTTCAGGTTGCCATGACGAAACGAAGGAACATTACAGACTCACAAATCTTGGCATACCTTGACGAGGATATATCTGAAGATAATGGAGGGGACATTGACGTTGACGAGCAATACGACCAAGCAGACAGGAGTCCTGAGCTATTTGCGGAAGACCCGCTCGAAAATCGTTCCTTTCTCAACAGTTACGTAGAGCTGCAACCCTTGCGTATCAACGATTTCGCTGACATCTACACGTCTGATATTGTCGTCCCTGACGTATATTTAGCAGGAACATAAGCTCTTGTGTTCCTGACAGCAGTTTCGAAATGGCTGGAGATATCCTTGATTCAGTTCCTCCAGAAGTCACTGCTTTACAGGACCAGAGTCTTCTCAACGAAGTTAGTATTGATCCTCCTGTAGGAGATCTTCTAGACGATGCTGATGCGTCGTCAAATGACAGTGATATTGGTGATACTGAATCCGATTCGGACGAACCGCTATCGAACTTGCTGTGGACTAGAACGAAATACAAGACACAAGTGAGTGACTTCTCGGAGCCAACTGGAGTTAACCTCGATTTCTTTCAAGATTGCGAGACCTGTTCAGACTACTTTGTCGAGATACTTGGGGATGAATTCCTAGACCTTGTGGTTTTTCAGTCAAACCTATATGCAACGCAGCATGGGAAAACCCTGAGGCTGACAAAAGAAGAGCTCTTGACGTTCATCGCCATCAACCTTTTCATGGGCTATCATCAGCTTCCATCGATTCGATCTTACTGGCAGTGCGATCCTGATCTTCATGTCGCTTTCGTTGCTACAGCTGTGCCTCACGATCGTTTTTTGCAAATCCTCAGATTCTTGCATTGTAGTGATAATACCAAGCGCCTTAAGGACTGCCAAGACAAACTGTACAAGCTTCGAGAAGTAATAGAACTGCTAAATATGCAGTTGAGCAAAGCAAACCATGGACTCGCGAGCAAAGCATCGATGAATCAATGATCTTCTTCAAAGGGAGGTCAGCATTAAAGCAGTACAATCCTCAAAAGCCTATCAAGAGAGGATATAAAATATGGTGTAGAGCAAGCAGCACTGGATTCATCCATCAATTTGAGGTATATCAAGGCAGCAAGGTCGACGCAGACCAAACATTTGCGCGATTTGGTTTAGGAGGCAGAGTGGTTTGTGAAATGACAGCTAGCCTCAAAGGGAAAGGCTATATTGTTATGTTTGACAACTTCTTTACTTCGTTGCCACTTTTGGAGTACCTCTACACAGAAACGATACATGCGTGCGGAACGATACGAGGAAACAGAAAAGGCCTCCAGGTACTAAAAGGAGACAAAATGCTTCTTCGAGGACAGTTTGACTTCAAGGCCAGCTCGAAAAACACGAGAGTATTTAAGCGGAAGGATAATCGTAAAGTTATGATGGCTTCGAACTACCACGGTAATGAAGGAGGGGAAGTTAGCAGAAAGTAGAAAGATGGAAAAACCATGCTAATAAAGTGCCCTCTCATTATTAAGGACTACAATCGGTTTATGGGTGGGGTCGACAAGGCGGATATGCTGAGGGTCATGAGTGTAAATCCATGAAGTGGTGGCATCGTCTTTTCTTCGGCTTCGTCGACATGGCAGTCTGCAATGCCTACGTTTCGTACCGCGAGAACCACTCGATGGCACTTCTTGATTTCAAAAGGCACGTTGTGCAGGCCCTTGTACTCTCAGTTTCTGCGAAGCCATCTAGGAACGGTAGGTCTCCCAGGAGTCCCAGGACGGTTTCGAACACAAAACGTAGAAAGAAGATGGAAAGTGTGAGTGCCGACATACGGCTGAAAAACCATGGCATTCATTGGACTCGTCTTAGCGAGAAACGACAAAGGTGTGAGATGTGTTCCCTTAAAGGAATAGAGCGGAAGCCTTTTACTTATTGCCAAGCTTGCAGTGTGACCCTGAGTATTAGCAAGGAGACCAACTGTTTCCTGGAGTACCATGAAATCGAGTGAAATGAATCCTTATGGTTAACTTGAAGACTTTCTTTTCTTTTCTTATCCACTTTCTCTACTTTTGAACGCTTTCTTCATTAATATTTGAATATTTGCATATTGTTTTGGTAAGCAGTAAGCGCTGACAGGTTAGTTATGCAAAGGACTGAAAAGCTTCAATAGCTGACGGGTCATATCTGTCACAGATCGAAAAACTGCAGTCACTGACGTGCCATCTATGTCACAGTAGAAAATCTCATACTTTGAGTTGATTGACGTCTTTTTAAACATCAGATTCGTGATCAGGAGCATCAGATTAGTTGAAAATGTGTCTTCGATCATTCTGGTCTTGCAAAAACAAGGTCCCCGGCGCAAAAGGGCTAACGTCGTTCCTTACTTTCAGTTAAAAAAAAACTTGTTTTTTTTTATTTTCGAGAGAAGCAGGGGCGTCTACGATGGAATGACCTGAACAGAAACCAAACTGTCTTATGTTAATAAAAACCTTTCGAATTTCACATACTTGTGGAATTGCTTTTGCATCAGTTAAAAAAAAAAAAAAAAAAAAAAAAAAAAAAAAAAAAAAAAAAAAAATATATATATATATATATATGTATATATATATATGTTATATATATATATATATATATATATATATATATATATATATATATATATATATATATATATATATATATATATATATATATATATATATATATATATATATATACATATATATATATATATATATATATATATATATATATCAAAAAATACAATAGGAGTCCTTGTTGGTTTATTGGCCTCAGGTAGTTCTACCCTTCGTTGAATTTGTAGTAGTGGTAGTAATTGGTGCGTAAACAATAAGTCAAAGCTAATGCAGAATAGTTTAACTTGCGCATTTAATGTCCTGATCGCTTTTGAGGGGTGTAATATCGTTTTTAGTTTTTTTTTTTATTATCGTTATAGGTTGTTTGCTGTTGACCACCAACAATGGCCTCAAAAAACCTAATTTTTTCAAGCCTGCTACAATTTACATGTAGGTCTGTATCTTTTCATAGACCAAGGAGTCCAACTCTTTCTGTACAACAGGCAGAGAAATGGGTCTCTAAACTAAGACCTGAGGAAAGGGCTCTACTGAGGCAAGCTCTGGAAAAAACAGAAGTACATTCTTACGAGGTTCCAAAACTTTGGATCTTCCTATGGTTACTGGTGGAGATTATTGGAAAGTGGCTGTTCAAAATGGCCTACCATTTGTTGGATTTGGATTTCTAGATAATGCAATAATGATTCTTGCTGTAAGTTATTTTTTAAGTCCTTATTTAATAGACGTTCATTAGTGCAAATCCGTGGCCATTGTTTTACATTTTGGGTATATTTAAATCATATTGTAGTGATGTACCACGAATCTGTCTTCTAAAACATTAGTTTTACAAGCTAACGTTGAAGTAAATAAATAAATTGGGCTAAATATTAGCTTAATATTAGTCTTACATTAGTTTTTTACATTAGTTTTACAAGCTAATGTTGAGTTATATTAAATAAGAAAACCAAAAAGTCTTCTGTATAACTTTGTTCATACTTCTCTATAATAATTTGATGTTTAAAAAGTCATACAGAAGACTGTACCATTTTCCATGTTTAAAGGAAACATAATATTTTTAATTAATTTCATTTTTATGTTCCTGGCCTCCCTTAGGCCATTCAGCGCGTCCCCAGGTGGCGATAGGGGAACGCTCTACATATATGTAGGGTGCCTCCATAGGAGGCACGGACCAAGGGGGGACCTTGTCCCTGGGGTTCCATAATAAGAAACTGGGGCACCATCGCCCAGGGTCATAAATACAGGCGGAGTAAGAAGAAGGCCCCTCAAATGTACACTCAAAAGGGCCCACTGGTTTGTCCGCAAGTCCTATGAGTTGCAAACCTTCTCCCAGTAATGGGTTAAATTGCATGGGGATGCAGAACACCATCGCGGGAGGATCATCTATAGGAGGACAACTGCGGCAGGGCGCAAGATCCAGATCTATGGTCAACGGCCTCTGCAAAGGGCTGCCTCGACCTTTTCGGGGTACCTACAAGACTATGGATTTTGCAGTCAACTCTATTCCCACTTGAGGAGTGGCGCCCCTCGAGGTAATTATAGCCTAGTAAACGACACAGCATTCGCACGGGATTCTGACTAATGGACAATTCTTCTGGGCTTGGTATGTTTTGATGGTGTCTTCGGGCTGAAAAACCTCTTCCTAGCTAATTTATCTATTATGGGCTGCCTCCCCGTAGTAGCATAATATTTGTAGGCATGAATACATAATGAGTCGGAGCTAATAGGCTTGAGACTCTCTGTGCAGGATTTCGACTATTGTTGATAGAAGAGCATCGCCAAGTGCTGAAAACCATGTTGTGACCAAGATGGGCCCCGGATTGCACAAAGCCTCCATTCATGGAGATAGATCCCGGTGCCGCGCCGATGAGGGAAGACCGGCGGCGGTGGGGCCAAAAATAGCGCGCCACGCCGCACCGCCGATAAGAAGGCGGCGCGCCGCCGGTAAGATGTCGGCGGCGTGCCGCCGGCGTGATCAATGTTGACCGCAAACATTAATGTTTTCATCAGTCTTTCTCAAATCACAGCTTAAATTTACAACAGATTCGAGCTTCAAATACCGTATCACAAAATTCGTCAGTTATCTGGGTAAAAACTTTGAATATAACTTTGAACTTAGAAGCTTAATTTTTTCATAATGCCCTTTGCCTATATCTGTTTTGTCACCTTTAAAACAGTTGAAATGGGCGACTTTGATATTGATTGTTTTTTTTGCTCTTTTGGATTCTTAAAAAGACTTCTTGTATTAAAAACTGGTTTTTAATAACAATTTAAAAAAAATGCATTTTAAAGTTTTTTTTGGCTTCTTTATAGAATATATGTCATGTAGGCTAAGGCTGAACTGCTGCTTTTTTTATTGGTTTTGGCTGCTCTTTTGGATATTATTCATTTTTCTTTTTGGGGATTCATTCCAAATTATAAACACATAAATACCTAATATCAGTCAAATTATAAACTGCATCTAAAAGGAGTAAATTTATCAAATTGAAAAATACAAGATGAACACTTCACATGAGAACATTTCAATTACAATGAAACAAAAAACAGTTAATGGTTTATTCGGTATGAAGAAAAATGAAGTGCCAGCTATTTTCTTAGGTAAAAAATGAAAAGCTCATCCGTTTTAGATGTAATTAAATGAAATAATATGCAGACTAAGTAGCTTCAGGAAGATGTTGTGATTTTAATCCTAGTTCGTCACTTTTAATCGAAGCAAAATGTTATGACACTTAGTATCAGCTATTGAGTTTAAGCTTTGATTTCCAAATGCTCACAAAAATTACCAAATTTAAGAAAGTCACAACAATAAGTCACACGTGGTCAAAATATTCAAAGACTCCTCTTTGATCCCCACCCAGGCTCAAAGCTTCTGCTATGGTCATTTCTATGGAAATCTCCAAAGAGTTTCTTTTTAAAATAGCTTTTAAGCGTAGTTAGGGGTATTTAGCCTTTTTTGCTTTTCTTCAAAGCTTTGAAAAAAGTGTTATAATATTCCAAATGTTACATTTGTTATATTTGTGCATATTTTTGATAATCATTTGTGGGGTGATCGAATTTTTTAAACCACTGTAGATACTTAAGAATGTTACAACATCTAGTACCCTGAGGTCAAAAGACTGTCAAAGACTCCTCCTTGAACCTCCCAAATTGAAAGCTTTTATTGTGACCTGACCTTTTAATGGAACTTGGGCACTGGACAAAGGGCACCATTGTCACTCAAGCGCAACGTTAGGTGGGGATGTCGATGTCGCTTTCGTCACACCAATTCGTTTTAGTGTGAATCTGCCTGGTACTTATGAATGAATGTTTTCAAAGTAAACACGTTTCATCAATAAGAAAAAAAAACGGGTTGGACGCATATGTCCATTTCCCTTTGGACGACAAAACCATGCAAGTGCTGTATCAAGCATAACTCACGACAATCTTGTTAGTTTTTGTCAACTTTTCAACTTTTTGGCATCCTTGCTTTCAACAAAAAAAATCAAGGTACTATCACTTAAATATAATAACTCCCCATGCCCCCCCTCTGGATACCATCTTGATAGGATACCGTCTCTGCTTTAAATAAAAAAAAATAATTAACTTATTGGCACCCCTGCTTTCAAAAAAAAATCGAGGTATTATCATTTAAATATGATAGCTCACTACCCCCTCCCCCCGGGATACCACCTTGATAGGATGCCGTTTCTGCTTTAAATAAAAAAATTAACTTTTTGGGATCCCTGCTTTCAATAAAAAAAATTCGAGATATTATCATTTAAATGTAATACCCCCCCTCTGGATACCACCTTGATAGGATACCGTCTCAGCTTTCATTAGAAAAATAATTTACCTAATAATTAACTAGGTCACTGTGTGGTTCAAACAAACACGCAAAATAACGTTAAACAGCTTAGTGTTCCTTGAAAAAAAATTGAAGGTATGAGTAAAGGGGTACAAGAAACAACAAAAATGTCGAAATTATTTAGATATACCTCAAATTACTGAAAAACTGAGTCAGAGATTCGCCGTGGCATTCAATAAGATCCAAAGAATCTAATTAAAAGGGAGCATACACAAAAACCAAATTAGGCCAGTAGCCTATGAGAAATCGCAAAATACCCAAGACAATGAACAAGTCCTAATGGGGGGCCCTGGGTCTATAAAAATATTTCAATGGTTTCTCAGGGAATTTGATATCATTTTCTTCTGTCTCCACTTTAAATGAAAAAAATAATTATCTTTTTGGCATCCCTGCTTTCAATAAAAAAAAGGGGTATTATCATTTAAAAATAATAGCCCCCTATCTCCCCCCCCTATAGGCAATAATTTACAATTTATTTATGAAGCATATTTTTGGGGTTACTTCCGGTTCAATCTTTAATTCCCCAACCTTGTACATAGCTTAGTCTATAGCTAAATTTTGTCTCAATAGAAGGTTTTTTTTTTATTTTTTTTTTTTTGGGGGGGGGGGTAAAAATGTTTCAGAAAGAAGATCGTATTTTCTATCAGGGTTCAACAATTGAGTATTAAACATTAAGAAAATCTGATCTAAAAACAGCAAAAAAAATCTGCAAATTTACAATTCAGCTGTAGAAACAATCTGTCGGCTGTCAATTTCAAGATCCAACTGAAGGCTGAAGCTGTATAGTAGTGAATTCGTTCTATAATTCTATTTAACTTGAAAATAAAATTCTTGACTACGAATGATGTAAGAAATAGCGATTAGGAAACTGCATTCGAAATGACTTAAACTCATTTCATAAAGATGATTCTTTTTTTGTCAACATATGAAGAACTGTGTATATTACAATATTTGCAATTGCATTTTGCATCTGTCTGGTTTTTATGCAAAGTAACAAAAGAGACGAAAATTAATGAACAAGAGAGTAGTGAAGAATTGTGGTATGCAAAGTAATATTTGGCAGGGAAAGTCACTGGTGATAAATCGCTAGGGGTGGCACCGTGATTGGGTGATTGTCGGGGATTCGGGGAACCAAATTTTTTTTTTGGGGCGACCCATAGATTTTTGGGAAAATACCCGAAAATTCGGGGATAGTGCAAGCCCTGCTTGATTTCTGATCAGGCAAATCGAAATACTAAACCACACGAGAAGAAAAAGCTCCGACTTTGCGGTTGACGCAATAAAGAATTGCCGCAAAATTAATTTGAAGTCAACCGAACGCCGCCGCCTCTGCCGGTGGCGGCGTGCCTGCGACACGCCGGCGGCGGCACGACACTTCGGCGGCGTTCGACCGGGCCTCTCGTCGGCGGCGTTCGGCCAAACCGTCGGCGCGGCGCCGGGGTCTACATGGAGGTCCCAGGGACTTCTTGCTGTCTGGTTCTAAGCCGGCTTAAGCACTTCGGCGTAGACTTGAGAAGATATGTGATCACCGTCCTGCACTGGTATCCGGGATCATTGCTTTTCCTGAGGCGAAAATAAATTTAATGATTTAAAGAACATGAAAATTGGAACTTGGAATGTTACGACATTAAAAAGTGACTATCGTATCGAAATTTTGGCTGACGAATTCAGACGATTCGAACTGGATTTAATAGGAGTTTCAGAAACTCATATCCCAAGGGTAGGAAGCATGAAATTAGGTGATATAGAATTTGTTTACTCAGGCAGGAAGGATGGGGTACATAGACAGGGAGTAAGGCTCATGATGAATAAGGAAGCTGCTAAGTCTTGTTTAGGCTGGGAAGGTATTAATAATAGAATACTAATTGCTTATTTTATGACTAAAAAGTTCAGGGTATCAGTTATAGTAGTATACGCCCCTAAAAGAACCGACTGACGGAGATACTAGTGACTCAGATGAATTTTACTTACAGTTACAGAAGCAAATAGACAGGGTCCCAGGTAGAAATGTGATGTAATTACTGGGAGGTTTTAACGCCCAGGTTGGTAGAAATAGGGATAGATGGTATCCTAGCCTAGGTAAATTTGGTGTAGGAAAAGGAAACAGAAATGGATACAGACTTTTGCAATTTTGTAGGTATAACAATCTAGTTATAACCAATACGGTGTTTGGTCATAAAATGGCTCATAAGTTAAGATGGTATTCACATGATGGTAAGACAGCAAACCTTATCGATTATGTTATAGCAACCCGAAGACTGGCAGGATCAATACAAGATACTAGGGTATATAGGAGTGCCGTTCTTGATGTTAAAAGTAAAGATTACCATCTAGTAGTGTCAAGGGTTAATTTAAAGCTGAAATATCGGAAGGGTAACTACCTCCCCTGAAGTTATGATGTTGGTAGACTCCAGGATGAGAATTTGAGAGAAAGTTTCCAGGAACAGTTGAATTTTAGAAAAACAATTTGTGAAGTTGCTGAAGGTGTACTAGGGAAGAAAGCTAGAACTGCAGCTAAGAATATTAGTGAAAAAGCTTTATGTTTAATAGAAACGAGAAAGTACAAGAATTATCTGAGTGATAGATCATATGAAAACAAAAGGAATGTAAAGAAAGTGGAGAAAGCATTAAAATATGAACTAAAGAGGTGTGAATTGGAGGCCATGGATAAAATTGCCGAGGATCTGGAAGATGCAGCTAGACGGCATAATAGTAAAATATTGTACTGACATGTCAACAAATTGAGAGGGAGTATTCAATCCGGACTTGGCCCAGCTAAAGATAGGTATGGGGCCGCAATTAGCGATAAGAAAAAAACTAAAGAGAGATTGGCCGAACATTTTGAGAATTTGCTTAACCGAGATTGAGTTGCAGGAAAAGATATAGAGGAAAATGAAAAAGTTTGTGATACCATGGATGTGAAGGAATATTTGTTTTGTGAGGAGGAATTAGCAACAGTACTAAAAGGATTAAAAAATAATAAGGCTCCATGTGCTGATAGGGTGGTAAATGAGTTTCTTAAATATGGTGGCTCTGAGGTTAGAAATAAGTTACTGAAGATTATGAATATGATTTTTGAAAAAGGGGAAGTACCTAACGATTTTAGGAAAACCTTAATTAAGCCACTTTATAAGAAAGGTGATAAAAGTGAGTGTGATAATTATCGAGGTATTAGTCTGGTCTCTGTAGGTAGTAAATTACTTAGTAATATGATACTTTTCAGACTGAGAGATGCCGTAGACAAAGTTTTAAGAGAAGAACAGTGTGGTTTTAGAATAGGTAGAGGATGTTTCGGCCAAAATTTCACTCTTAGGCTAATAATTGAGAAGTGCCTGAGTTTTCAAACACCTTCGGTCCTCAGTTTTATATATTATGAGCAAGCGTTCGATTCTGTTGATAGAAGAGCTTTAGTAAAGGTTTTATCCTTGTGTGGTATACCAGACAAATACATTAAAGTGATTAGTGCTATGTACGAGAATAACACTGCTGCGGTTAAGGTAGGAAATGAGGTTAGCAGTTGGTTTTGTATTAAATCAGGAGTTAAGCAGGGTTGTTTTCTATCCCCCTTTATATGGATTATTTTGATGGACTTTGTCTTAAGGAGCACAGGAAAGGCAATGGAGACCACGGAATCAAATAAGGAGGAAAAAGGCTCCCGGACTTGGATTATGCTGATGATTTAAGCATCCTAGACGAAAATTTGAGCAAAATGAATGAAGTTTTAGAGGTTTTGCGAGTTCAGGGTGCTAGAATTGGTTTGAAAATTAATGTTAGGAAGACTAAGTCACTAAGGCTAGGAATAAGTGAAGATGAAAAGGTGACGTTGGGTAATGAAAAGGTTGATCAGGTGGGCAGCTTCCCTTACCTTGGTAGTATTATTAGTAAAGATGGTGAGAGCAGTGAAGATGTTAAAAGTAGAATAGCCAAGGCTCAGGGTGTTTTTTCACAGTTAAAAAAAGTCTGGAAGAATAGGAAGATAAGTCTGCAAACCAAGATTAGAATATTAGAAGCTACAGTGATGACAGTGGTCAAATATGGCTCTGAGGCATGGACGCTCCGAAAAGCGGATGAAGATTTTCTAGATGTTTTCCAGAGAAGTTGCTTAAGGATTGTTGTGGGTACCCGGCTGACTGACCGTATTTCAGACAATAGGCTATACGAAAAATGTGGTTCAATACCGCTCTCTAGGGCTATAATGAAAGAAAGGTTGAGGTGGCTAGGGCACGTTGTGCGGATGAAGGATGACAGATTGCCGAAGATTGTTCTTTTTGGCCAACCGTCTAGCGCTAAAAGGACAGCTGGTCGTCCCCGTCTGGGGTGGGAGGACGTCATAAAGAAAGATTTAAAGGAAATGGGAACTTCGTGGGCGGTTGTAAAGAGGGAGGCTTTGAATAGATTGGGGTGGAGGAGGAGCGTGCGTAGCTCTTTGGCCTTAGGCGGCTTGGTGCTGCGGTGAGTTGTTAGTAGTAGTAGTAGTAGTATTCATGATAAGAAATTGAAAATGACTGAAATTAAATCTTATGGAATAGTAGTACTATTTTTAGCTAGTTTTTGTTCTCTAAAAAAGCTAAATCGCTGATTTTTTTGCTATATGTGCATTTCAGGGCAATCCTCTAAGTCTTAGGAACCTTTGTCTGATGCCAATTCTTCCAGGCAGGATAACTAAGGGCCATTACAGGTAGGATTTGTAATTCATAATGCCTAATCCACTTTCCTTCGGCATCCTTCACAATGTTGTATTATTAAATTCTCAAAAATGTCAATTTTAGTTCCCACTCAACTCTTCATTTCTCAACTTACCACTACCTAGGTCTCCACCTCTCTGTTCCCTATTCCTCCATATCTCCATCCCACACAGCTTACTGAGTCTTACTACCCAATGAGGATATGAGGCGAGTGGACGTGTATATTTGGAGAAGCAGAGGTGGGCAAATCAGAATTCTAAATAAAATCTTTTGATTTTTCATGTTTAGCTTAATGCTAGTGTAAATTTCCACGATTTACCAGCTTATTTACCTTGACCCTTATCCTGTTACACCCTTAAATATAGACGTATATCAATCCAACATCTTATTGAAAGAAGCATGTTGTATTATACTTTGCTGCAACTGCTTGTTTGTTTAATTTTAAAGAAGTTTATTTTTTAAAGAGAGTTCTGTTTTGGTGTCTTAAAAAAAAAAAAAAAAAAATGGGCGTCTAAGATCAATACAACCAGATTCTTTTTCTAATTTTGTTTTCTTAATGGAGGTTCTCTCAGTCCTGAGATTGTTTTGGGGTGTTTACATGGTAAGAACTTTTAAAGAAGATCAATGTTATAAAAAAAAATTTTTGCACTAAGAAGCGACCACATTTTTCTCCCGAATTTGTTGTCCTCGTTAGGATCTCCTTGTTCCACTCAGTATACCCTGGAATATTCAAGCTGATCGGAGAAAACAATGTTTTTCCCATTTGGGTTTTCCAATGTTTTTCCTATTTTCCTATTTATTCAATTGGAAATTGGAATGGCTAGTGCCCTGTTTAATAGTCAAAAGTGATTGGAAGGCAACTAACACCCATTCCACGCCCACCATTTCCCCAAACACATCCAATCAGAATTTTGAGATAGCCATTTTGTTCAACGTACTTGATTTTCAGATAGAAATTATGTTTTTGAGGAGGGCACTCCCCCCACAGCCCTCAGGGTAAGGATTGTAAGTTATGCCCTGGGGGCATATAAGGTTTTTATAGAAAGCTTTGTCGAAGGAACTTCAAAAAGGGCTTATTCGATTGGAAATTCAAAGGACTAGTGCCCTTGTTAATAGTCGAAAGTGATTGGAGGGCAACTAACCCCCCTCTCACGCCCACCGTTTCCCCAAACACATCCAATCAAAATTTTGAGACAGCCATTTTGTTCAGCGTAGTTGAAAGTTCTGGAAATTAGGTCATTGAGGATGATACTCCCCCCTAAGCCCTCAGGGCAAGGTTGTAAGTTATTCCCTGGGGGCATAAAAGGTTTTTATAGAACGCTTTCTTAAAAACTTCAAAATAAGCTCATTCGGTTGGAAATTGAAATGTTTAGTGCCCTTGTTAATAGTCGAAAGTGATTGGAGGGCAACTAACCCCCCTCTCACGCCCACCGTTTCCCCAAACACATCCAATCAAAATTGTGAGGTAGCCCTTTTGTTCCACGCATTTTAAAGTTCAGGAAATTATACCTTTTAGCAGGACACTCCCCCCACAGTCTTCAGGGGAAGGGTTATAAGTTATGCCCTGGGGTCATATAAGGTTTTTATTTAAATATTTGTCGTAGAAACTTGAAAAAGGGCTTCAAGTTTCTAATGTTTTCGTAAAAAGTGTTGTCGTAGAGACTTCAAAAAGGGCTCATTCGATTGGAAATTGAAATGGCTAGTGCCCTTTTTAATAGTCGAAAGTGATTGGAGGGCAACTAATCCCCCTCTCACGCCCTCTATTTATCCAAACACATCCAATCAAATTTTGAGATAGCCATTTTGTTCAACGTAGTTGTAAGCTCTGGAAATTAGGGGTTTCAGGATGATAACCCCCTCAGAGCCCTCAGGGTAAGGGTTATAAGTTATGCCCTGGAGGCATATAAGGTTTTTATTCAAAGCTTTGTCGTAGGAACTTGAAAAAACGCTCATTTGATTGGAAATTCAAAGGGCTAGTGCCCTTTTTAAAAGCCGAAAGTGATTGGAGGGCAACTAACCCCCCTCTCACACCCGTCATTTCCCCAAACACATACAATCAAAATTTTGAGATAACCATTTTTTTCACCGTAGTTGAAAGTTCGGGAAATTGGGTATTTGAGGATGACAACCCCCTCCTCCTACAGCCCTCAGGGCAAGGGTTGTAAGTTATGCCCTGGGGGCTTATGAGGTTTTTATAGAAAGAGTTGTCTTAGAAACTCCAAAAAGGGCTCATTCGATTGAAAATGGAAAGAGCTAGTGCCCTTTTTAATTGTCGACAGGGATTTAAGGGCAACTAACCCCCCTCTCACACCCACCATTTCCCCATAAACGTCCAATCAAAATTTTAAGATATTCATTATGTTTAGGGTAGCTGAAAGTTCTGAACAATAGGTCTTTGAGGATGACAACTCTACCCCTTCCCCCCCACAATCCTCAGGGCAAGGGTTACAAGTTATGCCTTGGGGGCATATAAGGTTCTTATAGAAAGTTTTGTCGTAGAAAATTTCAAATGGGCGTATTTGATTGGAAATTGAAAGGGCTAGTGCCCTTTTTAATAGTCAAAATTGAATGGAGGGCAACTAACCCCCTCTCACGCCCACCATTTCCCCAAACACATTCAATCAAAGTTTTGAGATAACCATTTTGTTCAACATAGTTGAAAGTTCAGGACATTATGTATTTGAGGATGACAAACCCCCCAGAGCCCCCAGGGAAAAGGTTGTAAGTTATGCCCTGGGGGCATATAAGGTTTTTATAGACAGTGTTTTCGTAGAAACTTCAAAAGGGGCTCATTTAATTGGAAATTGAGAGGGATAGTGCCCTTTTTAATAGTTGAAAGTGATTGGAAGGCAACTAACACCCCTTCCACGCCCAACATTTCCCCAAACACATCCAATCAAAATTGTGAGGTAGCCGTTTTGTTCCACGCATTTAAAGTTCAGGAAATTATACCTTTTAGCAGGACATTCCCCCCACAGTCTTTAGGGCAAGGGTTATAAGTTGTGCCCTGGGGTCATATAAGGTTTTTATTTAAATATTTGTCGTAGAAACTTGAAAAAGGGCTTCAAGTTTCTAATGTTTTCGTAAAAAGTGTTGTCGTAGAGACTTCAAAAAGGGCTCATTCGATTGGAAATTGAAATGGCTAGTGCCCTTTTTAAAAGCCGAAAGTGATTGGAGGGCAACTAACCCCCCTCTCACGCCCTCTATTTATCCAAACACATCCAATCAAATTTTGAGATAGCCATTTTGTTCAACGTAGTTGTAAGTTCTGGAAAATAGGGGTTTCACGATGATAACCCCCTCCGAGCCCTCAGGGTAAGGGTTATAAGTTATGCCCTGGAGGCATATAAGGTTTTTATTCAAAGCTTTGTCGTAGGAACTTGAAAAAACGCTCATTTGATTGGAAATTCAAAGGGCTAGTGCCCTTTTTAAAAGCCGAAAGTGATTGGAGGGCAACTAACCCCCCTCTCACATCCACCTTTTCCGCAAACACATCCAATTAACATTTTTAGATAGCCATTTTCTTCGACGTAGTTGAAAGTTTTGGAAATTAGGTCTTTAAGGGTAACACCCCCCCCCCCAGCCCTCAGGGCAAGGGTTGCAAGTTATGCCCTGGAGATATATAAGGTTATTTTATAGAAAGCGTTGTCGTAGAGACTTCAAAAAGGGCTCATTCGATTGGAAATTGAAATGGCTAGTGCCCTTTTTAATAGTCGAAAGTGATTGGAGGGCAACTAACCCCCCTCTCACACCCGTCATTTCCCCAAACACATACAATCAAAATTTTGAGATAACCATTTTTTTCACCGTAGTTGAAAGTTCGGGAAATTGGGTATTTGAGGATGACAACCCCCTCCTCCTACAGCCCTCAGGGCAAGGGTTGTAAGTTATGCCCTGGGGGCTTATGAGGTTTTTATAGAAAGAGTTGTCTTAGAAACTCCAAAAAGGGCTCATTCGATTGAAAATGGAAAGAGCTAGTGCCCTTTTTAATTGTCGACAGGGATTGAAGGGCAACTAACCCCCCTCTCACGCCCACCATTTCCCCATAAACGTCCAATCAAAATTTTAAGATATTCATTATGTTTAGAGTAGCTGAAAGTTCTGAACAATAGGTCTTTAAGGATGACAACTCTACCCCCCCCACAATCCTCAGGGCAAGGGTTACAAGTTATGCCCTTGGGGCATATAAGGTTCTTATAGAAAGTTTTGTCGTAGAAAATTTCAAATGGGCGTATTTGATTGGAAATTGAAAGGGCTAGTGCCATTTTTAATAGTCAAAATTGAATGGAGGGCAACTAACCCCCTCTCACGCCCACCATTTCCCCAAACACATTCAATCAAAGTTTTGAGATAACCATTTTGTTCAACATAGTTGAAAGTTCAGGACATTATGTATTTGAGGATGACAAACCCCCCAGAGCCCCCAGGGAAAAGGTTGTAAGTTATGCCCTGGGGGCATATAAGGTTTTTATAGACAGTGTTTTCGTAGAAATTTCAAAAGGGGCTCATTTAATTGGAAATTGAGAGGGATAGTGCCCTTTTTAATAGTTGAAAGTGATTGGAGGGTAACTAACCCCTCTCACGCCCACCATTTCCCCAGAAACATCCAATCAAAATTTTCAGATAGCCATTTTGTACAACGTAGTTGAAAGTTCTGGAAATTAGGTCTATGAGGATGACAGTCCCCCCAGAGCCCTTAGGGCTAAGGTTGTAGTTTATGCCCTGGGGGCATATAAGGTTTTTTATTGAAATCTTTGTCGTAGAAACATGAAAAAGGGCTCATTCGATTGGAAATTCAAAGGGCTAGTGCCCTTTTTAATAGTCGAAAGTGATTGGATGGCAACTAACCCCTCTCTCACGGTTATTTTGGGCATGGTTGTTGTTTAATATAATTTAAATAAAACACGTTACAGTCAGCCTAACTAAAGTAAAATATTCGACTGTTCGAACCTTTTTAATAGTCGAACGTTATTGTAAGGCAACTAACCCCCCTCTCACGCCCATCATTTCCCCAAACACATCCAATCAAAATCTTCAGATAGACAAAAGCTAGAATATAATTTGTACTTCACTGAAAAAAAATATTTTAAATGTTTTCACTTTTATAACTTTAAGAATTAAAAAATTAATTAAGATTTTAAGGAATAAACATCAGCATATGTATATTAAACTGAAAATGCACAATTTTTCAGTAAGTTCATTTGAATTTTTTTCAATAAAGTAAAAATTATATTCTATCTTTTAGAAAGCACTGGGTTTAGAACCCTACTCAGATTAATTTCTGCTCGTTTTGAGTCTGACTTATTTTAATTTCTGTTGTTTTTTTTTTGGGGGGGGGGGGTCATTTATTTATTGATCCTGATTTGTGGTAGTTGTATGCTTGGTAGATTATCTGATTTTTTTCCAGTTTTGGTTTAATGAAGTTCTTTACTTTTTTTGAAAAACTTATTTTCTGCAAAAAGTTTTTCTGATTAATATTTAAACAATGGGCAAAGTTTATAACTTGCAGCTTTTCCCCCGGGGACTGTGGGGGAGTAAGTCGTCCTAAAAGACATAGTTATTAGATATTTCGAGTATGCTGAACAAAATGGCTATCTCAAAATTTTGATCCGGTGACTTTGAGGAAAAAGTGAGCGTGGGAGGAGGCCTTGTTGCCATCCAATTTATTGGTCGCTTAAAAAGGGCACTAGAGTTTTTAATTTCCGTTCGAATGAGCCCTCTTGTGAAATTCTAGAACCATTGGGTCGATACAATCACCCCTGGGGAAACAAAAAAAAATAAACAGAAAAAAAAAAAAATAATAAACACATCCGTGATCTTTCTTCTTGCAAAAAATACAAAATCCCACATTTATGCAGATAGGAGCTTGAAACCTTTATAGTATTGTTCCCTGACACGCTGAATCTGATGGTGTGATTTTCATCAAGATTCTATGACTTTAGGGGCTCTTTTCCCCCTTTTTCGAAAATAAGGCAAATTTTCTGAGGCTCTTAACTTTTGATGGGTAATACTAAACTCGATGAAACTTATATAACTATAACCAGCATAAAAATCCGATTCTTTTGATGCATATATTATTGTCAAATTCCGTTTTTTAGAGTTTCGCTTTCTATTGAGCCGGGTCGCTCCTTACTTACAGTTCGTTACCACGAACTGTTTGATCAAGATAAAACATAATTATTTAATAGTAAAAGCTTGATTTAAAACTTCCATTCAGACAAACTTTATTTTCTAAACCAGTGGGAGTACTAACTCTACCAAAAGTCACAAATTTCGTCTCAAAACACAAATAGAAAGCCAGTTAAACCTCGTAAAACTTACCAATTCATCTAGGGCTTCTAAGATAAAGGGCTTCTAAGGGCTTCATCTAGGGTCCTCCCTCTAAGATAAAACTTGAACTAATTCAAAGATACATCCTGAACCCCCAATCAACATAGCCTATTCAATAAAATATTAAAAACAATAGTATCAATAGCTTTACTAAAATCTATGGAAATTGAAATCGCTAACTCACCATGTTCATAAAATCTCATGTATTCTTGCTATCATAGTAGCAAGTTAATAAAATCTGTGAGATGGTGTACTGCATGTATTCAAGAATGGTCTTTCCTGAATCCAAATCCAAACTGTGTTTCCGTGAATCCAAACTGTGTTTCCGTGAATCCAAACTGTGTTTCCTGAATCCAAACTGTGTTTCCGTGTGAAATCCATATAGTTTCAGGTAACTACAATCTTTTGTGCATAACATTTTAATATAGTTTTGAAAACAAACTATAACATCGAAATCGGTCTCCAGTTGTTTTCAAACCTTCTTTATGCAAAGGGATGACAGTGGCTTCTTATAATCGTGAAGGAAACTCATCCCTTTTCATTAATACAAAGCAGGGCAACAAATATTCTATCACTAACTAATTTAACCTAACCATCACTAATCTAAATGTTTGCAGATTGACACCATCACTCCCAGACAAATTCGGCTTCATGCATCCTACTATTTGCTTCATCCCCTCCTTATTAGTTTCAGCAATATCCATCTTCACTTCTGAACCTCTTTCATCTTTAAAAGCCTTAGAAATTTTGTTACTATCATTATATGAAGTCTCGTGTACTGATTTACCTATTTTTTGAAAAGTAATCCACTAAGATATCAGAAATTTCTTGCCTTTTAGCAACTATTCTATCATAAAATTTTAGCCTAGTTGGAGTTTCAATCTTCTTGTTCTCGCTTAATAATTCGTGAATGATTTTCCACATACCTTTAGTGTTCCCTCTATTATTTTCAATTTTTTCTATACATTTTCTTATTTTCTATTATTATTTTCATTATTTTCTATACATTTTTTCAACACAAGATCTTTGATGCCGAATAGTCTCATTGCCATTTTTTTTCAACACAAGATCTTTGATGCCGAATAGTCTCATTGCCAACTTTCTTAAATACTTTTAATACCTCCTGTAAGTCTAAATTTGGGTAAAGTCCCTACGACTCATTTCTTTTCTGGATTAGTCGAAGAAACTTTTGGGATACCTGTGGCTTTCTGAGAGTATCATTATTCAAATATAAAAGATCAGAATTAAAATCACCCATGCAAATAAACTCGGAAGTATTCATATGTATCTCATAAAAAAAAAACTCAACCAAAACTATGTGCAAACTCCTCCCATTGAGTCATCAGTGGCCTATACACTTCACTTGTCAAAACCTTATTCCCACCCATTTCCAGCTACAGAGTAAGAGTTTCCTTACTATAAAATGCTAACCTCCACGGGCTTTCGTCTTTCTATTCTTTACAATAAGTTGTTATCCTGGAAAATTAATAAGTGACAAAGAATGCTCTGACGTTAAAAAAAATCTCACATAGGCCTATAATATCAAATGTACAATTTGTTCTATCAAGAATCTGCAGAATCTCACGATACGATGATGTAACGTGATAATTTCAATGACCAAGACAAAACGCTATATCCAGAATAAGCGTATCCGTAGATTTAGCGATGCAAACCATTTAATCAGCTAATCACCTTAACCGTAAAAACCGTAAAAATCAGGTTTTTTCCAGCTCTCAACTTTGATGCGTTTTTTAAAGTTATTAAAAACTATAATGTGTCTCAATTTTATTTAGTTAGATAGGCTAATGAAATCAATAAACGGAAGAGCTCATTACTTTCTTCCTTTGGCTCAGAACCAACTTTTAAAAGCAACAGAAAGTGGAACAAAAAGAAGAAGGCATTTAAAAGGGATTTGATTCCCACCAACGTCTTCCATTAGTAACACAATAACAAAAAGTGAAAACAATCTTAACAGTGAAAGCAGCTCAACTTAGACCAAATTAATTAACAAATGTGATCCAATGGTACTGCCTCAGCCTTGGCTCATATTTGTGATAGCCGCCTTTCAACATAGACTTGATTTTCCCCTACACTAACGGGAGAAAATTCGGAACAGAATTTTCAGACATCTTCAAGACAAATTTAGGCTTGTGTTTTTCACAAGTTTTCCAACACCCCTTTCCCCAAAAGTGGTTTTAGGGGAGATGCGTTGAGGGGGCACTCGCCCCCTCATTTATCTTTATTAAAATAAAATAGAGGTCGTAGTTTGCATGAAGTTACTTACTTACTGTAATACTTATATGATAATACTTAATTCTTACTGTAAGCATAAGCTAATTGAAGAGGCCAGAAACGCCAGTGCTTTCCCCTGAAAGATAGCCCATGCTAATTGACTATCCAGACGTGGACCCCCTCTTGCTCCCCTCCGCCCCAATGAGAAAGCTGGAGCTACGCCCCTGTCCTTACTAGCAATATCCTTAGTAGATAGAGTAAGGTTGAAGGGTCTGTTTATCCTTACCTTCATTTACTACTTAACTGGGTGGTCCCAACTCATCATCTTACCGGTGTGCCTTCTGAAATTTTTTATTATTGTGACCACTAATGCATGGCCATGCTCAATCTCGGATGATTCAATGATTCTTATGGTTTCAGATGTAGATATTTCCCGTGTTTCTTTCTCAACTCTCGTTGGTATTAAAGCCTTGCTAAAGGATATGTTTTTTTTTTTTAATATACAAACTTTTTTATGCCAATAACTTTGGATATGTCACTTCAAGTTTAATACATGCGTAATCCCCGTAAGAAAACATCGGCTTTGATGTGTCTATTTTTTCCAAGCTTCCAACTTTTGGAATTATGGTCACTATAGACAAGGGCAACTCTTTGCGTACAATTCACTACTCATTACTATGAACAGTCTAACCCATGCACGACAGATTTCATTTTATACCTTATGTCACTTATCAAACAGTTCGTGGTAACGAACTTCAAGTAAGGAGCGATGCAGCTCAATAGTTGCTCTAAGGAACAGAGTTCTGATAACAGTGGACACGTCAAAAGAATCAAACTTTGATGCTTATTCAAAATATATAAAATTCATTAAGTTTAATCTTACCCATCAAAATTTACGAGTCTTGGAAAATTTGGATAATTTTTGAAAAAGGGCTGATTCAGCATGTAAGAGAAGCCTGCAGTAGAGGTTTCAAGCTCCTATACATAAAAACGTGGAGTTTTCAAGTTTTTACCTGAAGCAAGATCACGGATGCGTGTTTATTTGTTGTTGTTTTTTTACAAGGGTGATCGTATCGAACCAGTGATGTAGAAGATCGGGAGAGGGCTCATTTGATCGGAAATCAAAATGTCTAGTGCTCTTTTTAAGTGACCAAATACAAACTTACAATGAACAGAAATTATTTTGTATATAGGGGGAGTTGCCCCCTCCTCAATATCTTGCTCCTGAAGCTCCAAAAGCAACATTAAAACTTAAACGAACATAAATTATTATGTATATGACGGGGGTTGCCTCCTCCTCAATGCCTCGCTCTTTACACTAAAGTTTTCTTAGAACTTTAAAAAAAGTTATCATTCCAATTAAACGGCCCTTGTGTTTTAGGGGTCATTCTTAAGTATTTGGAACAAAAGGTCAAACTTTAGCATAAAAAGTGAGGTTTTGAAGTGGGAGCAATCCCCCTCGTATACGTAATAATTTTTGTTCGTTATAAGTTTCAATGTCGCTCCATACTTTCAGTTGAATTTTCTAAAAGGAGCGGCGTTTTCCACGAAAAAACAAAAGGGAAGAAATTTCCCTGTCGCTGCAATTTAATTGTCAATCCTGCAACTTTAATTGCCATATCAAGACACTACTCAGAGCTGTTTTTTTTTTTTTTTTTTTTTTTTTTTTTTTTTTTTTTTTTTTTTTTTTTTTTTTTTTTTTTTTTTTTTTTTTTTTTTTTGTAAGGACCAGCAACAACCTTGGAAAGTATAAGTATTAAGAGTGACTATTGAATTATGCAGCTAAAAATTTAATCAAAGAAATACTGGAAAAAGTAATAAAAACTTGATTTAAGTAAAATCTTACAAATATCCTTCCCTGCGTACAACTAATCGAAATTCTTGCTCTTGTTTCGCCTTCTCTCAACAAGCATTCAGAATTGTTATTCAATGGAACAACCAATAAAACAAATTTAATAAAGTAAAAATAAAAAAAAAAAGCAATACAATATCTATTAAAAAAAAATGTAATAGATTCTTTATGGTACACAACTAGGTTTTTCTTTTTTTTTTCCATTCTCGCAGCAATAGAAAAAAGTGAAGTATTGTTCTGGTCCGTTCCAACCATGATGTTTTATTTTAGTGTTTTGGGGTTATTGCGCCTTGTAAATATCTCTGTGTGAACATAACGGTAGCTAGAATTGCTCATTGTTGCCATTAACGAAGATTGGCCATCGCAGAAACTCTTTCAGTTGCAAACTTAGCGCTATACTCGGAGTTAAAATTAGTGCAATCTTTAGCCCAGTAATTGTTTCTAATGTTTTCGTGACACGATTTTTTTAAAACACCGAAGATTCGTAATTTCCAGTGGCCAGTGCCAAATTCTGATGATTTATGCAGGCTTCTTAAAGAACTTTAAATATATCACGAACTGTGTCAAGTTATTCATGGTCATGCAAATAGCTTATGCATTTTGATTAAAGGCTGTAGTTACCAATTCCTCAAAACTTTTAAGATAGCACGTCCCTAGAAGAAATTTATTTAAACAAAAATTTGATGACACGTTCCTTCAAGGGTTAACAGTTTCGTAGTTTAGGGAATCTCTGACGTTTGGAAGTTTGAAGGTTGGCAGCGCCCTTATGTAAGAGCTTGCTGTCTAAAGTTTCTTTGGCAAGTCTCCTTAACTTTTGTTACCGTATGTGTTTAAAAAATTTCAATGGAATCCCCGTATTTTCGTACGGAAGGTAGTGGGATCAGAAGTTGCGTATACTGCAAAAAATCCGTCTGCTCTATCCCCTTAACTCAAGACACACGCCCTCTAAGTTTCAAGTAGATCTGATCACTTCCGTGAACTGGTCGGAGAAGGGGTGCACTTCGCCTCTGAAAATCGTCATTCTCATATTCTATTGCCCCTCCAGTTTCGAGTCAATCGGTTTGAAAAAAAACCTGCTTACTTTTCTGCTGGAAAGTGAGCTGGGTGGTTAGGTAGTGTTGGAGGGACTATTGACCGACTTTTGCCCGTATCATACAATTCGAAAATAAGATCTATTTCCATAAATCGCTGTCACAGGCACAGATGGATCGAATTTGTACTTCATAGTCAAACATAAAAAAAACACAGTGTACTAGTGAAAATTTTTTATGATCCCCTCCAAACAAGATACTGAGTAGAATTAAATAATCTATGCATGTTTAGTGTTTCACTAGCCAATGTTGTTTTTTAAAAGTTTTAAATATTAGGTAATGTTGGAGGGCGGAAATTGTTTTTGCAGAATTAAAAAGCTAAAATGCCTTTAGAAAAGCCTAACAAGCAGAGATTAGATAACGTTAGATAAACAGCATAAAACCCAGGCATGCATCAGATTTGCAACCGATATTGAGTAAAAGTATACGCATATTTTAGGGTTTAACTTGATAGCGCTAGATGGCTTGAATTGTTTTAGAAAAAATAAATGCCAAAATATCTGTAAAACAGCCTGACAAGCAGCAGCTTTGCTATCGGTACCGAGCAGAATTAAAAAGTATACGCGCCTTCAGGGTTTCAATAGGTAGTGCTTAATGGTTTTAAATATTTTTCAAAATTTAAGAGCCAAAATATCTGTATAAGAGCTTGACAAGCAGCTACTTTGCTACTGGCACTGAGTATAATTGGGGAGCATACGCGTCTTTAGGGTTTTGCTAAGGAATCTTAGATGGCGTGAAAATTTGTAGGAAAAAAAAAGGTTTACCGCCGGAGCTGAAGCTTTGCCACCTGTAGTGATTGGATTACTAGATAACGTTTAATGGCATGAATTTTTCGTAGAAATTTTAATATGCCAAAACACCTGTATAAAATCGCAACCAGCACCAGGTTTGCTACCGATATTGAGTAGAATGAAAAATCATACGCATATTTAGGGCTTAACTTGATAACGTTAGATGGCGTGACTTATTTTGTTTTAAATAACAAACAACAAATTAATTCTAGAATGTAATGTGGCAGTGACAGAAATTAAATAAACTAACACTAACTATTATGGCTTATACATAATTTTATAGATACATTTTACGCATTGGCTATATCGATCATGATAAAAAATTACTGCTGCAACCATGACTATACATCGAACGCAAGAAAAAGACTTCGGCTTTTTCTTAGCTGTATATAGTGAAGAACAAAACTTAATTGCAACCAACGTCACAATATAATTTACGCTATAACACCATTTATGGCTGTAACCTACGATTTTGACCTCATTCATCATCTTGTATACGAATATGTAGTTTTTGTGAAAAAATGGAATTGATTTTTTAAATTATGTTTTGTTATTTACAAAATCACGTAGATGTAGCAATTTCCTTCAAAATAAGCCATTAAACAGCTCTCTATGATGTTCCAGTATCCTGCTAGCAGTGAAGAAAAAAAAGGCAATAAAAAAGAGGACACATCAGTGCTGTCCATGTTAAAAAGTGATTTTTTTTTTTTTTTTTTCAAGCCAGTGAGCTGTAAGTTTCCTGAATAGGTTTCGGGTATTTTCGGAGACCACACTGCCTTTCCATGACGAACAAATAACAGTTCAATTGGGACAAATCCTTTTATTAGACAGCGAAAACAGTAACAAAATATGCTGTTTGTTTATCTGCTGATTTTGATAATGTGCTGAGGACGGTCACTGTGTATTTGACCGGAATATTCAGAAATTTTGTTATTGTTTTCACTGTCTAATGAAAGGATTTGTCTCTATTGAACTGTTATTGGTATGTCATAGGTTTTGGGCCATGGCGGTTACAATGGTGTATGTTTCGGTTCGATTCGATGCCATTTTTTTGGAGGGCGGGGGTAGGCTATTTTTCGAAATTCTTTTAAATTTATTTTCAAACCTTAGGTAATAGTTACCATTCCTGAATCAACTAGAAATGGTAATGTTTTCCCACTTGCCAATTTTTCTTAAACGTGTTTTTAAATTTCGCTTGCTATGGGCCGTGGTTTGTTCCTTACTAGATTGCAGTTACCGCTGCAACAATATAAAAAGCCAAAATACTTCTAAAAAACAGCCCGACAAGCAGCAGCTTTGCTATCGTTACCGAGTAGACTTAAAAAGCATGTGCATGTTTAGGGTTTCATTAGGTAGCGTTAAATTGTGAGGAAAGTTTGTCGAGCGAAAATACCTGTAAGAAAGCTTGACTAGCTGCTACTTTTCTACTGGAACTAATTAGAATTGAAAAGCATACACATCTTTAGGGTTTTACTAATAAACGTTAGATAGCGTGAGTTGTTTTTAGGAAAGTTAAAAAGCTATAGTACTGATAAAAAAAAAATGCCTGAAAACCGGCAACTTCGCTACCGACACTTAGTAGAAATGAAGCGCATACACATCTTTAGGGTTTTACTAAGCAATATTAGAAACATGAATTGTATTTAGGAAGACGGACAAGCGCTACTCTGCTACCAGTACTGAACAGTCTTACAACATTTACATCTTTAGAACTTTACTAGGCATCTTTCGATGAAGTAAATCGTTTAAAGCTTTTACTTCAAGGAATAAAGAGTCTACGCCTGCTGTTAATCTTACTGTCTTAGGTCAAATCTGTTGATTCTTGTATAAATTTAAATATTTTCCACCGAAATATTGTATATATCCGAAGAAGGCTATCCGCCTTCTTCGGATAGCCTTTGTTGAAATGGCTGATCAGATAGATTGTATTTTTCGTAGGTGTGTCCTTATTGTTTTCATCTTTTTAGGGAGATTACATTGATCTTTCACTTGGCATAGCACTTGGAATCTCAACAATGGCTGCTGCTGCTTTAGGAAACGCTGTTTCCGATGTAGCTGGGATAAGTCTTTCTGCTTATGTTGAAAAGCTAACAGAAAAGTTTGGGGTTGCCAAACATTCTCTAACTCCAGTTCAGCTTGCTACAACATCGTTTAGAATATCTGCAAACCTTGTAAGCTGTTTTTTTTTTTTTTTTTTTTTTTAGACTATCATTTTGTTCAGGATATCAGAATATCATTTTCAATCAAGTGTCACATAATCTTTTTGAGCTCAAGAAATACCCACAAAGTCTACTTTTCACTAAAAGGTCTGAATTATTTTGTATCCACCCCCTACCTGTATGCTAGTATGCCACTAACTTTGCCTTGGATATAGTTTGGTTTCTGCAGTTTAGTTTGAAGTAATGCAAGTTATTCTTCGCTGGGCTACCAATCCAACAAGTTTTACTTTACTTTTGCCATCTTTCCCCTCCAAAAACATTCAGTGCAAAAACAAACTTTCAGTTAGGTGCATCTTACGTGGTTATTGGTAATAATAAAAAGAACATTTTTTTATATGCAAATAAAGTGCGATTAAAAGCTTTTAGTTGTCCCAATTCAGTGGAGCATCTTTTACCCTTTACCTTCTCAACCGTCAAAAATCGAAAACGTTCAGCTTAAAAACAGGGTTTCATGGTTATTGAATTTTTAAAATAAAATTGGTTTATTATTTAAAGTAGAAAACGGTTACGATCTTCCATGAGCAAAAATTACCAATTAGAAATTACCAGTTCTCCGATGTAAATAATATGATATAATTCGCAATCCTTAAAACTTATTTGTTACTCAAAAATTATGGTCGCTTATGACGAAACAAACAGTGGTGCACTAAGTGACTTCGCTGAAATGATTAATATGTATAAATTAGTCGTTGATCAGATCTCAAGGTGAAAACATCTATCTAGATTGGATATATTAAATTTGAAGTCCGGTATGTTCTTAAATTAATTCAGTGACCGGAGTTAATTAAGAGATCATTTAAAGGATTAAGTCAGGAATAAATAACAATGGACTTTTGGTAAACTTGACCTAGATTCTTCATATTCCGTGAGGACATAAACTGGATTGAACTTTGAATCTAATTGGATTGCGCAACAAGTGAAACTGCCTGCAGTAAGAGATTAAGAAATATTATTAATTTTGAGCATTCAAAGAGTGTAGACGTAAAGTGATATAATATAATAAGACATTAATGTGACCCTAATTGGTGAGCAGGAGAGGGGCAGATCCTCCTGTCAGAATCAATAATTTCCCTTTTAATAATGCCTAAATATTATTGTCCTGAATGTAGAAATCCAGCAACCAGTGGGACAGTTCAGTGCACTAAATGCAGCCAATGGTGGCACCCCAAATGTGCAAAGATTACTCTTGGCTTAAGAGAGAAGTTAGAGAAATGGCTATGCTTAAACTGTGATTTTCCCACTTCCCCTTTGATTACAAGTGATGAAAAACTTTCTGGCAAAGTTACGCAAAAAGCAAGCCCTAGATCTGTTGCGAAAAACACGCCTATAGTAACTCCCAGGTCCTCCAATCCCCAAGCAAAGATAATAACTAGGCCCAGCAAAAAACAGAAAACTCCCTGTGTCGATTGTGGAGAATATATACGAGAAATTTCAGCGTTAAGAAATAAATGCTCTGCCCTTGAGAATGAACTTTCAGCCCGTGATTCTGTTATCGATAAGCTTGACAATGAAGTCAGGTCTGTTTCTGAAAAACTTGCGATTGGTATGCAAGAACGCCGTAAGTTAGACATTTTAGTCGACGAAAAAAAAAACAACAATCGATTCTCTAAAGATGCAGATAAATCAGTCTCAAAACCGGTTTCCACTGGATCAAATCCCAAGCGGCCATGAACTTGGTACCCAGCCAGCCACCCAAAATAATCAACGCGAAATGAATGCTGTAAGTGCGGCGTCAGTTACATCGGATATGCCCCTTCAAAGTGCGGTGAATAATAATACTGACATTGCCGCAAGTGATGAGAATAATGTGATTCCGATTGACAAGTTACAGGAAGAGGACTTACATATCATTTTCGAGAAAATAATCAAGCCACCATGTAAAAGAGAGTGTTGGTTCTTTCGGAATGGTTTTTGCAAGAGGGGAGCTAGTTGTAAATTTGCTCATGAAAATAAAGTGACTCCGATAACAGTTCGACCTTGCCCTGAACAGCCCAAGTCAAAAGGGGTGTGTAAATTTTTCGAAGAAGGAACATGTAAATTTGGTATTCACTGCCGGTTCCTACATCCATGTTATAGTTTCCTTGCCAAGTCATGTAGTAGTACTGAATGTGTCCTTGATCATATAAAGATGTGCCCTCGTTTTAGATGCTTAGATGAAAATTGTAGACTAGCGCATTTTAACCGTACTGACCCAAGCTCATCAAAAAACGCCCACTTTCGACGACGCAAACAGCAGAAAATCCAAAACAAACCCTCTTGGGGTCTAGAAAAGAAGGTCCACCTTCCTGGGGAATCCAGCATCCCTTTTCAGTACACCACCCCTCCTATGACACATCTCAGAAGCCTCTTAGACCCCCTCCCTCCTCCTCCTCCACCTATCCATTTTCATCAACAGCCAATCAACAACCAGCCCCGTCCTTATTCTATCCCCCCTCCCCTTTACCCCTTTCCCTGCAGAAGGAAAAAATTGTTGGTGACTTCAGTTTAAGTAATCCTGTTGCTGCCCCAGTCGCGATAGGGGGCAAGAAATTCCAAAATAAACCTTTTTCCCGGGAGTTTCACGACAAACGTTACGTATTTCCTTCTTTCCTTTACAGCAACGCCGAAAGTTTAAATCTAGAGAAATTTACTGAACTTCAGACTACAGCTCAAATGCTTGGCTCTTCCGTTATCTGTGTTTCCGAGGTCCACCGGCAAGATCTTAATTTATTGAGGGTTCCTAACTTTTCTTCTTTTATTAAACTTCGGCCTGATGACCATCCTCTTGGGAAAAAAGGAGGAGGAATAATGACACTCGTGCACGAATATTTTAAACCTCAGCTTTTAAATATACCTTTTCTTGAAGATAATGATGAAATTATTTGGGTCAAAGCCCAACCTAAGCGACTCCCTAGGCCGCTCTCTGCCATAGCAATGTGCGTTTTCTATTATTCACCTGGTCAGCCAGCTGCAGCAAGAAAAGCTTTTTGGGAGAAGCTGCAGGAATCGGCAGATTATGTCCAGAGAACTCACCCATATTTTGGAGTAGTAATGCTAGGAGATGCTAACGAACTCGATAGCAAATCGCTGGCCAGGTCACTTAACCTTAAAACTCTAGTCGATTTCCCAACAACTAAGGGGAATACATCTCTGGATGTAATCCTGTCAAATCTTTCGGAATATTACCAGAATCCCAGTAAACTGGCACCACTTGGTGGAAGTTATCATTATATGTTACAGTGGAACCCCTTGGAAAAAGTAAAAATTAAATATTCAGTAACCGAAGTTACTTCAAGGCCGATCACTGACCATGGTCTGCTGCAATTCGGTGACTGGATAACGGGAGAAAATTGGGTCGCGGTCTCTTCAGCTAAAGACTTGGATTCCCAAGTAGAAGAATTCCATAATAAGTTAAATTCAAAATTTCTCGAGTGCTTTCCCGAACGTAAGACTAAATTCTGTTCTAGTGATAAACCATACGTAAATTCAAAAATAAAGCAACTGATAAAACATAAATTGCGCCTAATACGAAAAGGTCAAGTGAACCAAGCAAAACAGTTGGCAAACCAAATAAAATGGAAAATCAAAAAGGCACAAGCAAATTACTATGAAAATGAAGTTGACCATCTTTTGGAGTCCAAACCGTCGCAGTTTTTCAGTAAAGTAAAAAGTCTGACTGGCAAAAGTTCTCAACCAGTTGACTTCATGAAGGATGAGCCTCTAGAGAAAACCGCGAATGATTTAAATGCCCATTTTGCTTCAATTGTGCAGTCTTACCCCCCTCTTCCACCCGAGGATCCTCCAGTAAAGTTAACTACTTCTTCAGATGATAATTTAATTGCTGATATTTCATCGGCAATTATAATCCGTAAACTCTCTTCGTTAAAAAGAACTTCCGTTGCCCCTTTTGACATTCCAGTTGCTCTTATTAAAGCATTTGCTAAAGAATTATCATTTCCCCTTCAGATAATTTTCAATAATATAACAAAAACAGGATATTTTCCAAAGAAATGGAAGAAAGGGTTTATTACTCCAATTCCAAAGAAAGGAGCAGCTAATGATTTCTCTGGTGTCCGGCCGATCACAGTTACGTCAGTTTTTAGCAGAATATACGAAAGCTTTGTTGCCGCATGGCTGAAAAAATATCTTTTGAAAGTAACTGATCGAAAGCAATTTGGTAACATCCCTAAGTGTTCGACAGTTCATTACCTCGTTAATTTAATTGATTTTATTTTAAAACACCTGGATGAACCTGGAAAATGGATAAATTTAATTGCAATTGATTTCAAAAAAGCATTTGACCTTGTTGATCACAAAATCCTTTTAGAAAAAATGGCGGAAAAAAATATACCCAGCTTTATTATTAAAATCATCAAGAGCTTCTTAACAAATAGAGAGCAAACTGTGAAGTATAAGGACCAATTTTCCACTTTTCTGCCAGTTTTTTGTGGAATCCCACAAGGAACGGTGATCGGGCCGCTGGGCTTCCTCCTCATGATAAATGAAATCGCTGCTAAGCTGGGGGACAGATGGAAATACGTTGACGACTTGTCCTTAACGGAAATCGTATCTAAGGATTCGAAGAGCAATGCTGCTGGTATCATTGACCAAGTTACCTCAGAGGCGGCTGAACTTAACATGGTCGTGAATAAAGACAAATGCTCGGTCACGACATTTTCTTTTCTTCAGAATACTCAACCGTCTTTCGAACCTCCTATCGCTTCCGAGCTAATAAGCCATAAAATAACTTTACTTGGTGTGGTGATTTCTTCTGATCTCTCATGGCGGGAGAATACAAAGACAATTGTAAAAAAAGCTAACGGCGCAATCCAAATGCTAAAAACACTGAAAAAATTTCGAGTTCCTAAGGATAAGCTGAAACTAATATTTCACACTTTCATCCGCCCCTTAGTTGAATATGCTTGTCCGGTTTGGCACTTTGCCCTTACCCAGGATGAAATTGATAAAATAGAACGAGTTCAGAAGAGATCACTGCAAATCATTTATGGTGGATCCCCTCTACCTTACTCCTTTTACCTCAAGGAATTTAAACTTGAATCCCTTTCTTCCCGCCGAGGAAAATTATGCCAAAGATTTGGCTCCACCCTCCTTCAACATCCCATCTACCGATCATTCCTTCCCCCACCTTTTGTCCCTATAAGATCTCGTCCCCCCAGGGAGGTGGCTGAGAAAGTTCCGAAACTAACCCCAGTCCACTGTAACACCATGCGTTATAGTAAAAGCTTTGTGCCAAGCTTTGTCAAATATTATAATGATCTTTAGTGTTTTTATTGTTTAGTTTATTTTTATCCTGACGAAGTTTTACCGGATAATTTTATTCTCAATCTCAAGTGTTTTTATCCTGACGAAGTTTTATTAGACAACTTTATTTTGTTAATTATTTATTTTGTTAATTTACTTATTTTGTGACTAAGAGACATCATATTTGGGCTTTGCCCACGAGAGCTATGTCTTGTTTTTTAATTAAATGAATTTGAATTTGAAATTATTAATATGTATAAATATGTATAAATTATAAACTTATAAATTATTAATAAGTAGTTGCTCTTTGGTCATTGACTGTGTAACTCTCTACCCATCATTGCACTTCCTGTCTGAAGTGCTATGAAATGAAGATTAGCACTGCCGGTATAGAATGTAAAGTCTATTCTTTACCTTTATTTTCCAAAAACTTCAAATAGAAATGGGGCTCCGCAATGTTTTGTAAAGATTAAGAAAACAATGAAACGAAATTTTCCAAAAATGTTACAGATTATATTCAATGGTAGGAGCTTTTCAGTGTTTGCCTCTTTTTTGAGTTTATACTGTATTTCTTTTTTTTTCCACACAAAGGAAAAATGTTAATTTTTATTAGGAGCTTTTCAGCGATGTTTCTATTCTTGTAAAACTTTTCTATGCTTGCTTCATTTGGGATGGGCTTGGACTTTCTTACTAGTTAAATTTTTTCGCAATTTTTGTTTATTTTTGAATTATTTTGCATTTCTTTTAAAGAGGGTCCCATCATATTGGGGCTCAATGTCCTTTTTTCGCTGTGAAACAATGTAGTCTCTCTTTTCGATTTTATTTATATATCTAATATGGAAAAAACTATCGTTTAAAATAGTGTCTATGTTTAACAAGATAAAAAAAGAAATACATGAAAATGGAACCTAAAATTGTTACCTTAAGTGTCAAAATATACAACATTTTTGAGAAAAAAGGTGCACTTTAAATTTGCTTGTTGGAATTTACATTTAATTTCTTCTTATATAAGGTGTTTGGGACACAAATCTTTTTGTGTGTGTGTTCTCAGTTTTACAGAAAAAGGCTCCGATTAAAAGACATTTTAGATCTTGAGATCTGATTTTTATAAAGATCTTATGGTTTTTAAGTTTAAAAATGCTCCTGGAACAGGTTTAGCTAGTTAATTATTAATGTCTCTTGTTCCTGAAGAATTAGAAGTACTTTTACGGTCCAAATTTTATCAATTTTTCCATGCTTTGTGGGAACGGGAAAATCTGTTGGAATCTCGAGAGAATCAGCGGTATTCCTAGAATCAGCATCAGAATTGAAAATAATTTCTGATTATCAAAACGATTCTGCTGCCAGTTCTTAATATCCTATTAAAGAAATTATTTTCTAAATCACCGTGATTTTACACCAACCTTGCTAATTTTTGGAGTTTTGCTGATTACTACAGTTTCCTTCCTAAAATAGGAAGGATCTTCCGTGGAAGATCTTCTCCGGGTACTGATGGAATCTCCTCTACCACGTATAAGAAATTAATTGGAGCCCTATGGCCAGTTCTCTTAAGCTCGTTTAATGCGGTATTGGTTTCGTGCAGATGGCCTGCAGTGTGGAATACGTCGGCTTTAAGGCCGTTATTTAAAAAGGGTGATGATGCATCGTAATTATCGTCCAATTAGTTTAGTGCCAACTATTAGTAAATTATTGGAAAAGGTTTTAGATGTTAGATTAGGGTGCTGGCTAGATAATAACAAAATGCTATTCATCTACCATACAGATCGTGTTTTGACTCTTTAAGCTCTCATAGAAAAATATTGCAGGGGAAAGGGTAAGGTTTATGTTTCCTTCTTTGACATCAAAAAAGCATTCGGTTGCACTGTTAGGCCTATTTTATTACCTTGTTAAGATTGGACTTCCTAAACCTTTCATTAAATTCTTAGTTAGTATGTATGAGGTTACTTTATCTGTAGTTATCATTGCCGAACAAGGTATATCTAGGCCATTCAGAACTTTCCAAGGAGTTCGTCAAGGAAGTACGTTGTCACCGAAGCTCTTTACTTTGTATATTAATGATTTGGTAGAATACATTGAACAGAGATGGGATCTGTTTGTCTCAATAGCGAACATCCTATTTTCTTGTTTAGTTAACGACGCAGCTTTAGTGGCCAAGTCAGTCGAGGAGCTCCAAACTGTCCTGGATTTAGCTGAAGCTTACTTAGAATCGAAGAAATTAAAGATAAACGTATCCACGACAGAGATTGTCATCTTCCATAGCAGGAAGCCCGGCAGCCACCATGGTTTCTCATTTTCTTATAAAGTTGAGTGAATGAAATTAGGCCCCAGGCATAAGTACTTGGGATTCGTGCTCGCAGCAAATGGGGACTGGACCGAACACATTAAATTGGTGATTGTGCGTGGAAAGGCAGCCGCATGTGCTCCACTCCGACAAAACACATAATGTGAATTAAGAACACGAAGATGCATAAGTACCTTTTCATGACCAAAGTCCTACCAGTTGTCCATTATGGTTTTGAGTTGCGGGGGCCGCATTGGTGAGAAAATTTGAGTCTGCGGTTTACGTATTTTATAAAAAGTAGTAGGCCTACAAAATGAAAGATCTTAAGCCGAACTGGCCAGCCATGACAAAAACCAACAAAGAGAAAAATCTCAAAAAAAAACAAAAAACAAACGAGACTGTGGCCAGTGGAGAGGAAAGAAAAGACAAATGCAAAACAACGCGGATATTTAGCCTGTATTCAAACAAGGCGTCTTCAGCACTTAAAGAAACAACAAGAGGAACAGGATAAAAAAAAAAAGAAACACAAGATTAAACTAAAAACCAGTAAAACCACCACCACCAAAAAAAAAAAAAAATGTACAATTGGCGCAAACTGATCCACGTAGGGAAAAGATGCTATTATTATTATGGTTTTAATAATAATTTAAGTTTAATATTTTAGATATTTTAATTTAATCTTGGTTTTTTTTTTATCCTGTTCCTCTTGTTGTTTCTTTAAGTGCTGAAGACGCCTTGTTTGAATACAGGAGAAATATCTGCGTTGTTTTGCATTTGTCTTTTCTTTTCTCTCCACTGGCCACAGTCTCGTTTGTTTTTTGTTTTTTTTTTAGATTTTTCTCTTTGTTGGTTTTTGGCCTACAAAATAATTTCAGTAGTTGGGCTCTTAAAGGTGACCTGGGTTTACCGAATCTACGTCATAAGAGGACGATCCAGATGATTAATTTTTGGTTACAGATATTACGTTTGCACGATAACCGTCTAGCGAAGATGATTTACAATGAAATGTTGAATTCTTCTAAAAAAGGCAACATGGCCAAAGCAGGTTACAGCCCTATTTGGTAATGCTGGCTTTGTTTTGGCATGGAAATAGAGTTTGGGTCCCCATTGTAAACCTGATGACTTCCCTGGTATGTTGGAATCGCGCCTTCGGGACCAGGAGATTCAGGTTTGGCTTACTGGTGTTGAGAAGTCAAGTACTCTAAGTCTTATAAGCAGATTAATGTAGTATATATAGAGGAGTTTTAGTTGAGGCTGAACCTTCTGTAGAGGGTGCTTAAGTGTTGGTTGCAGGTGCAAACAAATTGTGTTCCCCTGCGTAGGAGACACTGGGAAACATGTACCGAAGATGGCTCGGGAGGTAAGTGTGTTTGTTCCCTTTGTGGGGAGTATGGGGATGATATGGAACACTTTCTTAGTAATTTCCAAAGTTTCGAGAATTTAAGGATAGGTTTTTTTTCGTGGGGATGCACTACTGATCCCAGGTGTTTTTTAGACTTCTTTTAGGGACTTTGCGGTAAAATGTCTGATAGAGAAAGTCTTAGAGGCACGGAAGGTATAATTTGAATGTTTTGTGAGTTTTTGTTCGATTTGTTCAATTTTGTGTGTTTTTTTTTTTTTTTTTTTTTTTTTTTTTTTTTTTTTTTTTTTTTTTTTTTGTCGATTTGTTCACATGTTCATTTGTTTTGTGTATATAGCCACTGGCTTCTAAATGCCCGTATATGTATACATTGAAAACGTCGTATGAAAATGAATATATTTCCATAAATCACAACTGAAAGAACCTGAGGAACAAAAATATTGGTCCGGAACCAGGGAAAAACGGAAAAAGGGAAAACGTATTATTGTAGGAATGAAGTGAAACACATTGCGACTGCAATATGGCCAATGTATATAAAAAACATGTTTTTTCTCATGTTTTTTCCAGCACTTGAGCGCTGATTAGCTGCTTAAGCTCTGGACCATCTTCCAATCATCCATACCCCTTCGACTTTGGATGGGTATTCAGTGAACCCCAAGGTTGTAACATTGACTTGTTCCTTGCCTCCATGTCACTTCTTTCCAGCACTTGAGCACTGAATAGCTGCTTACCCTCCTTCCCTATTTTACCTTGTTTTTTTTTCAGTGTTTCCAGTGTGTCGCTCTGGCAGTGCGAGTCAAATATTATTATCCTTTGAATTTGTTTTGTGCAGTAGTCATGCCAGTCGCAGCCGGAAAATCGTCATTATAAGGACGTTATTATTTTCGAAAAGTAGTAACGCCGTCTTTGTTTACAGTGCCATCTACCTTCGTCACTTTTGGCTATACAGAATCCTGAAAGGCTATCAGATGGCAACTTTATACAGTTGCCGAAATCATTACATCAGTAGTAAACACACGGAAGAAGAAAAATTAGTGCCAGAACCTTTCAAAACTAAATGATTAACATTTCATTTGTTTCATTTTTCACTCGTACCTTTAATAGGGTACCCTAAGACTAAGATTGTAAAAGACAGAGTTGTTTAGTCTGTTAATTTTATCAGAATACGAATAAAAATAAATGTTTTTGATTCTATTTTGAGTTACTTTTAAATAGAATTTTAGAAAGTCGAAGGGTATATAATAGATTAATTAATAGAAGTCGAATAATTCTCTAAAATACACAGTTATCACTAAGATTACTTTTTTTTGTCGGAATGGCGGCAAAACGTTTACTTTTTAAATTCTTAATTATTAAAGACACGCGATTCTGTTTTTTTTTATTTTAATTTTGAATAACTAATTATACAGCAATAAGTTTCTTCTCTGGTAATAACATTATAAATCTGTTTTTGTGGATTCATCTTCATCTTGTTTAATATTAAATCCTCCTTTTTAATATACAAACTTTCTCTAAAATTTTAAATTAATTCTGAGAAATTGGTATTTTTTCCTATATTTATTACGGAAACACACCGTAATCTTAGAAATAAGTTATTTTCTATGTTATCTGCGATACGGAGCTCAACAGCTAATTAAGGAGTAATAATCAGCAGTTATAATTACAAATTAGAGTCAATTCAGCCGTTGGGTAACTCTAGTCATAAATTAACCTTTTTTATCTATCAAAAGTGCATATTCCATTGGGCCTGCATTGGACATTTGCGCCTTTAAAATGATGGTTAAACTCGCCTTTTCAAGCTATCATATCGATTTCCAAGCCATTTAGTGGAACATATGCTATGTCGTCATCACATGATGACAATGACACTGGTCACGTTGACGTTATTGTTGGGAAATAATCCATAACCGTGATGACTCACACGATTTTGATCACAACTTTGTTTTTATCATATAAGAACATCGTTTTTAGCACATTAATTTCACAACTTTACGACAGGATAATAAAGTATAATAACGAGATGTGAATGCTGAGGGGGTCAGGAGGGAAGTTTGGTCGTTCATCCAAACGATAATTACCGCTATACACTGAACATTGCACATTTGATCTATGCGGGGCTAGTAGATATGAAAACTAGTTTTACAGCTTTTACATGAAGGGCATAGATGTTATCTTGTTTGTGTCCACCATAGTAGAGAGAATATACAGTAGTGACAAAGGCTATACTCTCCATTAAAAATATGTGACACAGATCTAAAATCACACTAGATTCATACCCCGCCTTTGCGCTCGCATGATTCCGATGCACACATCACGATAAGCTTATGGAAAACCTGTTTATATTTTCTCTACTGTGGTAGCAACTGAACTAGGCTGTGACGACACGGGTCAGAGCCTTTGCGCGTGGTATGAAATATGTGTCATGTTTGGAAAAAGAAGTCGCTACTGTATATTCTCTCTACTGTGGTGTCCACGTGGAGAATTTTACTCTAGAACTTGAACCTGTAACTTGTACAGAAATTAATAGCATCTGCGAATAACCTCTCAAAGGAAGGTAAACCGCTTGACCTACTAGATAGAACTGTTCAGACCGAAAGCGGGAAATTTTTATTATCGAAAAAATAAAATATAATCGTCGAAAAAACTTCTTAGTCTTCGTTCCCATCCCGAAAAAAATCCTGCAGCTTCCTAAACCCTAACCAAGTTTTATGTCAGAAGTTCGTATTGTCTTTCTCTTGCAGGGGCGAGCGTTTGGAGTTGCTCTTGGGTGTATTATTGGAATGTTTCCATTGCTCTTTCTCCCATCTAAAGAAGAAAAGAAGAAAGACTGTGACGACTGACCCTTTTTGTTCATTGAAGCATTGAATGACCACCAGTGAAAAATAGGTTTCGTTGTATAAGCTAAATAGACAAATGTGATAAATAATCGCGTAACTAATGGTAAGCTCAGACATGCTGGTAAAGGGGTATCTAAACGGTCATATGAAAAACGATAGTAATCATATTATATTGAAGGTATATTTTTTAAATCAGATGGACTGATTGTTCTTTTTCTTCTTGAAAGAAAGATCAGCAATAAAGTTTTTAAAGCAACTCCTTTTACAGGCTGGGTGTCCATCTTTTCCAATATGACTGAACTTACCATAAGGAAAGGCAGGACATCATCTTTTATTTATAAGGGCCTCTGTACATGGGTGCCCATAAGCTGAATTCCAGGGGGGGGGTGGCAAACCTCATCTAATTGGCACTTTTAATGCTATATAATAGAAATCTCAGAACAAAAATATAAAAATAAGGCAGCATCATTCAGCCAGGGGGGGCGGAAGCCCCTCCCCCTGCCCCCCATATGGGTGCCCATGCCTCTTTATCCTCTCAGACTCCATTGAAAAATTGAACTAAAATAATTTTCCGATAAATAATAATAATAATGGACAAAATCTAACTTACATATTTTCGAACACGTGTTTCAATAAACTAAGAGATAAGGAACGGTCTATATCATATTTTATTAGCTCTGTTCTGTTTTTAAGTTGGTTTTCTGTCCCTTACTTGGTTTTGTATCCCTTTCTTTGTTAACTGGTTTAATGTTCAGTGAAAATGTACAACTGGGAAGCTCATTCCTTTTCTTTTTTTGGAGTAGAACGGAGAGGGGCTGTGGGTAAGGCAATATTTTCCCTTTTGTGCTTGGGGGTGGGGGGGGGGGGTTCAAACCAAAAGAATTAAAGGGAACTTTGACCCTTTTCTGAGCACATTCATTTTTAGTTCAAAGGAGGGGACATGACCCCTCTGGTTCTCTTCTTAATTGCGTCTTAGAAGCATATCTTTTTTGAACGGTGTTTTAAGGTATAGGACAGTCAATAACGACACTTTAGAGTAATTGATGGCTATTTTGGAGGATAATAGTGATAAATTCCTATAAAAAGGGGGCATGTACTGAACTGACGAAATGTGTACTTTTTATAACGCCTCCTTAGTTTCAAAATGTCTTAAATTAAGGGTTACAGTTTCGAGGCAGTGTGGTTTAGACCAAGGGACTGTGAAAGACGGTTTGAATCAATGGAAATAATAGATGACGTTTTGGATCGGGCAAATTGAAAGTCGATTGGGTAACGAATCGATTTGACAGGAAAGAATTCTTTTCATTATTGACACTGCTGTAATCATGGGCTCGATTGAAGGCGCAGATTTGCGTGGTTGCCAAATATCAAGAAAAGACAGCCAAAACCAAGACAACATCCATAGAATGCCTTAGGACAGGCTGAGTTGGAATTAATAGATGTAAATATTGAAGATTTCACAAATGACTAAATGAGACCAATTCAGGCTAAAAACAAGAGGGGGTTATTTTCCTTTTTGAAGTATAATTAAAGACTAATGTGATTTTTTGACCAAAATACGACACAGCTGCAAACCGTTGAAATCAAAATATAATTTTTATTACAGAATCAAGTGGCTTGACTAGAAGCTGCTAAAATGCAGTGCAAAGTGGTTTTCTTGCTAGTGGTAATGTCAACTATCCGTATTAGGTGGCTCAACTTCTACAACAGTATTTGCTTGTTTTTTTTTTGTGCTTAGGGCATACTTAAAAGAATCCTATCCATATTCGTAGAATTAGGAGGCCTAAATTTTAAATCATAGTAACATATGTGAATTAACATAAATCATAGAACATAACATGAAGTTACTATGTTTAGTAACTTAACATGAAGTAATACAACATGAAGTTACTATGTTACTATGATTTATGAACATGACGTAACATAAATCCTAGTAACGTAAATCATAGAACATATGTTTATGCTTATTTGTTTCAGGTTCATCTGTGCTTATTAATTAACCAATTAATTACCCGTTATATTAATTTTGCTTATATAGAGAATAGTATTAGCTTAAAAGGGAATTTCATTCCTTTTCTACTTATTTCTAGTCTATCCACTTCTGGGTAAACTCTGCTGCCTTAGTGTTTAGTTTTTTAAGTCAATTTTGTCGTATCTTTTCTATTTTGTGCAGCTATTCTTTAACTAATCAAGTTTAAGAAATCAATTTTAGGTATCAAATATGATGTGATTTATGTACAGAGTGTTTGTGTTCTGATCCTCCCCCCCTCTCTCTCTCTCTTTCTTTCTCTCTCTCTCTTCTTTCTTTCTGTCTCTCTCTCTCTATATATATCTCTCTTTCTCTTTGCTGTTCCATTTTGTTTTACATTTAATGGTACTTCACATTTTAAATATTTCACTGTGCAACCTGGCCAAATATTATTTGTGGGGATACGGGGCAGAAAGTATCTAGTCTAAATAATCGAAAATATTTGCCCAGAAAGTTCAGACAATGTCTGCCAGATTACGTAAATCTAAGATCTGGCAATATTCACTCCTAGTGCGAGCAAAATTCGGATACTGTGAGACATTTTTAGCTCACAATATCTTCTTACAAGTCGAAGCTCTCCGTTTGGACATGATAAATACGTTCCAAATGTTCTTTTTCATTTTATTGTTATACAGATTGTGCATATCTGTTTCATTTCGGTCCTCTTTAAGCATAGCAGAAACTCAATAATACAAAAATTGGTCAACTTTTTAAAATCTATATTCTGGCCAGATGATCTCTTAGTGCCAAATAAACTTGGGTGCTGTATTGGTTGAGAATATCTCCGCACAGTTCGGGGTTCTCCATTTGAATATTGCTGGAACTAGGCAATAGTTCAAGCTGGTACTTGCTGGTATTTGGCCAGTTTGTGTTAACATGTACCATCATTATTGAAATACGAACAATGATTTTTCCATCTTTTTTTTTAAGTTAATATTTTTAGGTTTTAAAGTTCTTATTCGTGTTTTATTAACCTTTTTCAGAATTTACATCTAATGTTTCTAAGTTTTTGTATCATTAAAAATATAGTCATAAATACTAATAGAAAGCTTTGTTTAAGGAAAGCGTTGACTCTAAATAATTTCTGAGACCACACTGGGTAAGTACGACAAGATAAGATGAGAAAAAGTTTACTTGACTACTGTACTTTTTAGCAATAAAGTAGAATTTAGTCTAGTTTCTGCATTTAAATAAAGCTACTGATTTGTTATTTTTGTCATATGATTGAATACTAATTCGCAGCCAATATAAGCATAATCATTGTCTGTATGCTTCTGATGATATTATTTTAACGTGTTTTAATACGACAATACTTTGGATTTGTTTTCTAAATGACTTTTTCTTATAAGGGCACATGTAGCTAGTTTTTGTTTAGACTTACTAATTTACATAACTTTGCAATGTATGCTTAGATGGCTTTTCATTTCCAGTTTTTCAAAACGTCTTAAATTTTGAAAAATCGCCGAAAATCTCAGGTATTTTTGCCATTTGTATTTAAATCATTAAATTATTTTACATGTTGTCTCTCATTCATTCTGAATTGTCTACATTTTTATGTTAACATTTGGGTTGATGTAAAAAAAAAAAAATCGACAGAAAAAGCAAATAATTTCATAAACACCGCTGTGTTTCCAATTACAAATTTAAACAAATGGAAATATAGAAAAGCGGATATAATGTTTCAAACAAAGACAGTGAATAAAAACAACCAACAGAAAAAGTTTAAAAATAAAAAAAAAGTCCGAACATTTCAGCTTCACATCTGGAAGCCAGTTTATATTGTTATAGTTTTATATTGTTGAAATAGATCTGGATCTACTGGAATATGTCTTATGCCCTTTTAAATATTAAAAAGCGTGTCCCTTGAAGCACTTTATTAGTAATTTCTCCAATCCCGTGGTGTTTGAAAATGAGGTAATTACCAGGACTAGCGGCAAATTATCATCTGTGATTGAGCTATGAAGCATGAAATAAAAAAAAAGATTATTTTGTATTTCTACTATGAACGTTTCATTATTGAACTTTTATTTGTGAAGAAGCACATTTTTAAAGAGGTTTTGACTATATGATTATTCATCCCATTTTAACAGTCATGACCCTGTTTTTTGTATACTAACTCGTGTGTATTTTTAGTTCTTAGTGTTATTTATTCACTTTCTTGAGTAAAAAAAGCTTTCAATTTGCTTTTCCTTTATTCTTACCAATCTAGACGGCAAGCTCCTTAATTTGATTACGTGTGTTATGTAAACTTTTACTTCATTTTTTTTTCTTTCCTTTCACTTTTTAATCGAAGGTTGTTCAAGGTGGATCAAAATCTTACAAAATTTGTTCTTTTAGGTGGCTTTTATAAACTAATAAATTTTAGAATACTTGTTTTTAAGTACAAGCAAAGAGGTTAAAACTTAAACTGACCAAAAATACTTTGAACAAGAGGGAGGATGGAGCCCCCATAAACTCTCTACTTGCAAGGTCCAAGCAGTTTTCTCGTACTTTCCTGGAAACGACGCGTATTTTACATATTTGTTGAAAATATGATAGTACATCTATTCTATTCAAAATCGATGGAAGTATTTCGAATTTAAGTAAGTTTTTAGTAAAGTTGGTGTCAAAATTTTGTTGGTGAAAAAAAATATATTTAGTTTTTGTTCGATTTTTATCTTTACATATAAATACGGGGCTTTGTTTATCGCACAAATGGTCAGTCTATTAGGGCTAGTACTTTACTTTCAATGTTAAGTTGTTATTTTAGATTTACTGAAAACGGGTTACATATTTATTTAGTTTTTCAGTTCTAGGAAATATAATAGGAAATCTTGCTCATTAGAAATAAATATAAAGGAAATATTTCATATTACGCTTAAACTGATGGTCAGTTTATAGCTTGTTTAATTATGTATACAACATAAGCGCCATATCCTTGCAAGTTCGAGGTGTTGGCAGGCCAGTGCTTAATACTGAATATTGGCAGTGACACTGTAATTATGCTACAGCCTCTATTTTCTCTGATGCTTTTATTCACAGACTATGCTCCAGTCCCAATTTTATCTGATGATTGTATGTCAGCATCAGCTTCTTCAGCTGTGATCATTTTGATTTTAGATATTTTTATGATTCCTGAAACTGATCATACTTCTATGTTACCCGGTGTTGATAGATTCTTTAGTAACTCTGGACCAGTGAAAAATGATTTGCTAGGAATAAGCATGAAGTTGGCACGTAATTGCTGCTATGTTTCTGCCTGTGTTCCATTGTTCATATGTCTGCTCCAGTATTCGGTCCTGTATTTGTTCGCTCCTTTGTACCTATATATTTTTCTGTTTTTGTTCTTGTGTTCTTTCCTTGGTTTTTCATCTATTCCTTCCTTTCTATGCTGCTGTGTTTTATATTTTTGTAACTGTGTTGATATGCTCTTTCCTCTTTTCTTAGTTTCAACAGGCTTTGGTATGATATGGACCAACTGTTAGCTGTTTTGTCTTGAAGAGTACATACCATAGTTCAGTTAACAATGTCTTTTGTTGTTTTGAAAAATATTTCCAGCTTAATGGAATTATATTCTATTTTCAACATTTTCTTTATTTTCATTCCTATTTTTGTCTTGCTTCGATATCGTGTTCCTAAGTTTTTTTCCCATTTTTGTCCCTGTTTTTGACCCTGTCTTCGTTTTTATTTTGTTCTCATGAAAAGGACCGAAGATAACCTTCATGCTTGTGTTCCTTTTATCCTTCGCTCCTGTGATCCTCTATGTTTTCCTGATTTTTTTCTTGTGTTCTTTAAGGATTTCGTTCTTGTGCTCCCTCCCTCCTGTGTTGGATCATTCTCACACTCTTGCGTATTTTCCTGTGTTTGTCCCCATGAACACTTTTCTGGTTTTACAACTTTGGGAAATTTTTTTCCAAATCAACGTATGCTATATCATCTTGTGTATTTGCAACATGAATGAAAGACTGCCAAAAAGAAGAAAATAAATGCGTAAAAATCCAGCTTACTTGGATCCAATCACTTCTGACTATTAAAGAAGAAACTAGAACTTTCAGTTTTCAATCTGATGAGCCCTATTTCAAGTTTCTACGGCCACCTCTTCTATACGGAGGGACCCGGCGAAGAAAAAGTAATACATTCACTCAAAATATTTGTAAAAAGAAAAGTCAAAACCTCACGACAACGACCTGAACCCGAGCTAAAAGGTGCATTCGCCACCCCTTAGTCTACTTCCGAGGCTACCATACACTGTCTTGTATTAGACTGCTACTCCAACAGCAGAATAGTGGCTCCTTGGTAATATCCTAGAAAAGGGTGAAATGCCCTAGCATTTTGTAGAGGTTTTGAAAGCATACTATGAGGGTACGAGCTCATGGTGAAAAATCTGAAAATTTTGCTGTAGACTCAGGAGTAAAACAAGGCGACGTCCTATCCCCGTCCTTTTTAATTATGTAATTGACTGGATTATGGGGTGAGTTGTCTGCACACAAAGGAGGAAAGGTCGGAAAAGGTGTTCAGCTCACTGACTCAGACTATGCTGTTGATATTGCCCTAGCAGAGGATGATGCACTGAAAGCCCAAATGATGATGAACAAAGTTGCATACTACTCTGCAATGGTCGGAATAAGAATTAACTCAACAAAGACCAAAGTGATGTGTGCCGATTCCCAGAACCCCCTTCTATATCCCTAGATGGCAAGAGCATTGAGCAAGTTAAAGAATTGTCTACCTCGGATCCCTTGTGGATTCGGAGTGAGGATCTGATCAAGAAATTGAAAGGCTCATTCAACTCTCCTCTGCCAGCTTTTCTAATGTCAACAAATCACTATGGAAGTCTTGAAGCATAAGCCTCACTACGAAAGCTAAAATCTACGAGGCAATCGTCAGAAGTACTCTCCTATATGGGGGAAAAAATAGGTTGTCAAAGCTTGAAATATTAGTAAGGTGAATGTTTTTGGTCACGACTGTCTTCGTTGTATTCTACACACCCAGTGTAATGAACGAGTATCCAACAAAGGAGATCCGTGAGCGGTGTAAGCAATAGTGCCCAGTCTCGGAAATTGTAAAGAGACGAAGAATCATGTGGCTGGGCCATTATCTACACCGTGAAGACTACCGATGCATATCGAAGTCCGCTATTAAAGTACGGCCGCTCGAAAATTGGAAACGTTGACCTGGAGGCCACAAGAAAGATTGGTTTTCAGTGATGAAAAACGACGTAGTGCCGCTTGAAGACTTCCGCCTTTTCGGTCGGCTACGGGACAGTGACTGGCTGTACCATGTCGAAGCCTTTGCACATAACGCGTGACTCGTGAAACACTTCTATTGGAGAAATTATGGATATCAGGCAAGACGAAGCAGCGTCTAGTTCCCGTTGAAAGTAAGTAAGTAGGTCTGTGTAAGACAAGAGGCTAAGAAACTTGAGCTGGTCAGATAAAAATAATCCCCCAGAAAAAAATGAAGTTTAAATTCTTACAGATCTACTGTAAAGCTGAGTTCAAACGGATAAATTTTTAACTTCAAGATACCTTATAATGTTGTTAAAAAAACATTAAGGTGCTTAAAAGACTTTCGGTCTTAAAAAATTTCTAGTTGAAAATACCGACAAAATTCTTAAAGGATTTTTTCAAAATCGTATGCGCCTAAATTTAAAAATAAATAAATTTGGCATGCAAACGATCCGCGTTGCACATGTACCGGTCACCTGATTCTCAGTCTTCGGCCGTGAGTACAATGCGTGGTTGTGGGCATGCATGGGCACGCGTTTTGCCCCCAGATTTCTCTATGTACGCATTTGGAGCTGCGTTGACTCTGACTGAGCTTACATTATCACACCTCTGACCCTTGTTCCCTGCCAAATATTCAGCGAAACTAGGACCCGATCTAATGCCCTTACGGACACAGGATTGCATATCCAGCACGCCAACCATTCGGCTAGTGTGGCACAAACTCAGTACAAACCAATTTGATAGGCAATGTTGTAACAATGAAAATAATTTAAAAAAAGTAATCGAATATAAATACTGAGTGGTCGACGTAAACCACTCTTAAATAGTATTTGAAAATACTTTTCCAACGAACTGTTTGGTATTCAATAACTATAATTTTTTTTTGAATATTTAAATACCCGAACAGTAAATATAATGCACTGTCTTCTTTGTTTCAACCGTACTTCAAATAAAGCATCAAACTGATTGATCATTAGTTTAAACTGAAACTGATATTAGCATTACACTGACTCAAGGCAGTAACTTTTGATCCGTATTCGCTTTTAAGGAACAGCAGTGTATGAAATGTTTTGTTATCCAGTAGTTGAATTTCCACGGTGAACTTGCCCTTTACTGTCGAGAAAAGCCTACCCACTAATTTGGGTGACCGGAAAGTAGGGCCGCACTTGCAGCAATCCCTTTCATCAGGGAAAACATTTTTGGCTACTCAACTCTCAGTTTCTGTCATAAAACAAAATCGTCAAGAAAGGGAGAAAACAAGGACAATTAACAGCCAGTGAAAAAATTAAAAAACTATGCAAATTTTTCGGTCAAGACCTCCGCTTGACCGTCCTCAGTGCAGAATAAAACTGATAAGAAAAAAAAAAAAAAAAAAAAAAAAAAACTAAAATAGGATGCCATTTAGACACAAGTCTAAATGGTATTTCACAATTTCCTCTTATGTAAAGCACTCTTAAAGGCTAATCGTTTTCTATGTAGATTATTATCAGAGATTCTATTTGATTGCACAACATAATTTTGTGGATGTATGTAAAAACGGTCAGAATTAATAATTTCATCATAAATGGGACTTAGAAAAGTTTCTCCAGTGTCTCTATTGAGTGCTAACTTTCGGTGAATGCGCTTTTTCATCTCAGCTGCCTCCCTGAAAACTTGCATGAGACCTTTAACGGGGGCAATAATGGAACTGTTGTCAAATAAAATTAAATGGTATGGATTGTCGTACACATGTTGAGCCAAGGCGGAATAAAAATTCTCAGGCCTTTGGCGTAGCCCCATGGCCTGTCGATTGAGGACCTATGTTCCGATTAACTCAGGAGCACTTCCTGTCAGCTGAGGGACTTCAACTCTTACAATTAAACGAAAATGGTAATATGTTTGGCATTCCTTCTAGCAGATCTAGGACAGGTCGGCCTTCTAGTGGTGTTGCTATCATTGCCCGTGCCTCGCTTCGTGCCACCCTGTTTAAAGAAGTGGACTTATTTGTTTCTGTGAAAATTAAGAATACTGTTGTGCTTTTAGTCTATATGCTGACAAACTATAGGACTGTCCGATCTGACAACAAGTTCAATATTGCTTGCGGAAAAGTAGCTGCTGCTGCTGCCACAAGCTTGACTTTTTGCCTTTATTTAAAACTTGTGCCTTATTTCTTTTTGTGTTTTTTTTTTTCTTTTGATTATTTTTGTTTCATTTTTTTGTTGTGAGAGCTTTTAGTTTTTTGTGGGAGAGGCGTGGGGGGGGGGGGGTGATCCTTGGCGTGAGATCAATACATGATAATGGTTAGTCAAGTTCATGTGATCCCTGCATCTAGGCTGGAAGAATTTGAAAGAAATTCAGTCCTTTTTAGTATTGTATTCCAAACTCCCCTAGCCCATGATAATAATGAAATTTTGAACTCTTTTTTAGTCCTCCCAAATAAATATTTGTTTTCTCATGAAATAGTTCATAAAAACCCAAATACGAGGAAAATATATTTGGAACTGTCATGGATGGAGGAGCGGGCAAGATACAATTGAAATTTTTTTTATTTGGATCGAGTACGGATATTCTTGGAGTCTGTGAAACATTTATAGATGAAAACTCGGCAAATAAAAATTAATATTAGTGATTTCCAATTTTTTCATGTAAGCAGAACTCGAAAACAGCGAGCTATCTAATGGTGAAAAATATAACTATTATGAAGTGCTTGAGCTAACTGGAGTATTATAGAGTGTCATGGAGACAAGAAAAAATTCGAGTACTCCCGATGGGATTATGAAAAAAAAAAATCGACAAAAAGTAGAATTACCTGGTACGACCTAACCCGAGCCAAATCTTCTCTTGATATCAAATTATAGATCTCTTCCGGCCAGTCGGGTTGAGGCCTGTGATGACAGTACGTGAGAACATTCAATAGAGGCAATGCTACCCCAAAAGGAAGATCCAAAATTTGGTTTTTTGTCCACCCATTAGATCTCAGATATAAAAGGTGCTGTATGAGGGGTCTCATAATGGACAGGTTGCCCAATTTCTCGTAAGATATCGAAACCGAAAGCCATCCAATATGCCTGAAAATAAATTAGGGAAATTAAAAATTTTTTACTATTTTTTTTTACGCAGGCAGAAAAAAGAATTGGTTGACAAAAACAATACCAGAGGAGTATTTCTTAATATAAAAAAATGTTATAAATAATTGACGTTTATAGTGAAAAATAAAGAGACAGTTCTGGGTAGGGGCCAAAAGTTAGATTGAATAAAATACATTGAAGTAGCGGCATAGAGTGTGCAGCTTGACTGCTTGAAATTAGTTCGCATAACAGTCAAAACGTCTGTAGAAAAAAAAAAGTCCAAGATCTTGAAAGTCTATCAACTAGCTTTAGATGTTAAATATAACCGTTCCCAAGTACGATTAGTTTAACACCAACGTCAAGAGAAGTGTTCAGATAGAAATTTTGCTGTTTCCAGCTTCTCCTAAACAGCGATGTTCAGCCAAGCGCTGAGTCATAACACCTATAACTTAGTGCCTCGGATTGCGATGTCGACCAATCTCGAGAAATATAATTGAAAAAAATGTGCTGTGATTAGTTGAAATTCGGCTGGTTTTCTGCGCGCCATCTATTATTAGTTTTAGACATCCTGTTTTTATTTTATATGCAGCGCTAGTATTCGTTTGCATTATGTAAATTATGCTACTTTGAGATAATTATTCTCGTCAATAAAAATTTTACCACGCTTTTATCGAAGAAGTTAAAGTCATGAACCTACTTCTGAAAAATACTCCTTTCAATGGCTAATTTTAATATAAAATCTCAAGCTTAATAAGTGGCATATCGAAAATATATCCACAACAAAATATGCAGATGATGAGGTAATCTGGAGAGAGGGAGAGACTAAAAGAGAAACAGAAGCAAATAGAGGAAAAGAATAAGAGAGAGAGAGCGAGAAAGAAAAATAGAGGGGGAGGAAGAGAGAGACAAAACTCACAATGATCAACTGCCCCACCTTATCAGTTCTTTTCATGAATGACGCTATAAGCTCCTTATTGACTGAGCCACTCATGACGTCCTTTAAAATAGAAGTCTCACAAGGTAGTTTGTGAGGCAATATTTTCCCTTCGATTTCAGGATTATTTAGAATCCTCGAACCGGCAAAAAGTTTCGGGAACTCCATCCAATAATAATCATAGTATTCGTTCAATCCAATTACATTTCCTAGATTTGAGCAAAGCTGAGGTAGGTGAGGTCACCATGCCATGCTCACCTTTAACTTCTCATAGACGAAATGAAACGCCAATAGAAAGTCCTCGATGTAACGGGAGAAAACTATAATTCTATACAGGGATGGAGAATCTTGTATTTGTTCTTCAGCACCAAGAATACTGAATCTCAACCCTGCCTTGGTAAGAACAGCACGCCCAGCCCAATTGACCTAAAGGAAAACAGTTTCTGTACAAATGTATAAATTTAACCGACATGTTCACACATTCATCTTTAAGCACTTTGAACAAAGAACTTACTAAGCACATATTGATCAATTTTTGTGGCAACAGCTAAGTCACCACATCCCAGAAAAGGCAGTCTTCCTTGCGAGTTTATTAATCGCGACTGAAATGCCTTATATCACTTTTGAACCTTGAGGTATTTTGGGATGAAAAAAAAAAAAAACGATTAGCCACGTGCTGAAATCTGTAATAGATTACAAAATATTTAGGGGTAATAAAAGCAGCAAAAGTAAAGTCTTTTGACTCTTGTGTGTGAGTATCTGAAGACATTTGTACAAGAGTTTGGCACTTATGAAAGGTACAATGCATGTTACATGTTTTCTTATTACATATTTTTTAAAAAGCACGTGGCAGGTGGACGATAGCCAGTTAGCGATATGAGGTATTTCACGTAACGTTTATAAACTCACAAGTGGTCCATTTTCTCACCTTAGGAAAAGGAAACCCTTAAACAAGTCACCTCCCTTCATTTTTCTTGAAGCCGGGCTATATTTTCATCCCTCTATCTAAAGTAGATGCCACTAACTCAAACATAAAGAGGTTATTCTACATACACTTTAATATGTGAGGACTTCATAAGTGTACTATAATAAGAAGAAAAGAGACAACGCACCGCAGTTGGAAAGTGGTCTAAGGAACATCCAAGTTCTTATCAAGGTTGGATTTTTTCCATTGCTGGCCCGGTCACTGAAGAGCTCACTGGATATTCTTGCGGGACACCAGCAAGCTCACTGGATGTTTTATTGCTATTAGGTCGCTATATGACGCCATCAGTAAGCTCGTTGGATTGCTTTCAGTCACTGGGCCTCAAAAGCTCCGGTCACTGAAACCAATGAACTGACACACAAAACTAAGATATGCTAAAGTGCCAAGAAGAGGAAAACTATTGGTAAAGAAAGTATTCAAAGAAATAGCTGTCTTCATTGGCGTAAGGGATGGAAAACTATTTTCAGTATTTAACAATTTGCACTCCAATTTTTGGTCACAGGCCACTGGTTGCTATGGAAATGATCATTTTAATGTCACTACAGCCGGTCTTTCAGTCACTGGAGCAGTGAAGAAAAAAAATCCGCTCCTAGACTGAGATAATCCATAAAGCTCACCAAGCTTCATGGCTAACAAGGGATTCGAACCGCCCATCTCAGCAGTTAGTAACCCGATGCCTTAAAAAAATATACTGAGTAGAAAGTACTCAGGCGGCGACTTTCCATAGGCTAAAGCCCATGATATATGGTAAATCAGCGTCATTTCTTGAAGGTGAGAAAAGCTGAAAAGTTCATAGAGCAGGAGTCTACGCCACAAGGAAGAACGACGCTACCTGAGCAAAATCAATAATGCCTTCAACACTCAATAGATGGCAGTGAGATTTCTCATTTTATACCTCTCGAAGTGTACTTCCTTATCACTATATTTTTCCATGCCGATGCACTGACTGAAGCGTTGCATCCACCAAAAGCTCTATCTCAGAAAAAAAAGAGAGACAACTCTTTACAGTTGGGAAGTGACTTAAGGCTATTTGATTTGCAGCCTGAATGATATTTATACTTTTTAAATTTTCAATGGTTTAACGTTATCATTCGGTACTCTTCTAGACATCAATATCTAGCTTTGATCGATAGAGACCTGCTATTTCTGTTCTTGCTACGATTCCAGCCCCACTATCACTGAAATAGCTTAAGGATAAAGGGGAAAATACCCGCAGAAAATTTTATGGTAGTCCTATTTCCCACTCCGTCAATGACTCCCAGGATTCTGTGAAAACCAAACGGCGTAGCGTAAGGTCCATCTAGAAGACTCCTTTTAACTAGGGTTGCTGACCCAACAGGCGAAATGAGATTGACTGATTTGTCCAACTGAGATGGATTCGTTACCGCCAGGTTACTTCGCCTAGAAGAAATTCTTTTCTCAAAGAAAAAAAAACCGTTGTCTGCTGTGGAAACGAATGTTATACTATATACGAAGTCGAATGAATGAAAAATGCTATTATACTTTCAAGCCTGAGATCAAAAGTACTTTGAGCAGGCTTAAGAGAAATGTGAGCAGCTTTACTTTGCCCAGCCTATTTTCTATATTTCAATAAAAAAAAATTGGGGCGCTTGTATTACACGTCCAATTGTTCTTTTTCTGCACTCAAATACTTCGATTCGCAAATGGCCGTTCTTGGCCCACGCAATGCTATCGACTGCTGCCAGTGCTTCCTCGCGAGAACAGGTTTTCCTAGACCAAGCATGTTGGGCTCAGTTTTAATAATAGAACAAAAACATTGTTTTTTGATGAAAGTAAAGAGCGAATTTGAAACTTAAAACGAAACAAAAACGATCACCCCTCAATGCTCTTGTTGTAAAATTGACAACCGCTTTACTGAAATTACAAGGCAAAAATTAAACTGTTCATGCAATAAGCTTAATTTCTAAAGGATAATTTGCCTTTTTGCTTTTTCAGGTTACAACTTTCGACCATGGCGATTTCAATGGTGAGAGAGAGAAAAGAGTTTTATTAAAAAGAAATAAAACACATTAACAACAAAACCCGAAGTTTATTAAACTTATATGAGCAGACATCACCTTTTACAAAACCCTGCATACACAATTACTACCAGCCATCCTTAGCTCCCCCCCCCCAAAAAAAAGAAAATAATAAATAATAATAAAATCATTGTAAATTAACGAAATCAATTAATTTCTAATAAATTTCACGACTGAATACCTAACTGAATACCGAAGACACAAAATTAAAATCATTCTTCTGTTCTATCTCCTCGTCAACCTCCCAAAAATAAGTATCACAATCACTCGAGAGAAAATTTGCTCAACAGGGATTAAAATTCATATGTAGACAAGCACTGTCCTTTTATGTTACTGCGAAATTCATTTAGCTCATCAATAGCTGAAATAGCCTGAGGCAATGGTTCCCACACCCGAGGTCCAACATGTCTTATGAAAAAAACGGATCGCTTCGTAATAACCTGAGGTCGCCAAACTAGTGGGCCGCCAATACTTGACGTCAAATACTGTCTGAAAGGATCGAATATGCTAGGTAAACAAGAAATTTCCAAAGTTAACCCTAGTCAATTGCATCCATGATAGGTAGGAGAGCTTTATTCCATCCTTTGTTGCTGTAGAATAAAC